>CM019709.1:30495712-30866403 GCA_009760885.1 Achatina immaculata
AAGATAGAGTCAGTGTTGAGAAGCCAGTTTTGAGAGTCAGCGGCATGAAGTCTCCTTGACACAGTGTTTGTGCTACCAAGTTATTAACAGGATCTCTGGTTCCCTCATTCAAGTAACAAGTAGCACAACTTTCATCATAGCTTATTGATCGCGCTTATTTATTTATACATGAGTCCTTTCAGGGGCCTAATGATACCATCCAGTAAAACAGGTAAAATATTAAGCTAATAAAACTAATTGTTAAACCAGTAAAAACAATTAAAATGTTAAGTCAGTAAAATAGGAAAAATGTTAACTCAGTAAAACAGATAAAATGTTAAATCAGTAAAACAGGAAAAATGTTAAGTCAGTAAAACAGGAAACATGTTAACTCAGTAAAACAGGTATAATGTTAAGTCAATAAAACAGGTAGAATGTTAAATCAGTAAAATAAGAAAAATGCTAATTTAGTAAAACAGGTAGAAAATTAAGTCAGTAAAATAGGGAAAATGTTAACTCAGTGAAATAGGTAGAATGTTAAATCAGTAAAACAGGAAAGATTTTAAGTCAGTAAAACCGTTACAATGTTAAGCTAGTAAAACAAAATGGTAGGCCAGTAAAACTCGCAGAAAGTTAAGTCAGGAACACAGAATGTTAAGTCAGTAAAACAGAATATTTAACCAGTAAAGCAGTCAGAATGTTACACAGTTGATTTTATTGCACTAAATTCCAAATTCAAACTTAACATGATGAAAAGGAAGCTGAGTGAAGAAATATTCTGATCTTCTTCTTCGTTCGCTTCTACCACCAAAACCGCACTGTGATCCTACTGAATTTACGTCTGTGGTCCTCGTTAGGTCCCGTGGTCTCCTGTGTGGTCCCCGAAAGGACCACACGAGATCCACGAGATCTCACAAGGGGTTCAGAGTATCACAGGGCTTTAGCCTGTATTCTTGGTGGATCTCAGAAACGGGATTGCGTGACACCGTGGTTTTCATTGCACCAGTTTAGTCTAGGGTTGGACTTTCTCACCGGAAGACCTCGACGTGTTTTGAGATACCCGTATATCACCGCCGGGTGAGAGGTGGTTGCCCATCCAGTCCAGAGTTGGACTTTCTCACCGGAAAACCTCAGCGTGATTAGAATACGCAAACATCCCCGCCAGGTGAGAGGTGGTTGCCTATCTAGACTGCCCTGGTCCAGTGTCTCCGACTTCAGTATTTTGCGGTCGTGGCCGCTACAATATTCTGATGATCTGGTCGAGAGATGTTCATACTGAACTCTTGTTAGATTCAAATAGTTTTAATTAAGGAAATTGTCACATCAGCTGAGTTCTCTTATGTTGAACTGGGTCAACATCATACCAGCCTGCTAGTACATTAATCACAACAACACACACACTTGTTATCTAGATATAAGATCTGCTAGTACATTAAACACACAACACACACACTTGTTATCTAGATATAAGATCTGCTAGTACATTAAACACACAACACACACACTTGTTATCTAGATGTATAATCTGCTAGTACATTAAATACACAACACACACACTTGTTATCTAGATATAAGATCTGCTAGTACATTAAACACACAACACACACACTTGTTATCTAGATATAAGATCTGCTGGTACATTAAACACAAAACACACACACTTGTTATCTAGATATAAGATCTGCTAGTACATTAAACACACAACACACACACTTGTTATCTAGATGTAAGATCTGCCAGTACATTCAACACCAAACACACACACTTGTTATTTTAGATGTAAAACCCGTACATTAAGCACAAAACACACACACACTTGTTATCTAGATGTAAGATCTGCTCATACATTAAACACACAACACACACTTATCCAGATGTAAGATCTGCCAGTACATTCAACACCAAACATAGACACTTGTTATATTAGATGTAAAATATACTCGTACATTAAACACAAAACAAACGCACACTTGTTATCTAGATGTAAGATCTGCTAGTACATTAAACACAAAACAAACACACACTTGTTATCTAGATGTAAGAACTGTCCGTACATTAAACATAGATAGCACAGAAACAATTGTTATCTAAATGTAAGATCTGCCAGTACATTAAACACAAAACACATACACTTGTTATCTGGATGTAAGATCTGACCATGCATTAAACAAAAAACACACATACATGTTACATAGATGTAATATCTGCAAGTACATTAAACACAAAACATACACACCTTTTATCTAGATGTAAGCTTTGCGGTACATTAAAAACAACACACAGACACCTGTTATGTAGATGTAAGATTTGGCAGTACATTCAACAAAGAACACAAACACTTATTATATAGATGTAAGATTTCCCGTACAATAAACACAAAACACAAACAATTGTTATCTAGATGTAAGATCTGCCCGTAAATTACACACAAAACACACACACACTTGTTATCTAGATGAAAGATCTGGCCGTACATTAAACATAAAACACACAAACTTGTTATCTATATGTAATGTTTGCAAGTACATTCAACACAAAAAACTACACGTTTTTCTAGATGCAAGATCTGGCCGTAGATTAAACACAAAACCCACAGAAATACACTTGTTATCTAGTTGTAAGATCTGCCCGTACATTAAACACACAAAAAAACACACACTTGTTATCTAAATGTAAGATCTGCCCGTATATTAAACACAAAAGACACCCACTTATTATCTAGATGTAAGATCTGCTAGTACATTAAACACAAAACTTGCACACTTATTATCTCGATGTAAGATCTGGATGTGCAATCAACACAAACACACCCACTTGTTATTTTGATGTAAGATCTGACATACATTAAACACAAAACTCACACACACATATTATTTCTAGATGTAAGATCTTCTCGTTCATTAAACAGAAAATAACCATACTTGTTATCTATATGTAAGATCTGTCCGTACATTAAAGACACAACACAAAATTTTTATCTATCTCTAAGATCTGACAGTAAATTAAACATAGAACAAATGCACTTCTTACCTAGATGTGAGATCTGCCCGTATATTAAACACACAACACAAACACACTTGTTATCTAGATGTAAGATCTGCCCGTGTATTCAACACAATACAAACACACACACACCTTTTATCTACATTAAAGATCTATCCGTACATTAAAAACAAAACACACACACTTGTTATCTAGATGTAAGATCTGCCCGTACATTAAACACAAAACACACAAACTTGCTATTTAGATGTGAGATCTGCTAATACATTAAACACAAAACACAGACACTTGTTATCTAGATGTAAGATCTGACCGTACATTAAACACAAAACACACACATGAACACTTTTTATCTAGATGTAAGATCTGCCCATACAATAAAAGAAAACAAAACACACACTTGTTATCTAAATGTAAGATATGCCTGTACATTAAACACAAAAACCATGCATACTTATTATCTAAATGTAAGCTCTGACCCCACATTAAACACTAAACAGATACAATTGATATCTAGATGTAAGATCTGACCGTACATTAAACACAAAACACACACACTTGTTATCTAGATGTAAGATCTGTCCGTACATTAAACACACAACACACACACTTGTTATTTCAGATGTATAATAATTCGTAAATTAAGCATAGAACACACACACACACACTTGTTATCTAGATGTAAAATCTTCTAGTAAATTAAACACAAAACACACACACTTGTTATCTAGAACAAAGATCTGACCATGCATTAGACACAAAACACACATACCTGTAACCTAGATGTAATATATGCAAGTACATTAAACACAAAACATACAAACTTTTTATCTAGATGTAAGTTTTGCCGGAACATTAAAAAGAAAACAGACAGACTTGTTATCTTGTTGTAAGATCTACCCGTATATTCAACACAAAACAAACACACACACACACACACGTTTTATCTAGATCAAAGATCTGTACGTACATTAAGCACAAAACAAACACACTTGTTATCTAGATATAAGATCAGACCGTACAATCAACATAAAACAAACACACATACTTGTTATCTAGATGTAAGATCTGCCCGTACATTAAACACAAAACACACACTTGTTATCTAGATGTAAGATCTGCCCGTACATTAAACACAACACACACTTGTTATATAGATGTAAGATCTGCACGTACATTAAACACAAAACACACTTGTGTTCTAGATGTAAGATCTATCCGTACATTAAACACAAAACACACACACTTGTTATCTAGATGTAAGATCTGGCCGTACATTAAACACAAAACACAAACACTTGTTATCTAGATGTAAGATCTGTCCGTACAATCAACACAAAACAAACACACACTTGTTATCTAGATAAAAGATCAGCACGTACATTAAACACAAAACACACCCACACTTGTTATCTAGATGTAAGATCTGGCCGTACATTAAACACAAGACACAAACACTTGTTATCTAGATGTAAGATCTGTCCGTACAATCAACACAAAACAAACACACACTTGTTATCTAGATAAAAGATCAGCACGTACATTAAACACAAAACACACCCACACTTGTTACCTAGATGTAAGATCTATCCGTACATTAAACACAAAGCACACACACTTGTTATCTAGATGTAAGATCTATCTGTACATTAAACACAAAGCACACACACTTGTTATCTAGATGTAAGATCTGCACGTACATTAAACACAAAACACACAGACTTGTTATCTAGATGTAAGATCTGCCCGTACATTAAACACAGAACACACACATTTATTATCTATATGTGAGATCTGTCAGTACAATCAACACAAACACACCCATGTTTTATCTAGATGTAAGATCTTTTACTACATTAAACACAAAAGACCCGCACTTATTATCCAGATGTAAGATCTGCCGGTACATTCAACACCAAGCACACATACTTGTCATTTTAGATGCAAAATATAACCGTACATTAAACACAAAATACACACACACTTGTTATCTAGATGTAAGATCTGTCCATACATTAAACACACAACACACACACTTGTTATCTAGATGTAAGTTCTGCTCGTACATTAAACACACGACACAAACCTATCTAGGTGTAAGATCTGCCGGTACATTCAACACCAAACACACACACTTGTTACTTCAGATGTAAAATATACCCGTAAATTAAACACAAAACACACACACACACTTGTTATCTAGATGTAATATCTGCCCTTACATTAAACACAAAACATAAAAAAAGTAAAGATAGTCTCATAACAAATGCCGTAGGGGGTGAAGCGTTAGAGACCTCATTATGCTGGGTCATCAGCGTCTGAGGTAGGGTGACCAGTTCCTTTCCTCGCTGCCTTTACTTCTCAGATTTTCTCTGGTACCCATTTTACGAGGCTGGGTCGGCCTCGGGGCCGTATTGGTCGGAAAAAAAAAATCCCGTCCAGCTGGGGATTCGAACCCTCGACCATTTGGTTGCTACACGAGTGCTCTAACCACTACGCTAGCCGGCCCACAAAACATACACACTTTTTATCTAGATGTAAGCTTTGCCGGTACATTAAAAAGAAAAAACACATACTTGTTATCTAGATGTAAGATTTGGCCGTATATTCAACAAAAACACAAACACTTATTATCTAGATACAAGATCTGCACACACATTAAACACAAAAGACACACACTTGTTATCTATATGTAATGTTTGCGAGTACATTAAAAAAAAATACACTTGTTATCTAGTTGTAAGATCTGCCCATATATTCAACATAAAACAAAAACACACTTTTTATCTAGATGAAAGATCTGTCCGTACATTAAACACAAAACACAAACACCTATTATCTAGATATAAGATCTGCTCGTACAATCAACACAAAACAAACATACACACATGTTATCTAGATGTAAGATCTGGTCGAAAATTAAACACATACACACTTAATATCTGGATGTAAGATCTGCACGTACATTAAACACAAAACACACACACTTGTTATCTATATGTAAGATCTGCCCGTACATTAAACACAAAACACACACGCTTATTATCTATATGTAAGATCTGCCCGTACATTAAACACAGAAAACACAGAAACACTTCTTATCTAGATGTAAGATTTGCACGTACATTAAGCACAAAACACACACACTTGTTATCTAGATGTAAGATCTGCCCGTACATTAAACACACAGCACAAGCACACGTGTTATCTAGATGTAAGATCTGTCCGTACATTAAACACACAACACACACACACTTACGATCTAGATGTAAGATCTTCCAGTACATTAAACACACAACACACACATTTGTTATCTAGATGAAAGATCTGTTCGTATATTAAACACAAAACACACACACTTGTTATCTAGATGTAAAATCTTCCCGTACATTAAACACAAACATACACACTTGTTATCTAGATGTAAGATCTTCCCGTACATTAAACACAAAACATACACACTAGTTATCTAGGTGTAAGATCTATCCGTACATTAAACACACAACACACACATTTGTTATCTAGATGTAAGATCTGACAGTACATTAAACATAAAACAAACACACTTGATACCTAGATGTAAGATAATACACCGGCATTTGGGGATGTCCCATTCTATTATTATTTTTTTTTAATCAGACTCAGTGATTGGTCTATCAAGACCTTACACTTTGCAAACTGGGAACCTCGTATGAGGAATCCCTGTTGCTGTCATCATGTTGTTCCCCTGTTTGTTTGTTTGTTTTTTTTTTTGTTTGTTTGGTTTTTTTTTGGGGGGGGGGACTTTTTTTTCCGAATTCAAATGAAAAAGCGTTTTAATATTTCTCTAATTTTCAGAGACTCTTTTTATACTCTCTTTCTCTCTCTCTATCTTTTTCTCTCTCTCTCTCTCTCTCTCTCTCTCCCATCGTCATCTTTCTCTCTGTTGATGTACATAATTCTTTTTTGGCAAAGCCTTCTCTTTCACTCTTTGGATGTACATAATTTTTGAAACTAAATTTACTCTCTCTTACTCCTTTCCTTCTCCCTCTCTCTCATTCTATTATTCTGCTCGCTCTTTGCTGCACCAGTCCCGAAAATGTGGCAGGACTAAACGTGCAGAAATGAAAACGAGCCTTGTTTCTGCACGTCCACACCAAATACCTGAAATCCGCGAGCAGGACCAGTAACTTGGTGTGTGTGTCCGCCTGAGTTTTAGGGATTGTGTTCAACATTATGGCTCTATAGATGTCTGCTTGTTTTGCATTCGTAGAAAATGTGTTCTTCTGTTTCTAATACGTTCCTTCTGCACATGTAACATCGTCTTTTGTTTCTGTGTTTTTCTCCGTGTCTCGTGGGTGTCATATTGTATATGAGCCTGAAAGTGATTTCTCGAGCTTTTGGTGTAATGTTTTTGAGATGGAGGTTTTTGAACGTGTCGGTGTAGTCTAAAATGGGGTATCTAAGTCCCCTCTTAATCCTAAGGTGTAATGGTGGTGCTTGCTCTCTGACCAAGTGTTTGTATATGTAGCTTGTTTTGTGTTGGATGAGTGTCTCGTATCCTTGAATTGCTTGTATGCAATTTTTGTAGAATGGTGGTAGTGTACCAAAATGGTGTGCCTGCGAGTTGTTTGGTCTGACTAAGTTTGATAGTCTAAGCCCTATGTAGTAGTGAGCTAGCGGGTGTTGGTTTGGGTGTTTAATGATGCGGCCTACATGGCCTATTCTGAGTGCTTGTATTTTTGTCTGTATGTCTTGCAAGGCAATCCCTCCATGTATTTTATCCTGTATGAGGGTTTTATGTTGTATGCTGTGTATAGTGTTTGTGAAGATAAAGTTTCTGATTTGTTTGTTTATTTCTCTGACTGTCCGTTTCGGAAGTTCTAGTACTGTGGCGGTGTATATTATTTTTGGTATTATGTATGTGTTTACTATGATGCTCCTTCCAAAAATCGTTGCTGTTTTGTATTTGTATCGTTGTAACATATTTGTAATGTTCGTTTTGAGGTTGTCCCATGTGGGTTTGTGTATTTTATTTGGGTGTGATAGGAAAGTAATGCCATACACGTGGATGTTGTCTGTGCATGTGAGACGAAAGGGGAAGTCCCTTTTATCTCGCCATTTGCCTAGGCCCATGACGACTGATTTTTGTATGTTGAGTTTTGCTCCGCTACCTTTCCGAAATCTGCGAAGGTGTCTAAAATGTGGGTTATTGATCTGTCTGTTGTTGGAAGGAAGATCGTGTCGTCCGCATACGCGAGCAACTTCCTCTCTCCCCTGCCAGGTACGAAAATTCCCTTTATTGTTGTATCTTGTCTGATTTTCTCTAGAAGTGGTTCTAGAGTGAGTATGTACAGTAAAGGAGAGAGGGGGCAGCCCTGTCTCACTGATCTGGTTAGCCTGAAAGTCTCAGTAAGCGTATGGTTTACTAAGACTTTGCTCTCAGGTTTTGAGTAGAGAATGTAAATCCAGTCTCTGAAATAATCCCCTATATTGCAGTGGAGTAATGTCTTATGTAGGTATTCGTGTGACACTCTATCAAATGCTTTCTCCTGATCTAAGGAAAGAACTGACGACTGGCAGTTCTTCTGGTGTGTGTAATATATAATGTCTCGTATGAAATGTGTGTGCTGGTGTATGTTCCTATCCTCTACACTACATTGTTGGTCTTCGTGTATGAGTTTGTGCATGAATGGTTTGAGCTTGTTTGTAAGCGCTTTTGTGAGGATTTTGTAATCTACATTTAGCAGCGATATGGGTCTGTAGTTTTTGAGTTGTGTTCTGTCTGCGTTGCCCTTAGGTATGAGAGTAATGTAAGATAGGTTTTGACTGGGCGGGAGTTGTTTGTTTTGGAAAGCTTCTATGAACACTTGTAAGAGAAGAGGACCCAAGAGTGGAAAAAAGTGTTTGTAGAATTCTGCTGTGAGGCCGTCTGGTCCTGGTGACTTGTTTTCTTTCATTGTTTGTAGTGCCTGCATCAGGTTGTCTAGTGTTAGTGGTGTGTCTAGTGCTTTTTTGTCCGAGTCTGTGAGTTGTTTAGTGTACTGCATGTACTTATCCTGTATGTGTGCTTGTGTTTCTTCCTCGGTGTACAGTTGTTTATAGTATTCTCTAATGGCTTGTACTATGTTTGTATTGTCTGTTTGTCTGTTCCCTGTGGTATCTATTATCTCTCTTATCTGTCTGCTTCGTTGTATGTTTTGCTCTATGCTTAAGTACTGCTTGGTAGGTATTTCTTGTGTAATGGTATTGAGTCTTGTTCTTAGAAGTGCGCCTTGAAATCTGTGTTGTCTGTGTTTATCTAGTTCTTCTTGTAGCGTGAGTAAATGTGGTGAGGTTTTGTCCATCTGTTTTGTTAGTTTGATTGCCTCTTCTAATATTTTCTCCTGTCTCAGCCTTTCTCTGTGTATTTGTGTTGAAAGCATGTGTGCTTTGTCTTTTATTGCATGTTTTAAAGTCTCCCAGCGTTGTTGGATGTTGTGTGTGGGTATGTTATTCGTGAAAGTGTGTATCAGTTGCGCCATGTTTTCCATAAATTGTTTATTTTGGAGGAGTGTGTTGTTAAATTTCCAGTGTGGTGATCGTTTTGAAAGTGTAACCGTAGGTATTGTGTTCACTGTTGCTATGACTGCCTTATGGTCTGTGAAAGCTAATGTACTAGGGAGATGTCTGGCCTGTGCTATGTAGCATGTACTTGGTCCCATTCTATTATCTAAAGGCATTTGGAGCGATTTCACGCAACCGGAGGTGTAGAAGACAGGCATCGTTCAGGCCGACCCTGGTGCATGACTAGACAAGATGGCAGATACCTGCAGCTGTCAACACTTCGCAACCGGACAGTAACGTCTTCCACTCTCAGAAACCAGCAAATGAATACGGCAAACGTCAATGTTAGCGGCAGAACAAATTAACAGAACCTATATAATGGCTTCACGACGGCCAGCAATAAAAATACCTCTTACTCCAACTCGTTGGACGACATTTTTTTTCACAGACGAATCCTGTTTCGTATGTCCTTCAATGACTGCAGAATGCCTGCTTGGATAAGGCCTGGGGAACGGTTCCGTGACCCCACTATCCAAGAGGTGGATCGTTACGGATCGTTACCATGGTCTGGGGTGGCATCAGCAGGCAAGCAGGACTCTCCTCCATGTCATTCATGGCACCCTAACCGCCCAGCGATACCTGAATGAAATTCTGTAACCCATTGTCCAGCCTACCTTGCAAGCCATGGATGCAGGGGCAATCCTACAAGATGATAACGCAAGACCACGTCCGGATCGTGTCGTAGAAGATTTTCTTCAACAGCAAAGGATCATTAGAATCGATTGTCCAGCTCGGTCTCCCGATCTGTCGCCAATTGAGCACATTTGGGATGTCCTAGGCAGTCGGGTTTCGACAAATCATCCTCCACCTGTTGATGTCACTCAGCTGACATTTTTCCTTCAACAAGAATGGCAGGCCATTCCACAGAATGTCCTAACAACCCTGGTTAACTTGATGAGGCAACGGTGCGTCGAATGTCTGGCAGCGAATGGTGGCCACACGCGATACTGACATGTTTGTTGTTTGAAACCACATTTGTGAATTTTTAGACCAGTGGTTAGTAACTTCTCCAGATTGCGGTATTTGTATTCCTATTCTGATTTGCAAATGAAATGATTGAATTTATTCAGTTTTAAATGTTGTTTTCTGTGGTACTAATGGTTTGTTTGTTAGTCAGTTTATTTTGTTTGTGTAAGAATTAAAAAAAACAGTCCTTTAACTTGTCTTTTGTCCAGTAGTATATATATATATATATATATATATATATATCTTTGTTTAGAAAGTGTTAATAAGAAGAATTAAGGAAAATTGATTTATGGATGGATGAATGAATGAATAGATAGATGGATGGCTGGTTGCATGGATGAATGGATGCTAAGTGGATGACTGGATTGGTAGATAGATGAATGGAAGGATGGATGGATGAATGGATGTATGGATGAACTAATGGATATATGGATGAATGGATGTATATACTCATTTCTGGATGGATGGTTGGATGGTTAACTTGATGGATGTAGGGGTCACTGAATGAATGTATTAATGGATAGAAGGATGGATGGACAGATGGATGCAGAGAGGGATGAATGAATGGATGGCTGGGTGAATGAATGAATGGATGATTAGATGGACAGATGGATGAATGGAATGATGGATGAATGATGAATGGACGAATGGATGGGTGAATGGATGGATGGATGGATAAATAGATGAATAGATGAATGTATGAATTGCTGGAAGGATAATGAAAGGATGAATGAATGGATGACTTGATGGATATATGGATGAATGAATGGAAGGCTGGATGAATGGATAGATGGCTGGATGAACGTCTGGATAGACGGATGGATAGATGGATGGATGGATGGATGGATGGATGGATGGATGGATGGATGGATGGATGGATGGACTGATGGATGGATGGATGGATTTAAGGACGGATGGAGACAATCACACAGCCAGACAAAAATAAAGACAGACATAGATAGAAAAGATGACCCAGATCATGTTGAAACTTTCAACTCTCCAGCCATGTACGTCGACATTCAAGCAGTTCATTCTTTATATGCTTCAGGTCATAGAACTGGTACTGATTCTGGTGATGGTGTCACTAACACTGTACCAGTCTACGAAGGTTATGTTCTTCCCCATGCCATCATGAGACAGGACTTGTCTGGTCGTGACCTCAAAGATTACCTCATGGAGATCCTCTCAGACAGAGGCTACAGCTTCACCACCATTCTCTCCCTCTTTCCCTCTCCTTCTTCCTCTCTCTCCCCCACTGTCTCCCTTTCTCTCTCTCTCCCATGTGCAAGCAACATGAAGTTGTCCGTGATAGAAACATGGCGATCTCAAATCACTCCCTGTCCATATCTCTCTCCCTCTCTATGTCTCCTTCTCTCTCTCCCCCACTCTCTATCTCTTTCGCTATCTTTATCTCTCTACCTCTCTTCCTATCTCTCTCATGTTCTCCTTCTCTTCCTCCCCTCTCTCTCTCTACGTGATACAAAAATATAATTTGAAAAAAATAAGGAAACGCCACACTGTCACTGAGCAATGAAATCTAATGTAGAATAAAATAAAAAGCCAATATAAACAGAAGGAAGAAAAAACAAAGTTAAAATTAATTTTTACAAACAGAGTTAAAACAAAATAGACGATAAAAATTATTTAGATCATCAAAATTATTTTCACTTGCCATGGGAGGTTACACAAGGTACGCTTAGGCCAGCACAGCTCTATTTCACGATTGTCTCTCTTAGACCAATCTTTTGTTCCCCCTTCAATTTAGTGGAAATTTGCGACCTTCTTTGTATCCCAACCCATAGACAAGATAGGCTAATCATATCCCAACATTAGACAGTTCCTCATTGTATGTCATTTTTATACCAACTTTGATTGAAATTCCTATGTGCGTTTCAGCGTGCTGTTGGAACATACATACATACATACATACATACATACAAACATACATACATACATACATACATATATACATACATATGAACAAACATACATACGTACGTACATACATACGTACTTATGTACACACTTACGTCCGTATATACATTCGTACGGACATACGTACACACATACACATATACACATACATACATACATACATACATACATACATACATTCATAGATACATACACAAATAATTACACACATGCAAACATAGATACACACGTACACATCTACATATAGACATACACACATATATACATACACATATGCACACATACATACAGACATACATGCAAAGATACACACAAGCACACACATACACACATACACAGACATACACACATAGACATATACACACATAGACGCACAGAAACACACATATTCATGCACACATACACATTTACACAAATAGACATATATACACTTATACGCATACATGCATACATACATACATACATACATATATAAATACATAAATACACATATACACATATACACACATACAAACACACATACAAACACATAGATAGATACATACACAAACACACACACACACAAGTACGCAAACATATACACGCATATATACATACACACAGATATATCTACATATGTAGATATAAGTCTAGCATATAAAGTCTTATTTGTTGTGTCAGTGATCATCAATTCAGTTTTATTTGCATTAAGATGAAAGTTTTCCTTTTCACTGTTCTTACGAACTGACAAAATTATTTTTTTTCCATTCCTTTTTTCAGTTGTGGACAGTAATACTGTTTCATCAACATCTCTGGTATTTCATAACCTCCAGTTTTTATGGCCCAGAAATATTCTTTGTTTATATTATGTCTAGCATTCATCATTATATTTTCAGTATACAAGTTAAATAAGTAAACCAAATCTATCTATCTATCTATCTATCTATCTATCTATCTATCTATCTATCTATCTATCTATCTATCTATCTATCTATCCATCCATCCATCCATCCATCCATCCATCCATCCATCCATCCTTCCATCCATTCATCCATCCATCTATCCATATATATATATATGCATGTGTATATGTATGTAGGTATGTATGTATGCATAGGTGAGCATCTGTGTGTATATATCTACATATGTAGATATATTTATGTATCTATATATATATGTGTGTATGTATATATGTCTGTATATGTTTGTGTGTGTGTTTCTGTATGCATATGTGTGTGTATTTGTGTATGTGTGTATGTGGTCCGTATATGTGTATTTGGGCCTATGTATGTATGTAGGTATCTGTGTATGTTTTTGTATGTATCTATTAATGTGTGTATATGTGATTATGTGTTTGTATGTGTCTATTTGTGTGTGTGAATGTGTGTATGTGTGAATCTATGTGAGTATATATCTATGTGTGCATGTATGTCTGTATGAGTGTATGTATGTGTGCATGTGTGTATGTATGTGTGTATGTATATGTGTAGGTGTGTGTATGTATGTTTCCATGTGTGTAAGTATTTGTTTGTGTATCTATGTATGTATGTGTATGTATGTATGTGTGTGTACGTAAGTATGTTCATACGTATGTATATATGGATGTAAGTATGTACATAAGTACGTATGTATGTACGTATACATGTTTGTTCATATGTATGTATATATGTATGCATGTATGTATGTATGTATTATGTATGTATGTATTATGTATGTATATATATATATATATATATATATATATATATATATATATATGTTCCAACAGCACGCTGAAACGCATGTAGGAATTTCAATCAGACTTGGTATAAAAATGACATACAATCAGGAACTGTCTAATGTTAGGATAAGACTAGCCTATCTTATCTATGGGTTAGGGTACAAAGAAGGTCACAAAATTTCCACTAAATTGAAGGGGAAACAAAAGATTGGTCTAAGAGAGATAATCGTGAAATAGAGCTGTGGTGGCCTAAGAGTACCTTGAGTGACCTCCCATGGGAAGTGCAAATAATTTTGATGATTAAATAATTTTTATCGTCTATTTTGTTTTAACTCTGTTTGTAAAAATTAATTTTAACTTTTTTTCCCTTCTGTTTATATTGGCTTTTTATTTTATTCTACATTAGATTTCATTTCTCAGTGACAGTGTGACGTTTTCTTATTTTCTTCAAATTAGATTTCCGTATCACGTAGAGAGAAGGGGGGGGGGGGGGGGAAGAGAAGGAGAACATGAGAGAGATAGGAAGAGAGGTAGAGAGAGAAATATAGTGAAAGAGATAGAGAGAGGGGGAGAGAGAGAAGGAGACATAGAGAGGGAGAGAGATATGGACAGGGAGTGATTTGAGATCGCCATGTTTCTATCACGGACAACTTCATGTTGCTTGCACATGGGAGAGAAAGAGAGAGAGAGAGAGAGAGGGAGACAGTGGGGGAGAGAGAGGAAGAAGGAGAGGGAAAGAAGGAGAGAATGGTGGTGAAGCTGTAGCCTCTGTCTGAGAGGATCTCCATGAGGTAATCTTTGAAGTCACGACCAGACAAGTCCTGTCTCATGATGGCATGGTGAAGAGCATAACCTTCGTAGACTGGTACAGTGTTAGTGACACCATCACCAGAATCAGTACCAGTTCTATGACCTGAAGCATATAAAGAATGCATGAATGTCGACGTACATGGCTGGAGAGCTGAAAGTTTCAACATGATCTCTGTCATCTTTTCCATCTATCGATCTGTCTGTCAGTCTGTCTTTATTTCTGTCTGCCTGTGTGCCTATCTCCATCCATCCATCCATACAGACGTTCATCCAGCCATCCATCCATTCATCCAGCCTTCCATTCACTCATTCATCTATCCATCAAACCATCTATTCATTCATCCTTCCACCCATCTTTCCAGCAATTCATCCATTCATCTATTCATCTATTCATTCATCTCTCCATCCATCCATCCATCTATTCGCCCATCCATTCGTCCGTCCATCATTCATCCATCAGTTCAGATAGTGATCTCCTCTCACACCATCCCGTCAGACTGTCCAGTATCATTTCTCTTGTTCGTCCTCTTGATCTTCTTCCTTCTATTTTTCCTGTTATAATATTTTCAATGCCCCCTCTTCTCATTGCATGTCCTATGAAAGTACATTGTCTCTCTCTTATCTTTTTGACAAGGTTTTTTGTCTCTCCAGCTCTTCTCATACATTCTTCATTAGTTATTTTTGGTGTCCAGGGGATTCGCAACATTCTTCTAATAAACCACATTTTTGTTGCTTCCAATGATTTTGTGCAGATTTGCCTATTGTCCAAGATTCACTTCTATATAACAAGACAGGTTCAATATAACATTTTAGGACTCGTTTTCTAACAGTCACTGATAAAGATGTGTTGCATAATATGTTTCTCATTCTCTGAAATGCAGTCTTTGCTTGGCCTATTCTGTTCCTAATTTCTGTTCTGCATTTCCCATCTGAAGTTATTACTGCTCCGAGGTATTTGAATTTCTGCACCTGCTTTAGAATAGTTCCGTTTAATTTTATACTGCATGTTGATGGATTCTGTTTCTTAGACATAGCCATAATCTCTGTTTTTTATGTTCAAATTAAGGCCTTCTTGTTCACTTGTTTCTGCGACTTTATCCAAGAGATTTTGCAGGTCTTGCTGGTTCTCAGCTATCAGTACCGTGTCTTCAGATACCGAAGGTTCATAATAATGTATCCTCCGACTTTTACACCTGGTTTGGTTTATAGAATTTTCTCGCTGTAAAGAGAGAAAAATAAAAGGTCTAGAGATAGTACACATCCCTGTCGGACCCCTTGTTTTATAGGTTATATTTTCCAGTTTTATTTTCAACTTCAGTAGACGCTTACTGCTCCCAGTATAGATGTGTTACAATCCTCAGGTCTTTGGCGTCTATGTTTATATCTTCAAGCATTTTAATAATTTCTTAATGTAATCAATGAAGCATAAGTAAAGAGCTTTCTGTATTTCTAAAATTCTTTCTGTTAGTGTTTGCAAGGCATAAAAGACGTTGTGTATTCCCTTTCCTTCAATAAATCCAAACTGTTCATCTGCTGTTTCGATTTTTAATTTTTTCCTTGTTTTTCTCATAGGAATTCTCAGAAGTTGATAATCGGATGGTCATCATAATCCTTTGCCCCTGGTTTCTTTGGTAGTGATATAAACATGGATTTAAGCAGGTCACTGGGCAATAACCACTGTTGTAAATGTCATTCAGTAACTTGGTTATTATTTTTATTCCTATCTCCTCTAGCGCCTCTATTTGTTCTAGTGCTACACTATCAGGCCCAGTCGCTTTTCTTTTCTTCATATGTTTGATGGCATCTATAATTTCATCTTCAAGGATTGATGGTTCATCACAGTTTTCAGTATCTGGTGTTAATTCTGGTCTTTCTCCTCCATATAGCTCACCGATGTACTCTGTCCAACTGTCCACAATGTCTTCTTTTTCCATTAATATTTTACCTTCTTTTGATTTCAGCATGCTGTGGTATAATTTGTCTTCCTGCCTTAGGTTTACTAATTCGTTTGTGCATGTTTTTGCTGTCTTTATTTTGGCAGTCCTCTATTTGTCTGCGATGTTCATTTAACCACACATCCTTTGCTTCTCTGTATTTGCATCTTATTTAAAAAGAAACTTATTCTGCTATATTTTTCTTGGCTACTTTTATTACTTCTTCTCTTGTCCATCAGTCCCAGGATGTCGTCTGTCATCTATTTTCTCTTGGTTGGGGGGGGGGGGGGGGCGGGGCTTCTTTGGTTGTATTATCTCCTTAACAGTTTGGTGGATAGAATCTCTTAACAGTGCCCATTTATCTACACCATTTATCTTTGCTAGTACATTGTATCTGTCTGTTATAATAAATCTGTATTGTTCTTGCAGTTCTTGGTCATTTCTAAGACGTTCAGTTTGATGTTTCTAACATTTCTGCATGCTTTCTTAGCTTTATTCTATTTTTGTTTGCACAGAGTGAGTCATGGTCACTATTGCAGTCAGCTTCTGGCATGGTCTTTGTTGTCATGACTTTGTATTTATTAAATAATAAAGATGTTCCTACTTTTTTCCTAGTTTATACATTTTGTTGTCAGTAATGCATTCTGTGACGAGGTGGGGAAGACCTTGATAGTGACAGATGAAATTCTAGAAAGATGAAGGGAATATTGCAGGGGAATGTATGATACAACTAACAATGAAAGCAGAAATCAACTGTGTGAATTATTACTGGAGGAGAAAGATCCTGAACCAACAATTGAAGATGATTTATGGGCAATAAAAAATTTGAAAAATGAAAGATCACCAGCATGTGATGAGATAACAACTGAACTTATTAAAGCAAGAGGAAAGGAATGCGCAACAATATGTCATGCACTGTGTAAAAAAATATGGCATTCAGATATTTTGCCAAAAGAATGGAAAAGAATTATATTCATACCACTGCTAAAAAAAAGGTACCTTGAAATTATTCACAAACTACAGAACCGTTGCCCTGATTAGTCATGCCAGTAAAATTCTGTTAAAAATCATAATGGGTAGACTTCGCAAGAAAACAGAAGACGTAGCCAATATGGCCCAAGCTGGTTTCAGGCAAGGAAGAGGATCAAGAGATCATATATTCAATATAATATTAATAATAGAGAAATGCAGAGAATTTAATGTGAGTCTATATTTATCCTTTATAGACTATTCAAAAGCATTTGATTGTGTGCAACACAAAAAACTTTTGGAAATAATGAAAAAAGGGAATTCCAACACAGATGATACAATTAATATCACTGCTGTATCTAGCCCAACAGGTAGTAGTAAGACAAAATGGTGAAACAACAACTTAGTTTGACATAAAACAAGGGGTCCATCAGGGGTGCATATTGCTGCCTTACTTATTTAATTTGTATACTGAAAATATAATAAGAATAATGAAGAGCAGAACCTCTATCTTAATGCAAAGAAAACTAAATTGATGACAACTGACAAAACAAACAAGAAAGCTGAAATATGTAATAGTGAGGAAAAATTCGAAGAAGTTTAGAGTTTAGAATATCTTTGATCGTTACTAACTAATAATGGAGATACAATGAGGGAAATTAAAATTAGGACATCTTTCGCACTTCAGAAAGTAAAACAACTAAAGAAACTGTGGAGAGGAACAGACAGAACTACAAAAATAAGATTTTTAAGGGCAGGCATCTTTCCCATCCCAATATATGCCTGTGAGATCTGGACACTTAACAAAACAGCTGAGAAACTCATAAATACCTTTGAATGTAAATGCTGCAGAAGAGTTCTTCATATATACTATGGACACAAAAAAGAACAAATATATCCTTACTACAAGAACTATATATTGAAGAAGGCTGTCTAGTAAAGAGGATTAAACAAAAAAACTGAAAATATTTTTGACACATTAAACGTCATAATAATCTTGCGAAATCCGTCTTGGAAGGGTTTTATATCTTATATCCTTCCCGTGCCGTTAAACGTCACCTAGGGCTCGCAAAGTAGTTCGCCAATTTTTCTTGTCTTCGGCGAGTCTTTCAACCTCGTCAAAGGATTTTATGCCTGTTAATTTGGCCTCTCTTAACAATGTCCTCTTCAGAGTTCCACGCTGTCAGCCTCGTTTTCTTCGGCCTGGTACATAATGGGAAAAAAAGAAAGAGAGGAAAACCAAGGCGAAGATGGCTGCAAGACATCGTTGATGATCTACAAATGAATACATCAGCAACAGGGCATCTTGCTCACAACCGGAGTGTTGTTAGTGAGGCAAAGTTCCGAAAGGGACATGCAAATGAATTTGTTAGATTATGTACATAGAGAATTCCACGTTAAATGTTGATCAATGATGAGTCCTAGAGATTTTTTTTCATGAACGTTGTCTATTGCCGTAGTCCCAGTACAAAGCTGTAGTGTAATTTTTTTTTCTTTTTTGCATCCTGTAGTTTCTGACTTGTTGTGATGAGCATGGGTTTTGTTGGTGTTTATCAACATACCATTTAATCAAACTGTTTATGCCATTTTGGAGCATTATCTGTAGATTATTGATGTCATAGTCACTATTGTAAACAGTACAGTCCTCATCAAAAAGATCACATGAAGAGTGCTTTCAATGTATTGGTAAATCGTTAATATAGACAGCAAAGAGAAAAGGGCCAAGAATGGAACCTTGAGGAATACCAGTATCAACCAAAGAAGAGTCAGATATTTTGTTTCTAAAGCAAACTATTTGTTTTCTACCTGAGAGAAAAGATGTAATACATTTTGTTAGGTCAGGGTGTAATCTATAGCCTTCCAGCTTTATTGTGCAAGAATTTCATGATCAGTCATATCGAAGGCTTTCTTAAAATCAACAAAGACAGCACCACACAGTTTGTCATCATTTATATAGGACAGCCAGCTTTCTGTCATTTTAGTTAATGCTGTGTGGCAGGAGTGATTTGGTCTAAAACCTGACTGACTGTCTATTAATAGATTGTTTTCCTGCATGTGGAGCAGTGTTAACTTTTGTATATGTTTTTCCAAGAGGTTTAGATAATGATGACAGAATGGATATGGGTCTATAGTTTTAGAGGTCACTAGTCTGTCCAGATTTAAAAAGAGGAAAAACTTTGGCGAGTTTCAAAGCCTCAGGAAAATAATGTTTGTCAATGGACAAATTGTATTTGTATGTTAGAGTGTCTGTGATAACTGGTGCAGCGTAGCGTAATATCTTGTTACTAAAGTCATTATATCCTGATGAGTTAGTGTTCTTTAAGGACCAGATGTAGTTATAAACCTCACCGACTGTGAGGAAAGGAATATTTAGTTGTTTTAGTTTTACACATTTACTGTCGCTGTAAGTTTTCAACACACTCAGGTCGCAATTACGGGTCGGTAATGAAGATTTTAGAATACAAATTTCTTCCCTAAAATGTTCACTGAAGTTAGTGCAAGTATGTTCACCATTAAGTGTTTGTGGATCATATTGCTTTCTTTTATTTACAAGAGAATTAATCGCTTTCCAAATTGATTTACTATCAGTTTTGTCTTTCACTAAATTTCTGAAGAAATTTTTCTTTTCTTGCCTAATTAAATACTGCATGTTATTCCTAAGTGAATGATAGCTACTGAAATTTATGTTTTTGTGAGCTTCATCCCGTTTCCTCATGAGTTGCAAGATATCAAGAGTTATCCACTGTGATTTTGTTAAATGCTTTACTCTCATTTCTTTGATGGGGACATGCTTGTCAAAAATATTTCGAAATATCTCGATCCAGTATTCGATAGCCTCATCTGGATTGGTCAGTTGGTAAACATATGCAAGAGGCGAAGCTTTTAGATCAGTTAAAAATAAATCTAAGTTAAAGTTGTTAAAGTTTCTATATTTGATGCTCGTATGTTTGTGTTTAGGCATTTTATACCCCTTATGCGCTCACGTACAGCAGATCGGGTAGTTATTACTCAGAGACACATGAGGGACAGTACGTTCAGTAATGTGTCCTGGGTGAGCTGCATAAATATGATCTATTAGTGTTGATGATGATTCAGTTACCCTAGTAGGTTTGTTTACAATTTGGTAGAAGTTGTAGGATGTTAAAATGTTCTTTCATGTGGGATTGGTCTGAGTGAAATCTATATCGCATTTGACGAGAAAAATTACGTCCTTGAATTTATAGGTCAGTGTATATCCATCATGGTTGTAAAGTGATCATACCACTCGGCTGAAGCATTTGAATTTCGATATATAAAACTAAATAGAATTGGACTAAGATTTGATATTTTAATTTCTAACGTGATACTTTCAACATCTGGTGTTTCAGGTCTTATCTTCTACAAAATGTAATTGTGCAGGAGATGTAAACAATTAAATTTGTATCTAGTTTCCTAGCTGGGTCGAGTGTGGTCAAGTGAAAACTTTCATTCCTTTGCATGTCCCTTGCGGAACTTTGCCTCCCAAACAGCACTCCTGTAGGCCTCTCGGTTGTGAGCAAGATGGCCTGCTGCTGCTGCATCCATTTCCAGATCATCAACGATGTCTTGCAGCCATCTTCGTTTCGGTCTTCCTCTCTTTCTTTTTCCCATTATGTATCCTTCCAATATGGTCTTCTCTAAATTATCATGACGTTTAATGTGGCCAAAATATTTAAGTTTTCTCTCTTTAATCCTCTTTACTAGCCAGCCTTCTTCAATATTAAGCTCTTGCAGTATAGATATATTTGTTCTTTTTTGTGTCCACGATATTTGGAGAACTCTTCTATAGCATTTACATTCAAAGGCATTTATGTGCTTCTCAGCTGTTTTGTTAAGTGTCCAGGTCTCACAGGCATATGTTGCGATGGGAAAGATGCATGCCCTTAAAAATCTTATTTTTGTGGTTCTGTCTGCTCCTCTCCACAGATTCTTTATTAGTTTTACTTTCTGAAGAGCAATAGATGTCCTCCTTTTAATTTCCCTCATTGTATCTCCATTATTAGTTAGTAGTGATCCAAGATATTCAAAACTCTCCACTTCTTCCAGTTTTTCCTCATTGATACATATTTCAGTTGCCTTGTTTGTTTTGTCAGTTGTCATCACTTTAGTTTTCTTTGCATTGAGATAGAGGTTCTGCTCTTCGCTGTTCTTGCGGACTGACATAATTAGTTTTCCATTCCTTCTTGTGTTGTGGACAGCAATACTGTGTCATCAGCATATCTAATCTCTGGTATTTCATAACCTCCAACTGTTATGGCATCGTAATATTCTTTGTCTACATCTTCTCTAACATTCCTCATTATATTTTCAGTATACAAGTTAAATAAGTAAGGTGACAATATGCACCCCTGACGGACCCCTTGTTTTATGTCAAACCAACTTGTTTTTCACCATTTATTCTTACTGCTGCTTGTTGGTCTAAATACAGCAGTGATGTTAATTGTATCAAATGTGTTGGAAATCCCATTTTTTCCATTATTTCCCAAAGTTTCTGGTGTTGTACACAATCAAATGCCTTTGAGTAGTCTATAAAGGATAAATATAGATTCACATTAAACTCCCTGCATTTCTCTATTATTAATCTTAGATTGAATATATGATCTCTTGATCCTCTTCCTTGCCTGAAGCCAGCTTGGACCATATTGACTTCTTCTTCTATTTTCTTTCGAAGTCTACCCATTATGATTTTTAACAGAATTTTACTGGCATGACTAATCAGGGCAACAGTTCTGTAGTTGGTGCATAATTTCAGGTTACCCTTTTTTGGCAGTGGTATGAATACAGTTCTTTTCCATTCTTTTGGCCAAATACCTGAATGCCATATCTTTTTACATAGTGCATGATAGATTGTTGCACACTCCTTTCCTCCTGCTTTAATAAATTCAGCGGTTATCTCATCACATCCTGGTGATTTACCATTTTTCAGACTCTTTATTGCCCATAAAACTTCTTCCATTGTCGGCTCGGGTTCTTTCTCCTGCAATAATAATTCACACTGTTGATTTCTGCTTCCATAGTGAAAACTATATATCTGTATATCATCATCAGTAATATTTTTATGTAATCGACTTTCGGAAAAGTTAAAAATATGAAAATATTGAAATATATATTTAACTTCAGGCATTTTACCTAACAAGTGAGAAACATTTAAGTGGCCAATACGTAGGCTATCGTTTCGCAGCCACTCCTCTACTTTCTGTGTCATTTTATAACAAGTGACAGAGATAAAAGATAATAAGATTGCTTAGAAGTGAGATCCTGCACATAGTCGCAGAAAAAAAACAATATGTTAAGCTTAGTGAATAACAGCAAAAGTACAATATACAAGCTCAGATATAAAGTACTCGTACACTAGCGAATAACAAAACCTTCCAATTAGGGACTCTCAAACTCACAAAATTCAAGGGGTAAAAATGTCAGGAAAAATAATAAAATAACTGATCAGTCTCACTTATTCATGCAGCAATCAGACTAGTTCTTCAGGAACACAAGTTTAAGCTCAAAGATGAAGAAATAATGAGTCTAAATAAATATACAACACACACACTCACACACTCTCTCTTTGAACTTTAAGTGCCCAGGGCACATGGGGCTTCAGCAAGGGTTTTCCACAAATGCCTGTACTTTGCCTTTTCTCCCGCTCTTGCCCAGGTGAGCCCTCTATTGCTCAACATCCTTTCTATTGTTCTTCTCCATGACTCCTGTGGTCTACCATAACTTATGTTCCCTTGTAGTGTCCATCTTAATGCTATTATTGGTAGTGAGTTGTCATTCATTTGGAGCACATACCCCAACCATCGTCAGCGTCTTTCCTCAATAATTGCTGTCAGTGGCTTCATCTGCATTTCTGTCAACAAGATGTTATATCTTATGATGTTTGGCATCTATTTCTAATTCTTCGTAAACATTTAGCCTGGAAAGAATTCAACTTGTTTTCTATGGTTTTGGTGGTTTCCAGCATTCACTTCCATAGAGTAGTACGAGTATATTTAGAACATTACTCTTAAATATCCTGATTTTCGTCTTCATGCTTAGTTTTTTTAGATTTCCATATTTGTGGAGATAACGTTATTACTTCCATAATTATGCATGAAGGATCGGGTACTCTGGAGAAGCATAATAGTCAAAGACAGTCGGCACGGCACATGATGATGATGATGATGTACCCTTCCAAGAGTTGTCTTCTCTCAGTTATCATGACGTTTAATGTGTGTCCAGAATATTTAAGTTTTCTCTCTTTAATCCTCTTTACTACCCAGCCTTCTTCAATGTTATGTTTTTGTAGTATGGATATATTTGTTCTTTTTTGTGTCCATGATATTTGAAGAAACCCTCTGTAGTATTTACATTCAAAGGCATTTATGTGTTCTCAGCTGTTTTGTTAAGTATTCAGGTCTTACAGGCATATGTTGCGATGAGAAAGATGCATGCCCTTAAAAATATAATTTTTGTAGTTCGGTCTGTTCTCTCCACAAATATAGTAAAAAAAAAGTAAAGATAGTCCCATAGCAAATGCCGTAGGGGGTGAAGCGTTAGAGACCTCATTATGCTGGGTCATCAGCGTATGAGGTAGGGTGACCAGTTCCTTTCCTCGCTGCCTTTACTTCCCAGATTTTCTCTGGTACCCATTTTACGAGGCTAGGTCGACCTCGGGGCCGTATTGGTCGGAAAAAAAAAATCCCGCTCAGCTGGGGATTCGAACCCTCGACCAATTGGTTGCTAGACGAGTGCTCTAACCACTACGCTAGCCGGCCCATCTCCACAAATATGGAAATCTAAAAAAAAAAAATTACTCCATTACTGAAAAACAAATACATCACAACTGAAACAAACAAGACACTGTACAACACGATTGTCCTCCAACTCTATACTATCAGTGTCAAACATGGACGCTAACAGGCAATAACAAAAGAAAAATCATCAGGACAGAAATGAGATGCTCAAGGAGAATACTAAATGTGACAAGAAGAGACCAAATAAGAAATGACACCATCGGGGCAAAGGTTGGAGAAACACAAGTATTACACTATATCCATAAACATAAAGTCAAATGGTTTGGCCATGTTACACGGTTACTACCAGACAGTATGATGATGTGTGGGTAACAGAGGAAGAGGCTGCCCACGTTGGAGATGAAGAGAGGAATTTGCAGCTGCATTGCATATCCCATTATATGAAGCAAATCGTCGAGCCCAAACACGACGTCTATTTGTTCCCTCAACAGCGAAAGGTAAGATATGGAAGGAGACAGGAGAAGACAAGAGTAATCGGAGAATACATTATTGGAAGTGTACATAACGAAAGAGAGGAAGACCAAGGGGTAGATGGCTGCAAGACATCGTTGATGACCTACGAACTGATAAATCAGTAGCAGGGCATCTTGCTCACAACCGAGAGGCCTACAACAGTGCTGTTAGGGAGGCAAAGTTCCATTATTAGTTAGTAATGATCCAAGATAATCAAAACTCTCCACTTCTTCAAATTTGTCCTCATTGATGCATATTTCAACTGCCTTGTTTGTTTTGTCAGTTGTCATCAATTTAGTTTTCTTCACATTAAGATAGAGGTTGTGCTCTTCACTATTCTGAAATACTGACATAATTACTTTTTCCATTCAATATTTACTGAATGAAATTTTTATTTAATGTATTTTTATTCTTTCAAAGTGAAATGTTTTTAGCAGAAAATATGAACTAATTTTACTTACTTCAGTACTGTACTTTTTTCCAATCCATATTGAATATTACAGCTGGTAAGCATTTAATTATAAAAGAAAATGATGTCGTTCATATGTGTTAAAATTATATTCTTGACTTTCGGTATTATAATTCTTAATCTACCACATATTTCAGATATACAGTACCTCTGTCAGTACTGTGAATGTTAGTAGCAAACATATATCAAACGTACATTAATTATTCGTTAGAATATTTATTTGTACTGTTGCTAGTCTTCTAGTAAATGTTCGTTTTAGTGTTTAAGAAGAATGGTTGTATTAATTTAGAAACTATGCACGTAACTTTTGTTAGCTATATAGATCTGTCAGTCAGTCATTTGCATGTCCTTTGCGGAACTTTGACTCTTTAAAAGCTCTTCTGTAGACCTCACAGTTGTAAGGAAGATTCCCTGCTGTTAATGGTTCGATGTGCAGATTATCAACGATGTCTTGCAGCCATCTTCTCTTTGCTCTAAAGGAATATCATTCTTACTTAACTGAAGAGGAAAAATATATCTTTATATGTGAAGAAGATGGATCATTGACCCAGTCTTCTGATACTTGTAGTATTGCTGCTCCTGTGTGTCTATTCCCTAAGCTGAAACATGAATGTCTGAGTCCTAAGAGTTGTGTGATGTTGTTGGCGCGTGTTTCTGTGGTGATGTGTGTTTCTTGGATAAAGATGAAGTCTGGTTTGTGTTTGTGTACTAGGTGCACTACTTGACTGAGTTTACTTCTCAGTCCCCTAATGTTAACACTTAAAATGGAAAGTTTATCAGCCATATTTGAAAACAAAACACAAATGAAAAATGTAAATTAGAAATGACTATAAAGACATAAAAATAAACTAACAGAAAAAAAAAAAACAAATTAGAAGTAGATTGATACCTTGCTCCTGTACATCCAAATAGTTGAGAAAAGCACGACACAAATAAATGAAATAATCCAAAATTGAGAAATGAAAACACAAAAATCCGTCCTATACAATGTCCCGTCGACACAGTTATCCGATCGTTTATCTTGGTACTGTGGAACCAAACACTCAAGAAAGGCACAATCAAGTACAGTTCCTAGTTCTAGAAAATGCAACACAATAATCCGTCTGGTCGACACAGTTATATTATCCTCATACTTCCTCATCAATAGAAAAAAATAGCCTTTTTTTTTCCCTAATATTTTATATGCAAATTCAGCAAGCACCAAAATCACCAAGGGCGAGTCAACCGAGCCAGGTCATTTTTTTTCTTTTTTTTTGTTTTTTGTTTGTGTGTTTGTTTGTTTGTTTTTTGTTTGTTTGTTTGTTTGTTTGTTTGTTTGTTTTTTTTGGCTTGTTGGTTTTTTTTCAAATCTTTCCAGACAAAAAAAACTTTCAAATAAACAATAACGAAGCATGTACAAGTGACGTGAGTTGAGGATGATTGCCCGTGGAATGAAATAATGAGATGGTGGGCTTTACAAACCATGAGGTGATAGCATGGAGTATGATAACGCGAATACTTTGTACATAAAACGTTACAACAAAGGTGTACAGTAATAGTATAACCACACACACACACACACTTCCTCCCACCTACTATCAGGACCCTTTCTCCCTCTCTCACTCTCTCTCACTCTCTTCGTTAACTTTCTCTCTAGTGATGTACAGTGTTTGTATTCGGCTAAGGCCTTCTCTTTCACTCACGGGGTGTACACAGAAATAAATATGCGCTCGAGTCACTCGTATTCGGGTCACCGCAGTGGAGGGTTATGGTCGGGTAAACAAAGGCACTGTTCAAGAACATGAGTTGGGAATGCCTGCCCGTGAACTGAAATATTGAAAAGGCGGGCTTGAACGAAAACATGCGGTAATCGTATGGTATGTACATCTGAAGTTAACATTTAAACACAAAAGGGGGGGGGGGTGGGGTTGTGGGGGGGGGGGGTTGCCAAAAACTAGAAACTGGTTGAAAGCTGTAACAATTTTTGTTTGAAAATGTACAGGAGAATTTCTTTTGTAAAAATTCTATTTTCAAATGTCGCCCTATTCCTACATGACCAAACAACATACCTAAACTCAGCAAGGGGATGATAGACTGTGTGTGGCTGTTTGTTTCTGTTCGAGGAATGGTGTTTAACATTATTGCTCTGTATATGTCTACTTTCTCTGCTGTTCTTGTTGCTATCTCTTGAGTCAAAAATTCTAAGGCTAAAGAAACGGTTCTGCATTGAAAGAAAATGTGTTCTTCCGTTTCTTGTGTGTTCATTCTACATAGTTTACATCTGACCAGTCTGTGGAATCTGCGAGAGATCCCTTGTGTGGTCGGTGTTATGTTGAACAATAGTCTGTATGTTATCTCTCGTGCACTTGGCGTGATTCCTTTCTTGTGTAGGTTTTGAAATGATTGTGTGTAGTCGGTGATGAAGTATTTGTATCCTCTCTTTATTCTGTCCTGTAATGGTGGCTCCTGTTTCCTGACCAGATATTTGTATATGCATGATGTTTTCATATGTATTAAACGTTCATTTCCAGTTACACTTTGTATGCATTGTCTGTAGAAGAGCGGTATAGTCCCAAAGTGATGGGGGTGTACATTGTTTAATTTACACAGTTTAAGAAGCCTCAGCCCAACGTAGTAGTAGGCTAGAGTGTGTTTGTGTGGCTGTTGGATGATTTGTCCTATATATTTAATCCTGAGTGCCTGGATCTTTGTTGCTATGTCTTGTAGGGAGATGCCCCCTCTATTTTTGTCTTGCATCAAGGTTTTCTGTTGGATGCTGCGTACTGTGCGTCGGAAAATACAGTCTCTAATCATTGAATTTATTTCCTTAAGTGACTGTTTAGGCAGGGGGAATATGTTTGCGGTATATATAAGCTGTGGTATGATGCAAGTGTTGACTGCGACACTTCTGCCGAATATGGTGGTGGTTCTGTATTTGTAAATTTCCAGTCTGTTTTTAATTTTTTCAATTATATTTCGCCATCTTGCTTTGATGTTATTTGAAGGCGTAGCTGTAAATAAAATTCAGTATATTTTAATGTTGTTGACTTGTATTAACGTGAAAGGGAAGTCTGTTTTGTTGGTCCATTTACCTAAACCCATTATATGTGATTTTTGAATGTTTATTTTAGCCCCGCTGCCCTGTCCGAACTCTGCAAATATGTCTAGAATAAACCTGATAGAGGATATATTGGAGGGAAAGAAGATTGTGTCGTCAGCATAGGCCAACGACTTCCTCTCTCCCATTCCAGGAATAAAGATTCCTTTGACTATTGTCTCTTGTCTGATTCTCTCCAGGACTGGCTCTAGAGTTAGCACATACAACAGGGGTGAGAGTGGGCAGCCCTGACGTACAGATCTGGTTAACCGTATTGGTTCACTGAGGGTATGGTTTATTAAAAGTCTGCTTTCTGGTTTGTTGTATAGAATTTGGATCCAGTATCTGATGTAGTTCCCAAGATTACATTTGGACAAGGTTTTCTGGAGGAAAGAATGGGAAACTCTGTCGAAAGCCTTCTCCTGGTCCAGCGATAAGATTGCTGACTGGCTATTCTTATCGTGAGAGTATTGGATAACATCTCTTAGGAAATGTAGATGCGTATTTATGTTTCTGTCGGTGACACTGCATTGCTGGTCCTCATGTATAAGTGTGTGCATGACGGGTTTGAGTTTCATAGTTAGGGATTTTGCTAGGATTTTGTAGTCTACGTTGAGTAATGAGATAGGTCTGTAATTCTTTACTTGAGTTGTGTCTGCGTTGCTTTTCTTAATGAGTGTTATGTATGACTGATTGAGACTGTTGGGTAATTCTTTTCTGTCGAAGGCTTCAATAAACACCTTGTGTAGGACAGGTCCTAGAATGTGGAAGAATTTCTGATAAAACTCGGCAGTGAGGCCATCCGGTCCTGGAGATTTGTTCTTTTGGAATGTGTCAAGCGCATTTTGTAGGTTTCCTAGCGTGAGTGGGATGTCTAATGTTTGTTTGTCTTCTTCAGAAATCTGTTTGGCGTAGTTCAAGAATTTGTTTTGTATGTCTTCTGACTGACCTTTGTCCTCAGAGTATAAATGTATATAAAAATCTTGAAAGGTTTTTCTTATTCCGATAGTGTCTGTCTGTTCCTGTACATTTATGTCTATTATTTTGCGTATTTGTCTGCTTCTTTGCACATTTTGTTCTGTTCCCAGATATTTTTTACTTAGTATTTCTTGTACGGCAGAGGCAAGTTTTGTTCTGATGAAAGCACCCTGGTAGCTGTGTTGATGGTATTTCTCTGCTTCTTCCTCTAGCACGTGTATGCGAGGACTACTGGGATCTATCTGCTTGGTTAGTTTAATAGCATTTTCCAACATTTGTTGTTGCTGTCGTCTGTATCTGTGTATTTTTGTCGCCAAGACCTGTGTTCTCTCTCTGATAGTGCTTTTTAATACATCCCAGCATTCTATGAGGTTGGATTCAGGTAAGTCTTGAGTGTACGCGTGTAATAGTTCCGTTATGTTATCTACATAATCTCCATTATCCAGCAAACTGTTATTAAACTTCCAGTGTGGGGAGCGTTTGTTTTTGAGTTGTGCCAAGGTTGCGTTTAAAGTGACCATGACCGCTTTATAATCTGTGTAATTTAAGGTTGTGTATATGTGTTTGATGTCATTTATTAGAAGACCCTCTGGGACATATATTCTGTCTATTCGGGCTGATCGTCCCATGTTTATGTTAATTGTGTCAGTGTGTGTAGTTTCCCTACCATGTGGGTTCATCTTTCTGTATGTGTCTACGAGCCCGTGTTCGTCTATGATGTTGTGTAGTATGTCTATTTGTTCGAGTTCACGGCGTACGTCAATTGTTCCTCTCGACAGATCAAGATCGTGCATGACACAATTAAAGTCTCCAGCTATGACAATGTTTTGCCCCCTGTGGAATGATGTTAGCTTCTGTGAGAGTTTGTCATAGAAGTTAATTTGCTGGTCTCTCACAGCTGGTGCATATACATTGACTAATGTGTATTTGTTGTGGTTTGAACTTGTGTGTTTTATTTCCACTATTGCTATTCTACCTTCGCTGTCTCTGTTGTGTCCTACAATTTGCCAGTCTTCTGATACTTGTAGTATTGCTGCTCCTGTGTGTCTATTCCCTAAGCTGAAACATGAATGTCTGAGTCCTAAGAGTTGTGTGATGTTGTTGGCGCGTGTTTCTGTGGTGATGTGTGTTTCTTGGATAAAGATGAAGTCTGGTTTGTGTTTGTGTACTAGGTGCACTACTTGACTGAGTTTACTTCTCAGTTCCCTAATGTTAACACTTAAAATGGAAAGTTTATCAGCCATATTTGAAAACAAAACACAAATGAAAAATGTAAATTAGAAATGACTATAAAAACATAGAATTCAAAAGTTATAAGCACAAAAACCAAGTTAAGACTATTCAACTCAAATGTAATATCCACCCTCATTTATGCATGTGAAAGCTGGAAAACAACTAAAGAAATAGAAAAGAAATTAGACTCTTTTGAAAACAAATGCCTAAGGAAAATACTCGGCATCAAGTGGAATGAATTCAAGAACAACGCAGAGATAAGACAGATGACTGAACAACAACCAGTCTCATGGGTGATCAGGAAAAGGAGATGGACATATGTTGGTCACTTTATGAGAAGAAATGATCAGAGAATCCCAAAACAAGCTATCAAGTGGAACACAACAGGCCGAAGAAAAAGAGGCAGACCGCGTGAAACTCTGAAGAGGACATTATTAAGAGAGGCCAAGTTAACAGGCATAAAATCCTTTGATGAGGTTGAAAGACTCGCTGAAGACAGGAAAAATTGGCGAACTACTTTGCGAGCCCTATGTGACGTCTAACGGCACGGGAAGGATATAAGATATAAGATAAGATAAAAACATAAAAATAAACTAACAGAAAAAAAAAAAAACAAATTAGAAGTAGATTGATACCTTGCTCCTGTACATCCAAATAGTTGAGAAAAGCACGACACAAATAAATGAAATAATCCAAAATTGAGAAATGAAAACACAAAAATCCGTCCTATACAATGTCCCGTCGACACAGTTATCCGATCGTTTATCTTGGTACTGTGGAACCAAACACTCAAGAAAGGCACAATCAAGTACAGTTCCTAGTTCTAGAAAATGCAACACAATAATCCGTCTGGTCGACACAGTTATATTATCCTCATACTTCCTCATCAATAGAAAAAAAATAGCCTTTTATTCATTTTCTTTTATTTCGTACACTTTTGTAAAACGAGTTGGCGTTGAATTTTTTTATTGTATAATATTTTTAATCAAATTGATTTTGTGAAAATATGCCTGTGTTAAAGTTTTGTCTACAACTTCATAAATCTAAAAGTTAGCAAAACACTGCTGTTAAATAAAGTTATTACGTTGCTATTTCCTTCTGTACATCTTACAGTCAGTAAGTGTTTCATACACAATTGATTTAGTCATTTGTTTGTGTCGTAAGAGAATAAACGAAACATTTCGAAGCATTACTTGCCCATTTGCAACGACCAGGAGAGTAATATTATGTTCACTATTTGAATGAATTTTTACGTAGATTTACATTAAAAGTAGAACACATTTGTATATAAATATATAAATATATATTTATATTGATTAATGTTGTAAGCATTCTTGTATATTGGTTACCTTCCTTTGAATGTTTCTATTAGATCGGAAATTCGCATCAGGAACAAACATATGATTCATCACTATTTGTTATAATACTATAATAATTAATAGTAATAGCTTCGGACCTTGAAATGGTAATACACTATAACACGAGATTGTAACAGTCTAAATGAAAAGCGTATATATATATATATATATATATATATATATATATCTTATATCTTATATCCTTCCCGTGCCGTTAGACGTCACATAGGGCTCGCAAAGTAGTTCGCCAATTTTTCCTGTCTTCGGCGAGTCTTTCAACCTCAACAAAGGATTTTATGCCTGTTAACTTGGCCTCTCTTAATAATGTCCTCTTCAGAGTTTCACGCGGTCTGCCCCTTTTTCTTCGGCCTGTTGTGTTCCACTTGATAGCTTGTTTTGGGATTCTCTGATCATTTCTTCTCATCAAGTGACCAACATATGTCCATCTCCTTTTCCTGATCACCCGTGAGACTGGTTGTTGTTCAGTCATCTGTCTTATCTCTGCATTGTTCTTGAATTCATTCCACTTGATGCCGAGTATTTTCCTTAGGCATTTGTTTTCAAAAGAGTCTAATTTCTTTTCTATTTCTTTAGTTGTTTTCCAGCTTTCGCATGCATAAATGAGGGTGGATATTACATTTGAATTGAATAGTCTTAACTTGGTTTTTGTGCTTATAACTTTTGAATTCCATATGTTCTCAAGATTCTTGAAGATTGATGCTGCTTTTGCAATTCTGATCCTAACTTCCTTTCTAGTGTCACCATCCTGGTCTATGTAGCTGCCAAGGTATGCAAATTGATTGACTTCTTCAATATCTGTCCCTTCTATGTGTATTTTTCCATTTTGATTGATGGGAATTTTCATTATTTTTGTTTGTCCTTGTTAATTTCAAGTCCTATTTTGCTAGCCAGTGAAGATAGGCTATCTGTTTTTTCTTGCATGGAATTCACATTATTACTGATAAGAGTTATGTCATCAGCAAAATCAAGATCTTCTAGTTGGGTCCCATGTACCCAGTCAATACCTGTGTTACCTGTGCAGCATTTTTTCATTATGAAGTCTATTGTAATCCCAAAAAGTAAAGGAGACAGTATACATCCTTGTTTCACGCCTGTTTCAATCTGGAACCATTCACTCATCCCTTCTTCTGTCTTGACTGCACAACCATATCCATTGTATAAGTCCTTAATGATGTTGACAATTTTAGATGGTATTCCATATAGACATAAAATTCTCCATAATGAATCTCTGTGTATGCTATCAAATGCCTTTTTAAAATCTATGAAATTCAGTATTAATGGTTTCTGCTTTTCAATATGTTCTTCAAGTATTATTCTGAGAGTAAAGATCTGGTCGAGACAGCTTCTCCCTTTTCGAAATCCTGCTTGTTCTTCTCTCATTGCAGTATCCACTATATCTTTGAGTCTATTCAAAATGACCTTGCAAAATACTTTTGACACAACTGATATTAAAGTTCCTCCTCTCCAGTTGTTACAGTCAGTAAGGTTGCCCTTTTTTGGTATTTTAACAATGATTCCCTTCTTACAATTAGAAGGGACCTTTTCTTCTTTCCAAATCTTGTTAAACATTCTCTGTAGTTGTCTCATGTTGTCACTATTGATAGCTTTTAGCATCTCGGCTGTTATTTCATCTTCACCTGCAGCTTTGTTGTTAGCCATTAAATTCACTGCTGTTTCAATTTCATGCAATTTAATTTCATCTAGGTTGACATTTAGTTGTGGGGCTGGTAAGTCAGTTTCAAGGTTTAACAATTCTTTTGGGTGTGGTCGATTGAGTATTTCTTGGAAGTGTTCAGCCCATCTTTGCTTTTGGTCTTTATTTGATGTTAATAGTGTTCCAGTTTTGCTAAGGATTGGTCTTTCTTTAGATGTAATAGTACCTGTTAGCCTCTTTTGTATGTTATATAAAGTTTTGCTGTCTCCTGTTTTTGCTGCTTTTTCTGCCTCTTTCGCCATATTGTCTATGTATTCTCTTTTATCCCTTCTAGCTGAACTTTTTACTTTCTTGTCTATGTCTTTGTATTTTGCTTTTGCCGAATCTCTTTCATGATCTGCTTTTGCATTCAACATGTTTAATTTGACTGCTCGTCTTTCATGTATATACTTCCATGTTTTATCTGATATCCATGCTTTTCTATTTGGTTTTTCCAATCCAGCGCTTACTTTTGCTGCTGTGATTATGGCTGTGCTGTAAGAATTCCATAACTCATCTATACCTATCTCCTCAACTTCACTGGGTGTTTTGGAATGATTGGCAAGTTCCTGATTGAAATTAATGTTAGTATTTTCTTCTTGTAGGCTGTGGCTGTTTATCTTTCTGTGTACTGATTTCTTGTGTTGACTTTTCAATTTTAGTTTTATTTTCCCTATGCACAGGTTGTGATCACTGTTGACATCTGCACCCCTATAAGCCCTTACATCCATGAGAGATGTTCTGTATTGCTTTCTAATACAAAAATGGTCTATCTGGTTTCTAGTTCTATCATCTGGAGATATCCATGTTGTTTTATGTATCTCTTTGTGTGGGAATATTGTGCCTCCAATGACCATGCCCTCTGTTAGACATATTTCAATTAATCTTTCTCCATTCTGATTAACCATGTCAATTCCTTCTTTCCCCATCACTTTTTCAACGTCGGTATTATCCTTCCCTACCTTAGCATTGAAGTCCCCCATAGCAATTAGGATGTCGTGTTTAGGGACTTTGTTGATGATTTGTTGTAGTTGGTGATAGAAGTCGTCTTTCACATCATCATCTGCATCATTCGTGGGTGCATAACACTGTACTATTGTCATTCTTCCGTGTCGTAGGTTGTATCGTGCTCTTATTATACGACTGTTCACTGGTTCCCATTCTACAAGGCTCTTTGCAGCTACATTTGACATAATAATGCCCACTCCGTCTCGGAATTTATTGTCATTTCTGCCTGAATGTATAATTAACTTACCGTTTTCCGCCGATCTTTTACCTGCTTCTGGCCATCGCATTTCGCTGATGCCTAGTATGTCTAGATGGTATCTCTCCATTTCTTTGATGACCTGGGTAGTTTTTGTTGGTGCTGCCATCGTTCTCACATTCCAGAATCCAACCCTTGTCACATGTTTGGGGCCGACGAATGAGCTCTTCGGAGTTGGCATCCCTGATGCTCGGTTGGTTTCTCTGCGAGTTTCCGTAACGATATCTGTTTTTCCCATCTGGAGTTTCCTCTAGATAGGTCTCAGGATAAGGTTGTTAGCCTTATATATATATATATATATATATATATATATTATATATATATATATATATATATATATATATTCATTCAATCATTCATTTGCATGTCCCTGGCGGAACTTTGCCTCTCTAACAGCTCTTCTGTAGGCCTCTCGGTTGTGAGCAAGATGGCCTGCTGCTGATGTATCCAGTTGCAGATCGTCAACGATGTCCTGCAGCCATCTTCGTCTTGGTCTTCCTCTTTTTCTTTCTCTCATTACGTATCCTTCCAATATGGTCTTCTCTAAATTATCATGGCGTTTAATGTGTCCAAAATATTTAAGTTTTCTCTCTTTAATCCTCTTTACTAGCCAGCCTTCTTCAATATTAAGCTCTTGTAGTATAGATATATTTGTTCTTTTTTCTGTCCACGATATTTGGAGAACTCTTCTTTAGCATTTACATTCAAAGGCATTTATGTGTTTCTCAGCTGTTTTGTTAAGTGTCCAGGTCTCACAGGCATATGTTGGGATGGGAAAGATGCATGCCCTTAAAATCTTATTTTTGTAGTTCTGTCTGCTCCTCTCCACAGATTCTTTATTTGTTTTACTTTCTGAAGAGCGATAGATGTCCTCCTTTTAATTTCCCTCATTGTATCTCCATTATTAGTTAGTAGTGATCCAAGATATTCAAAATTCTCCACTTCTTCCAATTTTTCCTCATTGATATATATTTCAGATGCCTTGTTTGTTTTGTCAGTTGTCATCAATGTAGTTTTCTTTGCATTAAGATTGAGGTTCTGCTCTTCGCTGTTCTTACGGACTGACATAATTAGTTTTTCCATTCCTTTTTGTGTTGTGGACAGTAATACTGTGTCATCAGCATATCTAATCTCTGGTATTTCATAACCTCCAATTGTTATGGCATCGTAATATTCCTTGTCTACTTCTTCTCTAACATTCCTCATTATATGTTCAGTATACAAGTTAAATAAGTAGGGTGACAATATGCACCCCTGACGGACCCCTTGTTTCTGGTGTTTCTGGTGTTGTACACAATCAAATGCCTTTGAGTAGTCTATAAAGGATAAATATAGATTCAAATTAAACTCTCTACATTTCTCTATTATTAATCTTAGATTGAATATATGATTTCTTGATCCTCTTCTTTGCCTGAAACAAGCTTGGACCATATTGACTTCTTCTATTTTCTGTTGAAGTCTACCCATTATGATTTTTAACAGAATTTTACTGGCATGACTAATCAGTGCAACTGTTCTGTAGTTTGTGCATAATTTCAGGTTACCTTTTTTTGGCAGTGGTATGAATACAGTTCTTTTCCATTCTTTTGGCCAAATACCTGAATACCATATCTTTTTACATAGTGCATGATAGATTGTAGCACATTCCTTTCCTCCTGCTTTTATAAATTCAGCTGTTATCTCATCACATCCTGGTGATTTACCATTTTTCAGATTCTTTATTGCCTATAAAACTTCTACTATTGTCGGTTCGGGTTCTTTCTCCTCCAATAATAATTCACATTGTTGATTTCTGTTTCCACAGTCGTTTGTTGCATACATTCCTGTGCAATATTTCTTCCATCATTGTAGAATTTCCTCTGTCTCTGTCAAGGTATTCCCCATCTCATCACACATTACATTTAGTTAAGGTGTGACATTTCTCGTCAATGTCTTCATTTCTTTAAACATTTCACTATCCCTTACACACTTCTGATGTTCTTCTATTCTTTCACAACAATCTTGTATGTATTGTTTTTTTCTCCTTTCTTATGTTTCTTCGTACTTCTTTTGTTAAAGTTTTATATTTCTCTTTGTTGTTGTTTGTCACTTTCCATTGCGTCTTCATTTCTCTACGTTGTTTTATCAGTTCTAGTGTACCTGCTGTAATCCATCCATTCTTTTGTGTTTTCTTTACTGGAACCATGTCTTTAGCTGTTGTTATTAAGATATCTTTGGCCTGCATAGCCATTTCATCTGGTGTCATCTCCTCCTGTATTACCATCAGGATTTCGAAACGGTTTTTCTCTTCTATACCTTATTGTTCTGGTATATTTGTAAGATATATATATATATACACATATATGTATATGTATATATATATATATATATATATATATATATATATATATCTTATATCTTATATCCTTCCCGTGCCGTTAAACGTCACATAGGGCTCGCAAAGTAGTTCGCCAATATTTCCTGTCTTCGGCGTGTCTTTCGATCTCATCAAAGGATTTTATGCCTGTTAATTTGGCCTCTCTTAATAATATCCTCTTCAGAGTTTCACGCGGTCTGCCTCTTTTTCTTCGGCCTGTTGTGTTCCACTTGATAGCTTGTTTTGGGATTCTCTGATCATTTCTTCTCATCAAGTGACCAACATATGTCCATCTCTTTTTCCTGATCACCCATGAGACTGGTTGTTGTTCAGTCATTTGTCTTATCTCTGCATTGTTCTTGAATTCATTCCACTTGATGCCGAGTATTTTCCTTAGGCATTTGTTTTCAAAAGAGTCTAATTTCTTTTCTGTTTCTTTAGTTGTTTTCCAGTTTTCACATGCATAAATGAGGGTGGATATTACATTTGAATTGAATAGTCTTAACTTGGTTTTTGTGCTTATAACTTTTGAATTCCTTATATTCTCAAGATTCTTGAAGATTGATGCTGCTTTTGCAATTCTGATCCTAACTTCCTTTCTAGTGTCACCATCCTAGTCTATGTAGTATATATATATATATATATATATATATATATATATATATATATATATATATATATACATACATATATATATATATATAATTTAATACTGAAACCTCTGCTGAATATGACTTTCCATAAAAAAACAAAACACTTAAATCAGGAAACAAAAGCAAGCTTACATATAATAAGCAGGTGGAAACAAAGAGCAGAGAACAGACACGTAGAAAGACAAACAGATAGATAGATAGATAGATAGATAGATAGATAGATAGATAGATAGATAGATAGATAGATAGATAGATAGATAGATAGATAGATAGATAGATAGATAGATAGATAGATAGATTATATATATATATATATATCCTTATATAGTAACATTATTCAACTTTATGATAGGTGTGTGTAGGGGTCGCTGGGAATTACTTTCGCATGCGCAAAGCAATAACAAATGGCTGTTAGTATGTAGCAGAGAAGAACAGAGAAGTTTAGTGTGATTTTTGTGGGCTAGAGGACATTCAGTTGAGGACATTTATAAGGAAATGATTACAGTTTATGGTGAAAAGTGTTTATCACGTAAAGCGGGTAAAAAAAAAAAAACCTTTTCTCAGGGGTGCACCGAAATTGTTGACAAGGTTAGACTTTGCCGTCGTGTTCAGATTGCAACAGAAGCGACTGTGCAACGTGTGAATGAGATTATCAGAGCTGATAGACGAGCAACGATAGACAATGCAGCAAGTGCAGTCGGATGTTCACATGGCTTAGCTTATAGAATAGTGCATGAGCACTTGAATTTTCGGAAAGTTTGGTCACGTTGGGTACCCAGAGATCTGAATGATGAACACAAAATGAATCGATTTGGTTTGTCATTGCAGCATCTCTGTATCGTACTGTGAAGTTCTATCGATGCTACGGGATGCAATTAGAAGAAAACGTCCTGGTCTGCTGACTAGATGTGTACTTTTACTTCAAGACAATATCAGATCACATACGGCTCGGTTAACCGAAGAGAAAATTAGCATGTTGGGTTGGGAAGTTCTTGAATATCCACCTTATATTCCTGACTTAGCTCCAAGTGATTTTCACCTGTTTAGTCTACTAAAAAACCACCTTGGTGGCAGAAGAGGTGGAAACAGAAGTAAAAAAATAGTTCAGAAATCAGACTCTCGAATTTTACGCAATGTGTATTGTATCAGTGATTACACGATGGGACAAATGTATCAATGTTGGTGGTGATTACGTTGAGAAATAGGGGAATAATGTAAGTTCAAACATTAAAACTTTTCAAATTACTGTCGCATTTAGTTGTTTTGTAACAGGCATTTGCGAGTTACTTAGTGACTACCCCTAGTATTTAAGTTTTATGTGCTTAATCCTCTTTACTACCCACCCTTCTTCAATATCAAGTTCTTGTAGTATGGATATATTTGTTCTCTCTTGTGTCCATGATATTTAACGAACTCTTCTGTAGCATAGAAAAAATAGACTTTTATTCATTCCGTACAATTTTGTTAAACGAATGCATGTCGAATTTTCATATCGTATATTCTTTTTTAATTAAATTGATTTTGTGAAATTAATGGCTGTGTAACAGTGTTCTCTACAACTTCATAAATCGAGAAGTTGGCTAAACACTGTTGTTAAATAAAGTTATTACGTTGGCGTTAAAAACTTTTCCATTCTGTACATTTTACAGGCCGTAAGTGTTTGTTACACAAGTCGTTTGTTTGTGTCGTAAGAGAATAAATGAAACATTTCGAAGCATTGCTTGCCCATGTGCATAGATCAGAAAAGTAATAATATGTTCACTGTTTTAATTTGTATGTAGATTTACATTAAAAGTAGAACCATTTGTTTCCTCTAATATTTATATTCCTTAATATTGTGAGCATTCTTGTATATATTGGTTATCTTCATTTAAATGTTTCTATTAAATTTGAAATTCACATAAAAACAACGATGCGATTCATCATTATTTATTATAATATTTCAATCTTATATCTTATATCATTCCTGTGCCGTTAAACGTCACATAGGGCTCGCAAGTTAGTTCGCCAGTTTTTCCTGTCTTCAGCGATTCTTTCAACCTCATCAAGGGATTGTATGCCTATTATTTTGGCCTCTCTTAACAATGTTCTCTTTCACGTGGTCTGCCTCTTTTTCTTTTGCCTGCTGTGTTAGACTTGATAGCTATTTTTTGGGATTCTCTGAACGTTTCTTCTCATCATGTGACCAACATATGTCCATCTCCTTTTCCTGATCACCCTTGAGACTGGTTGTTGTTCAGTCATCTGTCTTATCTCTGCGGTGTTCTTGAATTCGTTCTACTTGATGCCGAGTATTTTCCTTAGGCATTTGTTTTCAAAAGAGTCTAATTTCTTGTCTATTTCTTCAGTTGTTTTCCAGCTTTCGCATGCATAAATGAGGGTGGATATTACATTTGAATTGAATAGTCTTAACTTGGTTTCTGTGTTTATAACCTTTGAATTCCATATGTTCTCAAGATTCTTGAAGATCGATGCTGTTTTTGTCAGTTCGAACTTCTTTTCTAATGTCACCATCCTGGTCCATGTAGCTAATATTAAGGTTTCTTCTCTCCAGTTGTTATAGTCACTAAGGTTGCCTTTTTTTGGTATTTTGACAACGATTCCTTTTTCCATTTAGAAGTGACCTTTTCTTCTTTCCAAATCTTGTTAATCATTCTCTGTAGTTCTCTCATGTTGTCACTATTGATAGCTTTTATCATTTCGGGTGTTATTTTAACTTCACCAGCAGATTTGTTGTTAGCCAGTAAATTCACTGCTGTTTCAATTTCATGCAGTATAATTTCATCTAGGTTGACATTTAGTTGTGGGGCTGGTAAGTCAGTTTCAAGGTTTAACAATTCATTTGGGTGTGGTCGATTAAGTATTTCTTGGAAGTGTTCAGCCCATCTTTGCCGTTGGTCTTTACTTGATGTTAATAGAGTTCTAGTTTTGCTAAAGATTGGTCTTTCTTTAATAGTACCTGTAGCCTCTTTTGTATGTTACATAAAGTTTTGCTGTCTCCTGTTTTTGCTGCTTTCTCTGCTTCTTTCGCCATGTTGTCTACGTATTCTCTTTTATCCCATCTAGCTGAACTTTTTACTTTCTTGTCTATTTATTTGTATGTTGCTTTCGCCAGATCTTTTCCAAGATCTGTTTTTGCATTCAACATGTCTAATTTGGCTGCCCGTCTTTCATGTATGTACTTCCATATGTTTTCTGATATCCATGCTTTTCTATTTGTTTTTTCAGTCCAGCGCTTGCTTTTGCTGCTGTGATTATGGCTGTGCTGTAAGAATCCCATAATTCATTTATACCTATCTCCTCTACTTCACGCGGTGTTGTGGAATGATTGACAAGTTCCTGATTGACATTACTGTTAGTATTCTCTTCTTGTAGGCTGTGGCTGTTTATCTTTCTGTGTATGATTTCTTGTGTTGGATTTTCAGTTTTAGTTTTATTTTCCCTATACACAGATTGTGATCACTGTTAACATTTGCACGCATATAAGCCCTTACATCTATCAGAGATGTTCTGTATTGCTTTCTAATACAAACATTGTCTATCTGGTTTCTAGTCCTATCATCTGGAGATATCCACGTAGTTTTATGTATCTCTTTGTGTGGAAATATTGTGCCTCGAATGACCATGCCCTCTGTTAGAAATATTATCAATTAATCCTTCTCCATTCTGATTAACCATGTCAATTCCTTCTTTCTCCATTACTTTTTCAACGTTGGTGTTATCTTTCCCTACCTTAGCGTTGGGGTGTCTGAGTGGCGAAATGGTTAGTGCACTGGTGTCTCATGGCGAAGGTCGGGTGTTCAATCCCGCCGGAGGCACTCCAGTCACCCCAGCTGTAGAAATGGGTACCTGACGTCTTCTGCAGTTGGGGAAGAAAAGGCAGCTAGGCATGATACTTACCATATCACCCTCTAGTGTGCTGACAAGTCAAGGAAAATATGGGCGCTCACACCATATCCCTATGTGCTTCTAAGGCATGACAGGATTACCTTTACCTTTTTTTTGCCTTAGCGTTGAAGTCCCCCATAGCAACTAGGATGTCGTGTTTAGAGACTTTGTTGATGATTTGTTGTAATTGGTGACAGAAATCGTCTTTCACCTCATCATCTGCATCGTTCGTGGGTGCATAACACTGTATTATTGTCATTCTTCCATGTCTTAGGTTGTATCGTGCTCTTATTATACGACTGTTCACCAATTCCCACTCTACAAAGCTCTTTGCAACTACATTTGACATAATAATGCCCACCCCATCCCGGATTTTACCATCATTTCTGCCTGAATGTATTATTAACTTACCGTTTTCCGCCGATCTTTTACCTGCTTCTGGCCATCTCATTTCGCTGATGCCTAGTATGTCTAGATGCTATCTCTCCATTTCTTTGATGACCTGAGTAGTTTTTGTTGGTGCTGCCATCGTTCTCACATTCCAGAATCACATGTTTGGGACCGACGAATGAGCTCTTCGAGTTGGCATCACTGATGCTCGGTTGGTTTCTCTACGAGTTTCCATAACGATATCTTTTTTTGCCATCTGGAGTCGTCTCTGGATAGGTCCCAGGATAAGGTTGTCAGCCTTATGCCCAACTCCCGGTACATGATATGTAACAGATCAAGCGGAATATATATCAATACATGCTTGTATATACGTATAATTAACAACGTTTTATTTTGTTTGTTTAATGATATTTATATAATAAAAAGTTGTGACATTTTCGTAAAACTAAAAAATTCATGTACAAAATTAATTTTCTGAACAAAGGTTGTATAAAAAAATAACATTTCGATTTCCAAAGTGAAATAATATTATAAAAAGATTTGAAAAAATTTCACTAACATCTGTACTATCCTTTTTCTGTGCCATATTTCAAAACATTAATACAGATGGCAAGTATTTACTTTACAAAATATAAAGCTGTAGTCTAAAAAATATAAAGATGATGGTGTTAAAAAAGTAAGTACATATCATTCGGTATGATTACTTTTTGCTTTAACACAATTTTCAAAATTAATATACCTCCTTCATTACATAAAATATTAGTAACAGAATTATAAAAACTTTTCAGGAATTTTCTTTGCTATATTTTATTTTCCGTTGGTATTCTTCTAGTTAATGCTTCTTTTAATGTTTAAAATGATTGTATTATTTTAATAGCTCTATATGAACATTATTTTAGTAATGTAGTTTACTACTATATGTAACACCACTGTTCATTAGAAAAGGATGGATTGATGGCTGACTGTAAGAATGGATTAAACGATGAATTAAAGAATGGAATAACAAGTGGATGAATTGAAATATAGATGGATGTGGGATGTGTTGATATATAATTACATAACTGGATAGACAGACAGAGAAACAGATACATAGATAGAGAGGCAGACAGATAGACAGTTAGTTATTATGTTGGGAAGAAGAAGAAAAAATAAGCTTTTATTCATTTTTGATTACGTACAGTTTTGTTAAACGAATGACGGTCGCACTTTTTTATCGTATAATATTTTTAATCAATCTGATTTTGTGAAATTAATGCCTATGTGAAAGTGTTCTCTACAACTTCAGAAATCGAGAATTAGCTAAAGCCTGTTGTCAAATAAAGTTATTACGGTGGTGTTAAGTTTTTTCTTCTTTACATCTTACAGGCCGTAAGTGTTTGTTACACAACTGATTCACTAGTTCGTTTGTGTCGTAAGAGAATAAATGAAACATTTGGAAGCATACTTGCATATTTGCTTAGAACAGAATAAAAATTAATTATATATACATTCAGATAAAATAGATAGATAGATAGATAGATAGATAGATAGATAGATAGATAGATAGATAGATAGATAGATAGATAGATAGATAGATAGATAGATAGATAGATAGATAGATAGATAGATAGATAGATAGATAGATTCACAGAAATATACTGTCCAAAAAAAGAAATCCATAGCTTATATAAGCTTCATTTTTTATATGTTATGACAACATTTTTTTTCACGAGTAACTCAAACCAAACCAAAAATTGTCACCAAGATGTCAGGTCCGTGATTTAGCATGAATTTTGATATTCTCGTTTATAGTTAGAACACAGTAGCTGCCCTTTCTAATTACCCATTTTTTGTACCATAGCTCACGTTGTGTTTATGGAAAAGTCGTGATTTTTGTGGTGAGCACAACTCACTTCCCACGCAAATAAAACCCTATAAAAGGATGAGGTTACACAAACAAATTCAGTTAATTTTCATGCAGACAATTATGGCGCGTCTATTGCAAAATTTTCGAAACATTGCTATTGGTCGCCTGCAAGCAGGCGCAAGTCAGAGTCAGATTGCCAGGCATTTAAACGAGCAGCAGAATACCATCAGTCGACTTTGGCATCGTCATCCATGCCACTGGCTAAGTTGATAACCGGCACCGCAGTGGACTACCTAGGGTAACAACAGCAGCTGATGATCGCTTCATTCTGGTTCATCACCTCAGAAACAAGTTTACAACAGCTTCCTCAAGTGCCCAGTCATTGCTTACAGGACTTTGTGTGTCTGATCAAACTGGAACAGACTGCATGAAACTGGACTGGTGGCACGACGACATCACCGAGGTCCTGTCTTAACGAGACGCCTTCGCCAAATTCGACTTGTTTGGGCCAACCAGCATCGGCCCTGGACAACTGACAATCAATGGAGACGTGTCTGGTTTAGTGACGAATCTCCCTTTTTGTTGCACCGCCATGATATGTGGAGAAGGGTCTACCATAGGCCAAATGAGCGTTTTGCCCAAAATTGCGTTGATGAAGCTCCGCCGCACGGTGGTGGGGGTGTAATGGTCTGGGGAATGATCAGTTTCAACGGAAGGAGTCCATTGGTGCAGGTTGAAAAGAGGGTTGAATGCGCAAATTCTTCGGTCCCATGTCCTTCAATTTTTGGCTGCGCAAAGTTATGCGTTTCAACAGGACAACGCCAGACCCCATTCTGCGCGGTTCACCACACAGTTCCTGACTGCCAACAACATTCTCACTCTTCCCTGGCCATCCCTGTCTCCAGATACGAATCCCATCGAGCACCTGTGAGATGAGCTGCAAAGACGTGTTTGTCGCCGAAACGTTTCTCCAGCCAATCGTCCTGACCTGTGGCAGGCACTCCAGGAAGAGTGGGCAGCCATCCCACAGGCACACATCAGACATCTGATCGCATCTATGCCCAGGAGATGCCAGTCGCTGATCGATGCAAGCGGAGGCCACACACCATACTAACTTGAGAACCTCTGGGACTAACAAATTCTCGTCACACAGATGCAAGAAACTATAAATGAGTGTTTAAAGCCTTAGGTATTACTGTGCGCAATTTGAAAATGTTATTCATTCAATTTAAAAAGCTATAGAATATCAAAGTTAAGGCTAAAATTGGGTCAGCAGTAGTTATGCGTTTCTTTTTTTGACAGTATAGAGAGACACACAAACGTAAAAATAAATAGATTGACATGGATACATACATGCATACATACATACATGCATAAGTACATAATACATACATCCATCCATCCATACATACATACATACATACATACATACATACATACATACATACATACATACATACACACGTTCTTAATTATTTACCTGAACACAAAGAAATGTTTGAAAACTTTCCCTAATAGTCAGTAGTTAGTAAAAATAATGCAGTGTGCACCACATTCTCCAAGTACTGTTGGTCACCAAAGGCTCACAGTTGGATTGTTACTTCTGTCCACTTGTTCCCAGTCTTACATTGAAGTCCCCCATGGTTATAATATTTTCCTCTTTCCGTATGTACTTTAGTGTGTCATGAAAGTTGTCAAAAACTCGTTCATTTTTCCTCCGTGTCTGGTGCATTGCAAAGGGGATATATCTGGACATATGTTGTGGTCTTCTCATTTTCTTTTGTTTTGATAGTTATAATCTTTTATGACATATATTTTGTTTAGATGATTTTGTCAGCGGTGGCTGGTTCTTTGAATACTACAACATCCTATTTTGCACTTTCTTGCTCACTCTCTCCGGAGTATAGCTCTACATAATTTTGACGTATTTGTTTACTGTCCTTACCTCTGTGTTTTATATCGGCAACTTTAATGAGTTTTGTTTTATCATTTATTATATTAAAGTTTCCAGGTGGTTTTCCCCTTTGTCTCTGTCGGTCTATTCTTCCAGTGCGTGAAATGAAGAAATGTAGCGAAATGCGCCGAGGCTAAGACAAGAAATTAGAGTATAAATAACAGAAAATAGGTGGAAATCTAAAGAAGTTTAAAGGAAGCTAAATATATTGTTAACTCCAGCTGGGTGGAGACAGCCTAACTGACAAACTATGGAGGTGATGCGTGAGAACCGCATCAGTCATATATCCCTGCATCAGGCCCTCACTCCTAAACCACCCAGTAGCTCGGACAGAGTCAAACTGGTACTCACGCACCACCCCCATAGTTTGGCAGTTAAGAACATACTGTTTCGCCATCTCCACTTCCTCCAAAAAGAGCCTGACACACGTGAACTCTTTTGGGAACCCCCATTGGTGGCCTACAGACGGAACAAAAACCTCTGGGACCTATTAGTTAGAAGTCGCCTTAAGACGGAGGACACTTTTTATGCCACCAGATGTTGCAGGCGTTGTAGATGCAACACTTGCCCGTTTGTTATTGACGCTAGCAAGATCTCCTTCCCTCAGTCCACGTTATCAGTTCAGGAGGGCTTCAACTGCACTTCACGCAATGTTATTTATGCCATTATGTGCAAACGTTGCGATATGAAGTATATAAGGTAGACCGGTTTACACTTAGGAGACCGTTTTCTTCAACATCTTAACGATATTTCCAAGAGGGCATGGACCTGTGTGACAAAACACTTTTGCCAAAGAAACCACAGGAGAAACGGGACATCTCTGTTAATGCAACCCGTCCTGCTCTTCTGATGTACGATCTCGCAAAGCTCTAGAACAGCGCCTTATTTTCCAGCCGGCTGTCTCCACCCAGCGGGAATTAACAGTGTATTCAGCTTTCTTTAAACTTCTTTAGACTTCCACAAATTTCCTGCTATTTATAGTCTACTTTCCTGTCTTAGCCCCGCGCATTTCGCTACATTTCTTCATTCAATAATTTCACGTTACATCACAGCTTCCGTTTTCCCTCCCCCCCCCACCTTCTTCTCTAACGGCCTAGAGGTATTTATTGCCTCATGGCTTTTTCCAGAGCACCGCCCCCCAACCCCCAACCCACATCGTTCTCTCCCTTTCACAGCCGCTAACTTCCGACTGGTTCAGTTTGTTTTCCTTTGTGGTCTCCCAGACTTCTCTTTAGGGCGCATTCTGTTGTATTGTGTACGAGGAGGGATGCCACAAAGCTAAGTTTTTCGTTTTCATTTTTCTTTTTTTGTATTCTATGTTGTGTCTGTTTTTGTGTGTAATCCTTGAAAAAGGCTCACGCCGAAATATTGGAAGTTGTATGCTTTTCATTATTTATGTTTTTTTTCTTACCTATCTCATTCCTTCTATCGCTTTGTAAAACTGTGCCATGCAACTCTGTCTATCTGTATTACTAGAACCAGTTTTACTGCAGTCGTTATCTCTTTTATCCGTCATAAAAATAACCATAACACTTCCATTATTTACTGTTAATAGTTTGATATAGAGTTACAGAAAATGTGAACTAAGCTGTATATATATATATATATATATATATATATATATATATATATATATATATATATATATATATAATGTAACTGTATATTTGTAACATATAAAATAACTTAATTATTGGATGATTGACATAAAGCAACGACGACATTATTTATAACATCGTTCATAAGCTAACATCTAGATGACGTGAGACATCTGCCGCAATCTAACAACTTATAGCATCTGACATAATAACACGACAAGATTAATTGAAAAAAAAAAGAAGAAGATATACTCTCTTATACAGAACTAGTTTTTTCGTTCCTATCCGTGACAATGAAACTTGTGAATCTTTAGCAGGCTTCTCATGACATTTTTCTGCATAGAAGCTGTGACATATTTTTTATATAACTTCTACTTTGTGCTAAAATTGATCGTTGAACATTTTAATCTTTGATATCCACAGGGAAGTGATCGGGTCACGAGACCGAAGATTAAACAACGGCGTTTCTGCAGAAGTTAATATATTTTCATTATAGAATAATTTGTCAAAGTTCAACTTCTGTATAAAATAAACACGTTGCCTTTCACCTGATAAATCCTGCCTTGATTTTAATGAGACATCATTCGTTATCTTAGTGGTTTGTAAGTCATAAATGAAATAGAGGATAAACTTGAGAATTATGCGTCATCGTAATCTATTGCTTTCCATTGTTTTAACATTACTGTAAAGCTTTCGAAAGTTCTTATATTCTTCTTGTACACAGTCTCTACTATGCTCGTGCGTCTCTTGCTAATAATAACCCCATAAAACTTTTCTCTTAAGCAGTTTGTTCATATTTTACTTAAACTTCATTTCGAAAAGTCTTCTAAAAGTTTATTCAGCGTCCGTAGTTTAAAATGTGTGTGCGGAACTTCACATAACAGTGCTCACTGGCCAAAAACTGTGCATATATATACATGCATACATACAGAACTTCTTAAAAATGACCAAGAACTGCGAGAACAATACAAAGTTATTATAACAAATAGATACACTGCAATAACAAAGATAAATAGTATAGATGAACAATGGGAAATGTAAAGAGATTCTATCCACCAAACTGTTAAGGAGATAATACCAACGAAAAAAGAAGCCCCTAAAAATAAATGGATGACAGACAACATCTTAGGACTGATGGACAAGAGGAGGAGGAGTAAAAATAACGAGGAAAAACATAACAAGATAAATAAAGAAATAAGACGCAAATGCAGAGAAGCAAAAGAAGTGTGGTTAAATGAACAGTGCAGACAGATAGAGGACTGCCATAATAAAGACAGCAAAAACATGCACAAACGAATTAATGAACTCACAGGCAGGAAAACAAAATATACCACAGGATGCCTGAAATCGAAAGAAGGTAAAATGTTAATGGGAAAAGAAGACATTGTGGACAGGTGGACAGAGTATATCGGTGAGCTATGTGGAGGAGAAAGACCAGAATTAACACCAGATACTGAAAACTGTGATGGACCGCCAATACTTGAAGATGAAATCATAGATGCCATCAAACACATAAAGAAAGGAAAAGCGAATGGGCCTGATAATATAACAATAGAAGAAATAGAGGCACTAGAGGAGACAGGAATAAAAATAATAACCAAGTTACTGAATGACATTTACAACAGTGGTTATATTCCCAGTCACCTGATTAAATCCACGTTTATAGCACTACCAAAGAAACCAGGTGCAAAGGAATGTGACGACCACCGGACTATCAGCCTCTCATGTCACATAACGAAACTACCTCTTATAATCATTATGAGAAGAACAAGGAAAAAGATAAAAATGGAAATAGCAGATGAACAGTTTGGATTTGTTGAAGGAAAGGGAACACACAATGCCATTTATGCTTTATGAACACTAACAGAAAGAGCTTTAGAAGTACAGAAAGATCTCTACTTATGCTTCATTGATTACACCAAGGCTATTGACGAGGTGAAACATAATGAAATTATTAAAATGCTTGAAGACATCAATATAGACAGCAAAGACCTGAGGATTGTAAAACATCTATACTGGCAACAAGAAGCAGCAGTTCGAGTTGAAAATAGAATTGGAAAATATCAACCTATAAAACAAGGGGTGCGACAAGGATGTGTACTATCTCCAGACCTTTTTTCTCTGTATAGCGAGAATATTCTAAGAACAATCATCACAGAACCAGGCATACAAATTGGAGGATACAATATTAACAACCTTCGGTATGCTGACGACACAGTACTGATAGCTGAGAACCAACAAGACCTGCAAAATCTCTTGGATAAAGTCGCCAAAGAAAGTGAACAGAAGGCCTTACTTTGAACATCAAAAAGACAGAGACTATGGTTATATCTAAGGAACAGAATCCACCAGCATGCAGCATTAAATTAAACGGAACTATTCTAAAGCAGATGCAGAAATTCAAATACCTTGGAGCAGTAATAACTTCAGATGGGAAATGCAGAACAGAAATTAGGAACAGAATAGGCCAAGCAAAGACTGCATTTCAGAGAATGAGAAACATATTAGCTAACACATCTTTATCAATGAATGTTAGAAAACGAGTCCTAAAATGCTATATTGAACCTATCTTATTATATGGAAGTGAATCATGGACAATAGGCAAGTCTGCACAAAAACCATTGGAAGCAGCAGAAATGTGGTTTATTAGAAGAATGTTGCGAATCCCCTGGACAGCAAAAATAACTAATGAAGAATGTATGAGAAGAGCTGGAGAGACAAAAAACCTTGTCAAAAAGATAAGAGAGAGACAATGTACTTTCATGGGACATGCAATGAGAAGAGAGGGCATTGAAAATATTATAACAACAGGAAAAATAGAAGGAAGAAGATCAAGAGGAAGACCAAGAGAAATGATACTGGACAGTCTGAAGGGATGGTGTGAAAGGAGATCACCAACTAAACTGATGGCCTGCATGAAGGATCGGGTACTCTGGAGAAGCATAATAGCCAACGCCAGTCGGCACGGCACCTGATGATGATGATGATGATGATGATGATGATGATATACATACATACTCGTACATATCTCCCAATAAAAATGTATCGCTTTATTTATCTATTTTTAACCATAAGTAGTACTAGATTTAAATACATAAAACCACTGACTGCACATTTCTCATCCACTTAATCCACTTACTGTCATAGCATTGCTGTATTCTTAAACATGAAACAATTAGGAAGCCACACATAGGTAGTTGTCTAACTTTGGTAAATAAAAATAAAACAAAATTCAAATTCACTTTCATAAAGTCGCAGCCATTATTAATACCGCGCATGACAACATTGAGGCGTCATTGCTGGTGTGACATCTGCGTCACATGTTGTTGCAGAGTGTTTGAAAAAATGTTTGGTATATAACGTTCCATTCTGCAATGAGTGCTAGCTCTAGATCAGTCACAGTGTTGATCTCATACTAACTGCTCCTTCTGTTCAGTTCATCCCACGCGTGTTCAATAGGATTCATGACAGGAGAGTTTGCAGGCCAATCTAGCACAAGAAAAGGTTTCCGGGCTAAGAAATTTCTGATAACGTCAGCTGTTAGATAGTCTTATTGTGCTGAAAGATTCTCAGATCTGGATGAGTTTGGAAGAAAGGCACTACGATATCTTGCAGTACCTGATTAACGTACACATCTGAAAATGTGGAGTACGGTGTCAGGGGAGAATCCACCCCCACACATGTATGCATCCTCCTCCACCTCTCTCATGCTGGTCTATACATGCATTTGCATATCGTTCTCCAGGATGACGCTACACGCGATTTCTCCTATCAGCCATGGAGACACTAAGGCGACTTTCATCTGGGATCATCATCAACCTCCATTCTATGACTGAACGACATAAATGCTGTCGGGCCCAAACCATTCTGCTGTTCTGGTGTCGTCTAGTAAAGATAGAGTCAGTGTTGAGAAGCCTGTCTTGAGAGTCAGCGGCATGAAGTCTCCTTGACACAGTGTTTGTGCTACCAAGTTATTAACAGGGTCTCTGGTTCCCTCATTCAGTCTTTAGTTGACAGCAAGTAACAAGTAGTACAACTTTCATGATAACTTATTAATCGCGTTTATTTATTTATACATCAGTCCTTTCAGGCGTCTAATGATATCACCAGTAAATAGGTAAAATGTTAAGTCAATAAAACAGGTAGAATGGTAATCCAGTAAAACAGGTAGAATGTTAACCCACTAAAACTGAATGTTAATTCAGTAAAACAATTAAAATGAAGTCAGTAAAATTGATCAAATGTTAAGTCAGTAAAACAGGTGGAATGTTAAGTCAGGAAAAGAGAATGGTAAGCCAGTAAAACAGAACGTTAGGCCAGTAAAACAGGCAGAATGTTAAGTCAGTAAAACAGGTACAATGTTAAGTCAGTAAAACAGACTGAATGTTAATCCAGTAAAACAGGTAGAATGTTAACTCAGTAAAACATATAGAATGTTAAATCAGTAAAACAGAATGTTCAAGCAGTAAAACAGTCAGAATGTTAACCCGTTGGTTTTCTTCCACTACATTTCAAATTTAAACTTAGCATGATGAACATGAAGTTGAGCAAAGATAATATTCTGATGATCTGGTCGTGAGATGTTCATACAGAACTCTTGTTCTTGCGGTCACACCCCAATATTCTTCCTAACATAAAGTCACCATACTTTTCACAAACCAAAGCGGGACGGACCGGGGGGGGGGGGGGGGGGAGAGGGGGGGGGAAGAGAGAGAGAAACAGACATATACATACACACCACCCCACCCCCGCAAAGTAAAACTTGCTCTTTAATCTTTACTGTCTATGCCAAAATCAAACTGCAGAAAGTCAAACAAAAAGTGTATGCTCGTTTCAGTAATTTTTACATCAATAGCCAGTGTTTTCTTTAAGTCGATCACTCTTGAGATGTTCTGTGACATCGGATCTGCCGCCGTGTTTAATTTAAAATTCAAATTTCCGAGGAGACATCTATCATGGGAGTCACTGTTTATTGTCGCCTTCTCTATGAAGGGAAAATCACTTTTTAATTATTTATTCCGTTTACACGCTGGCTTAGACATCGTCGGGGGAATAGGCGAAATTTTCATTAGCCTGCCACGTAATGTTCAGTTGGTAAATCAGTACAAGAAATAAAATTAAACACAGAATAACGCTCATGTAATGCGCCTTACTTAATAAGTACAGTGCTACTAATTAACGTGGTACAAAATCCAAACCACCCTCTCAGTTGTACTGACGTTGTCTCAAACATTTAGCGCCCTCAAACTTTTCCACTAACTCCGATTGGTTAATTTAGTCACGAGGAAAATAACTATAATCTGATTGGTTCAATATTTCTAGAATAAGTGAAGATCATTTTCTGATGCAACCAATTCTATTCTTCTTCTTCTTCTTTCGCTTCTACCACCAAGACCGTCCTGTGATCCTACTGAATTTACGCCTGTGGTCCTCGTTAAGTCCCGTTGTCCCCCGAAAGGACCACACGAGATCCCCCAGAGGACAACAAGAGGTTCAGAGTATCTCAAGGCTTGAGCCTGTATTCTTGGTGGGTCTCAGACGCGTGATTGCGTGACACCGTGGTTTTCGGTGCACCAGTTTAGTCTAGAGTTGGACTTTCTCACCGGAAGACCTCGACGTGTTTTGGATATCAGTATATCCCCGCTGGGTGAGAGGTGGTAGCCCACCCGAGCCAGAGTTGGACTTTCTCACCGGAAAACCTCGACGTGTTTTGAGATACCCATGTATCACCGCCGGGTGAGAGGTGGTTGCCCATCCAGTCCAGTGTTGGACTTTCTCGCCGGAAAACCTCAGCGTGATTAGGATACGCATACATCCCCGCCGGGTGAGAGGTGGTTGCCTATCTAGACTGCCCTGGTCCAGTGTCTCCGACTTCAGCATTTTGTGGTCGTGGCCCCTACCCTTCCTAGTTGTGACTAGGATGGAGCTTTTTCCAGGAGGACGAATCCTCGCCACTAGTGACTTTCACCCCTGGGTTGAGCCGGTTTATGCATATTATCCCAGGACGGGAGTGTTTGGGACGTGACCGACCTCTAGAGCAGAGGTACTGCGACATGCGTAGCCTTCAAGTTTCACCCCTGGTGTGTGCCGGTTTAGGCATATTTCACCAGTATGGGTGTATATTGGACGTGACCGACCTCTAGAGCGGCGGTTGCATGACATGTCTAGCCATCAAGTTCCACCCCTGGTGTGTGCCGGTTTAGGCAAATTTCACCAGTGTAGGTGTATTTCGGACGTGGCCGGCCTCTAGAGCAGAGGCGCCGTGGTATGTGTAGCTCTCGCAGCGATACTACTGGACATACCGATTAAATTTCACTTTATCCTTTCTTTCACCTTTTCACATCGGCGCCGCACAGCAACCTTTATTTCTTTTTCGCATTTCCTTCCTTGACCAGGAGGAGCTTCACTACACGCGCGGCATTCGAAGAGTCTCGCCAGCAGTGTCGTAACCTCTGGGTTAAGCCGGTTCATGCATTTCACCCGATATGACTACACTTAGGACGTGGCCGACATCCAGACCAGAGGTGCCGCGATTGGGCTGTTTGCTTCACTTTATTCTTTCTACCACCTTTTCCGCGCGGCAACCCCATTTGCACCTTTCTTCATTGGCCAGGAGGAGCACCGCTCCACGCACGGCAACTGAAGACTCTCGCCAGCAGCGGTAGATGAGCTACCAAACGTGCCACTCATCTACCCTAAATGTCTGGTTTTCAGGCGCCAGATATTCGCCTTCGCCCCTTCTCTTGTCAGTTTAAACAGTTCTGCCACGGGAAGGCCAGGAGCTGGACTTGACTGCAAGAGGCTGTTGGAGACGCACGCCGTTGGAGTGGAGATCGAATTCTCCACCCCACCTCCGGCAATAACAGTCCTTAGAACCATGCAACCAATTAATATGCACCACAAATTTCTATGAAGTTAAAACTAGATTAATAAATACTTCTCGTACATTAGGTCACGTGGTGCCATTTCAAAATTAATGGATTTTTTGGTTCGTTTACAGATTTTATTAAAATTTAAATTTAGCAGGCTCCAAGCGGGACAGTTGTGCGTCCCGCCAAAACTTTCGGCGAAGGCGGAACACCAGCCAAAAATTCGGGACTGTCTCGCCTAAAGCGGAACGTATGGTCACCTTATCCTAACAACAAAAAAGATCCAACAGTCAACACATTAATATGTCCATAATATTTACGTTTTCTCTGTTTAATCCTTTTTACTAGCCAGCCTTCTTCAGTATTAAGTTCTTGTAGTATAGATATATTTGTTCTTTTTGTGTCCATGATATTTGAAGAACTCTTCTGTAGCATTTACATTCAAATGCATTGCGATTAGAAACGAGAGTGAAATAATGTTTTTATCGAGTATTTTCAATATTTTTATGATTTCGGAGGCATACGGGCATGCCCTATGACCAGGTCACTGTTCTAGAATGTACTCCAACTAGATCTAGATCTATAAAACTAGCTGGCGAAGTAGTTAGAAGATTATTTCAGACATTATTTTAGTGAGCATGTCACATATCATCACAAGATGAGATCGTATAAATCTATAAGTAGATCTAGACTTCGCCGGTGGTAGATCTAGACCTAGCCGATGGTAGGTAGGACACATTTATCAGCTAAAATCATCGCACTACTTTTTCCTAAAAAAAAACCTCTGCATTTATGGAATTTTCATACATTTACAGTTACTTTGATACACAATACCAAACTTTTAAAGTGGAAAAACACTGTTACATTCACTTTTTCAACTTCACCCAATATACATATCAACCCCGCGCTTTTAATCTAACAAAAATGGAACGTCCGCGTTTTTGCCAGTGGTAGGGGAAGAGTTAGTTAATCATATAAAGGCACACAGCACAGAGAAATAGAAAAATGAAAGTGAAATACAAATTCATATGTGTAAGTAGAATATAACATATTTACTTTCTTTGGATCATGTACAAAGAATGGAGGAGAACAGACAAAAGATAATGATTTATGTACAAGAGATCAAAGAAACAAGACCGAAAGACAGACCAGGACAGAGACGGAGACACAACATAGAAGAGGATATCAAGGACATTAGTGTCACTAACTGGAGAGAGAAGAATAGGGGGGAATGGAGGCGAACTTTGTTTTCCGCAGTGAGTGTTAATGTCGAAGAAGAAGAAGAAGAAGAAGAAGAAACGTGTAGACAACAACAGGCTGATAAATATAAAACCCATAGATAAAGTAGGTAACTACGTAGTGTACGCACAAACCAGATTGTTTCTTTTGTCATTTAATTTCTTTTATTACTAAAGGAAAGTAAGAAAATACGTTAGCAAATTTGTGTGACAATAAAAATAAATTAGAATAACCCAGACTGTTGAAGACATATCTAAAGGTAACTAGAGGTGTATGGTGCAGTTTTACAAAGCGGCAAGGGTCGGGGGGGGGGGGGAGTAAAATGAGAAAAAAAACGAATAGAAATTATTAGTTGATGAGAGTAAGATGAGAATGTATAAATGAAAAACATACAATATCCAATATTTTGGCGTGAGCTTTGCTCGAGGATTACATAAACAAACAAAATGATATATAACTTATCTGGTTGCCGTATTGCAGTCGCCATCCCTTTTATCTGAAGACATATCTACAACTGGGGATGTAGCTCAGTGGTAGAGCGTTCGCTTTGCATGTGAAAGGCCCCGGGTTCGATCCCCGGCATCTCCAGCATTTTTTTTAAGTTATAGTGAAAAAAATTTTTTAAAAAGTTTTCCTGTAGAAATCTATCATAGATCTTAGATATTATGAGTTTAAATCTTAGACTTTTGAAAAAAAATCAGCCATTTGCTTGTCACTTGCGGAACTTTGCCTCCCTAACAGCTCTTCTGTAGGCCTCTCGGTTGTAAGCAAGATTCCCTGCTGCTGATTCATCCATTTGCAGATTATCAACGATGTCTTGCAGCCATTTTCGCCTTTGTCTTCCTCTCTTTCTTTTTCCCATTATGTATCCTTCCAAGACGGTCTTCTCTAAATTATCATGACTTTTACTGTATTCAAAATATTTAAGTCTTCTTTTTTTAATCCTCTTTACTTCTTCAATATTATGTTCTTGTACTCCTTTTAATTTCCCTCATTGTATCTCCATTATTAGTAATGAAAACAAATACCTAAGAAAAATACTCTGTATAAAGTGAAACAAATTCAAGAACATTGCAGAGAGATGACAAATGAACGAACTGTCTCAAAGGTGATCAGAAAAAGGAGACGTTTAACGTCACTGAAAGGATGTAAGAAGAAATTGATTGTAGTATTTTAGAATATTGATTTCAGTCAAGATTTAGCAGCTTCCAGCGCCTGGTGAGACATTGTTTCAGACGATGGCTGTGAAAACAAATCCCATGTTCATGAAACAAAGGTGAAGAAAGCCTTATTACACCGAAAAGGCTTACAGGAATTCAGATAAAACCCCACCCCCCTGCCCACAATGCATTATGATTCTGGGCGGAGTTACTGCTCACATGACCCGTGCTGAGGTAACCTTTATAGGAAGACATTGGAACTCTTTTAATGAACTTGCCTGATGTGTAGTAATGATAATCCTGACTGATAACCACTTAAAACTGAATCCAGTATAGATTTACCTCCCCCCCCCCCCAAATGTAGACCTGTTTCCTCCCTGTAAATCTTGAAGAGAAGACCATATTTCGTATATGATACATTCAGTTATTTTGTGTCCCCGTTAGGCTCCTGCAGTCATCGTCACCTGCTTCTCCCCCCAGGGAAGGTTCAATGTAAGAGTTCCTGTTGAGATTTAAAGTGCAGGGCAGGGGCGGATTACCTATTACCCAGGCTCCCCCACCCCTCTAGGGTAAACAGAATAAGAGCCTCTGTCTCCTTTGCCCTAACCCTTTCATCTGTTAATTTAGAAAAAAAATCATAAAAGAATCATTTGTGCTTCCAGTTTTCCTTCTTTTCCCTCTACACCGAACCCTTTTCTCTTTCGGGTCCCCAGACCTGTTCAGCCTAATAAATAATGTCCCACTGCTTCAGGGGTATTGCCAGACTTGGAGTGATCTAAAGCGGTTTTTAAAGAAGTGGCTTCCAACCCTTTAACTTCCAGGGACCATTTCTCCAAATGCACGTAAGTTGCAGATAACCCCCGAGCTTTGAATGCTTTTAGCTCGATTAACAATATCTAATACCAAATCAACGAAGCTGCGAGCTCCGCGGATCACTTGTGGTTCGGCCAAGCATAGACTGGGAACCACTGGCCTGATTCTTGGCAGACTTTACCATTACTGAGATCCATCACAACTGAGACTCTCCACAGACCCAATGCGGCGACAGACCTTCTACTAAACTTCAAAATTACCGCCGTCAGTCGCTGCTGCATCAGGCTGATACCGACAAATTGTAGAGAGATCAAGTTACAGAAGAAAAACATTCGTCGAGCTATCAGGAGAGCGACATGAACATTATGGCACGACCTTGAACTACAATGAGAAATTTGTGACCTCGAAAGCATTTTTTTAATTTAACTTCTTCCCACCAATTTTACTGTAAGGTCAGCAACATTTTTTTCAAAACCATTTTTTTAAAATGGTGCTTTTCGATTTTGATAAGTAAATCGTTACAGTAACCGATGACCTTTAAATGTTTAGTTTTTTTTTTAATCGATAATTGCTGGTTCGAGTTGAAAATGGAATTGGAAAATACCAACCTATAAAACAAGGGGTGCGACAAGGATGTGTACTATCTCCAGACCTTTTTTCTCTGTACAGCGAGAATATTCTAAGAACAATCATCACAGAACGAGGCATAAAAATTGGAGGATACAATATTAACAACCTTCGGTATGCTGACGACACAGTACTGATAGCGGAGAACCAACAAGACCTGCAAAATCTCTTGGATAAAGTCGCCAAAGAAAGTGAACAGAAAGGCCTTACTTTGAACATCAAAAAGACAGAGACTATGGTTATATCTAAGAAACAGAATCCACCAGCATGCAGTATTCAATTAAACGGAACCATTCTAAAGCAGGTGCAGAAATTCAAATACCTTGGAGCAGTAATAACTTCAGATGGGAAATGCAAAACAGAAATTAGGAACAGAATAGGCCAAGCAAAGACTGCATTTCAGAGAATGAGAAACATATTAGTTAACACATCCTTATCAATGAATGTTAGAAAACGAGTCCTAAAATGCTATATTGAACCTATCTTGTTATATGGAAGTGAATCATGGACAATAGGCAAGTCTGCACAAAAATCATTGGAAGCAGCAGAAATGTGGTTTATTAGAAGAATGTTGCGAATCCCCTGGACAGCAAAAATAACTAATGAAGAATGTATGAGAAGAGCTGGAGAGACAAAAAACCTTGTCAGAAAGATAAGAGAGAGACAATGTACTTTCATAGGACATGCAATGAGAAGAGGGGGCATTGAAAATATTATAACAACAGGAAAAATAGAAGGAAGAAGATCAAGAGGAAGACCAAGAGATATGATACTGGACAGTCTGACGGGATGGTGTGAGAGGAGATCACCAACTGAACTGATGGCCTGCATGAAGGATCGGGTACTCTGGAGAAGCATAATAGCCAACGCCAGTCGGCACGGCACTTGATGATGATGATGATGAATTGCCGGTTAACGTGATCACCGCACATGATCTGATTCCTATCACGGCCATTCGGTGAATCATTCTCATCACTTGTCACGCCGGGCGGTGTAGGCGGTTATACTCCTCCACAAATTTCGGTCCTTGACCTTTCTGTTTAACTTTGTTCCTGGTCACAATGTCAGGCCTTCTAATATCTGTTCTCTTGGTCGTCCTCTGACTCTCTTGCCTTCAGTTTTGTCCATTTTTATGATGTTTTCCAATTTCTCTCTTCTCATCACATGCCCCAAGAATGATTATTATCTTTTTCTTATCTTTATTATTATACTACTTTTTTTGTCAGCTTGTCTCAAACACTGCTCGTTCATAGGATCCTCATCATTCTTCTCATGAACAAAATCTCTGTTTCCACTAATGATTTACTCATTTTCCTGCCAATAGTCCATTTAGTGAATACCACCTTCATGTATGTATTTCCTTGTGTGGAAAAACTGTCCTTCTAATCACAAAGTCATGTAGGTCACAGAAATGTATTAGTCTTTCTTCATTATCATTTACTTTTCCACTACCATGCTTTCCCATGATTCTTTCATTGCATATATTGTCTGTTCCAATCTTTGCATTAAGATCTCCCATTACCATTACAAGGTCATGTTTAGATGTTTTCTCTGTTTCTTTTTGAGCTTGGAGAGTTCTTATTCATCCTCATTTCTATCATTGGTGCCAGCACTGCGTTAGAGTAATGCTGGTCAATCTCCCCATCAGTTTTATGTTTATCAGTCTGTTTTTTTTTATAGTGTCAGTTACAACAATACTTTTCCTATAACTTTCTTCAAGATAATGGCCACACCTTCATGGTGTTAAAAGTGCTCTCTTCCAGAAAATAACACTGTTTCTCCTGATCCTGGCCATCTGCTTTCTCTTATTCTGAGGATGTGCAGTTTTCCTCATTTCTGTTATCTGTCATAACTTTCCAGCTTTAGACAATTCAAAAAACAATTTTAGTTTTAGTTTTTGCAGTCAGAAAATCTTCTGTCATGCAGTCATATGAGCTTCATAACGAGCTACAATTATTCATTGTTGTTTCTGTAAGGCACAAAATTTTTTTTTTACGTGACAGGTTGTTGGCACTGCACACAACCCCCTTGGTTGCCTGTCATGACACACGTGGAAGGTATGATAGGTATCAGTGACTATACTCTTTACTACCTAGACCAACGCCCAGGCCCCGCGGCCACACGGGCCGTCAAAGTTACACTTATCTCTAAAACTTTCCCCGGTGAAAAACAGCGATGGCCTTTACAAATGGATTTTATGCAACTTTGCTTCATCACTATTATCACAACCACCACCACCTTGCATAATGTGTATTCTTTTGTTCTTTTATTTCTTTCAAATTGTATCTTGCCTTGTCTCATCTCCTTCCTCATATGCCTTTCAGTCCTGATGGGGCAAATACACTTCTTGATAGGTCGCATAGATTTTCATCATATAAAGGGGATATTTAATAGATTTTACAGACGGACTTTCCTCTGTTTCCAACCTTTCTTAGCGTGAACATATGGCAGTTCCAGATCACAAACTCCAAACTACACAACAAAATAGTCTGACTGTAATTAGTTTATTTTTAATTCTTAAAGTAATTACCTGCTGAAATGGATCATGGATGGGAGAAAGTTAATATTTAGCGTTTGAATCTAGCTGAGCTAGCAGGCAAAACTAACCTGATCAAATATGGTGCTTAAATCACATCATTCTTCAACATATCTATGTACTCAATGTTACCAAAAAAAAACCACATGTACAAGTAAATTATAATTATTGTATATGAAGTCCACTGATAGCCCTATCTGGAAATGCATCTTGAGTAATCAGCTCTGGAATTGTGTAGAAAAACACATACATCAATGAGAGGAAAGGATATGAAAGAATGTCTGGCACGAAAAAGATGAAAGAATGTCAGGCAAGAAAATGATGAAAGAATGTCAGGCAAGAAAATGATGAAAGATTGTCAGGCAAGAAAATGATGAAAGAGTGTCAGGCAAGAAACGATGAAAGAATGGCAGTCAAGAAAATGATGAAAGAATGTCAGGCAAGAAAATGATGAATGAATGTCAGGCAAGAAGATGATGAACGAATGTCAGGCAAGAAAAAGATAAAAGAATATCAGGGAAGAAAAAGTCAAAAGAATATCAGGCATGAAAATGATGAAAGAATGTCAGGCAAGAAAATGATGAAAGAATGTCAGACAAGAAAATGAAGAAAGAATGTCAGTCAAGAAAATGATGAAAGAATGTCAGACAAGAAAATGATGAAAGAATGTCAGTCAAGAAAATGATGAAAGAATGTCAGGCAAGAAAATGATGAAAGAATGTCAGTCAAGAAAATGATGAAAGAATGTCAGGCAAGAAAATGATGAAAGAATGTCAGACAAGAAAAAGATGAATGAATGTCAGTCAAGAAAATGATGAAAGAATGTCAGTCAAGAAAAAGATGAAAGAATGTCAGGCAAGAAAAAGATGAAAGAATGTCAGACAGATCTTGTTTGAAGTGTGCTCCACTTTATCATTAGATATTATCAAAGGGGGGCTACTGCAGAATACAATTCTAAGAAACGTTAAAAAAAAAAGTTAATTTATAGTTCATAAAGAAAATACACGTAAGATTTACACCCCATGTCAGCAGGAAACTATTACACCAGATTCAACATTATAAAATCACACTTCAACATTTATTTGACAGTCTATTTTATTATTTTATTATTGTTGTATTAAAATCCACAGCATTAAAATTTATAATGACTGCACATGCAAGTGACAGTAGAAGTCATTCTTATGTCTTTCCCGTGCCATTAAATGTCACATAGGGCTCGCAAGGTAGTTCGCCATATTTCTCTGTTTAGGTGAGCTTTTCAACTTCATTAAAGGATTTTATGCCTATTGATTGCTGCTTTAGAGAAGACCATATTGGAGGGATACATAGTGGGAAAAAGAAAGAGAGGAAGACCGAAACGAAGATGGCTGCAAGACATCGTTGATGATCTGGAAATGGATGCAGCAGCAGCAGGCCATCTTGCTCACAACCGAGAGGCCTACAGGAGTGCTGTTTGGGAGGCAAAGTTCCGCAAGGGACATGCAAAGGAATGAATGAATGCCTATTGATTAGGCCTCTCTTAACAATGTCTTCTTTAGAGCTTCCTCTGGTCTGCCTCTTTTCTTCGGCCAGTTGTGTTCCACTTGATAGCTTGTTTTGGGGTTCTCTGATTGTTTCTTCTCATTACATGACCAACATATGTCCATCTCCATTTCCTGATCGCACATGAGAGCTGTTGTTGCTCATCTGCTTTATCTCTGCATTGTTCTTGAATTCGTTCCAATTGATGCAGAGTATTTTCCTAAGGCATTTGTTTTCAAAAGAGACTAATTTCTTGTCTACTTCTTTAGTTGTTTTCCAGCTTTTGCATGGATAAATGAGGGTGGATATTACATTGTAATTGAATAGTTTTAGTTTGGTTTTTGTGCTTATAACTTTTGAATGCCATATGTTCTCAAGATTCTTACACATGGCAAAAGAAATAACTAGCTTATATGCACCAAGAGAAACAAATAGGTTACACGCGGCAACAGAAACAACTAGCTTACATGTGGCAAGAGAAACAACTAGCTTACACATGGCAAGAGAAATAACTAGCTTACATGCAGCAAGAGAAACAAGTAGGTTACACACAGCAACAGAAACAACTAGCTTACACATGGCAAGAATGAATGAATGAATGAATCTTTATTTTTAAAGGGTAAAGAATTGGTCACACAGGCCCGTCTTACATTCTGCCCTTCATCACTCCATCTTTCATCTTTCATTCTTCCCACACACTTGATTCAATACAAGTATACAAATTAAATTAAGAACAAAAAACATATCAAAACAGAGTAAGATTAATCTATTACATTCAAAGTAAAAGAGAAGAAGTAATACCCTAATAAAATAGCTCTCACACACACATACATGTGCACACACAGACATATACATAATCAAAAATTCATTGTCAGTACAGATCTTCTAACATATGTTTTTTAACAAACATTAAAATAATTTCTAACAATATCTAAGAAGTTACTTTTTGAACCATGTCATTTTAGTATTTGATGGCTGGCGAGTCATGGGTTGAGAGCAACAACTAGCTTACATGTAGCAAGAGAAATAACTAGCTTGTATGTAGCATATGCTTCATTGATTACACCAAGGCATTTGACAAGGTGAAACATAATGAAATTATTAAAATGCTTGAAGACATCAATATAGACGGCAAAGACCTGAGGATTGTAAAACATCTATACTGGCAGCAAGAAGCAGCAGTTCGAGTTGAAAACAGAATTGGAAAATATCAATCTATAAAACAAGGGGTGCGACAAGGATGTGTACTATCTCCAGACCTTTTTTCTCTGTATAGCGAGAATATTCTAAGAACAATCATCACAGAACCAGGCATAAAAATTGGAGGATACAATATTAACAATCTTCGGTATGCTGACGACACAGTACTGATAGCTGTGAACCAAGAAGACCTGCAAAATCTCTTGGATAAAGTCGCCAAAGAAAGTGAACAGAAGGCCTTACTTTGAACATCAAAAAGACAGAGACTATGGTTATATCTAAGAAACAGAATCCACCAGCATGCAGTATTAAATTAAACGGAACTGTTCTAAAGCAGGTGCAGAAATTCAAATACCTTGGAGCAGTAATAACTTCAGATGGGAAATGCAGAACAGAAATTAGGAACAGAATAGGCCAAGCAAAGACTGCATTTCAGAGAATGAGAAACATATTGACCAACACATCCTTATCAATGAATGTTAGAAAACGAGTCCTAAAATGCTATATTGAACCTATCTTGTTATATGGAAGTGAATCATGGACAATAGGCAAGTCTGCACAAAAATCATTGGAAGCAGCAGAAATGTGGTTTATTAGAAGAATGTTGCGAATCCCCTGGACAGCAAAAATAACTAATGAAGAATGTAGGAGAAGAGCTGGAGAGACAAAAAACCTTGTCAAAAAGATAAGAGAGAGACAATGTACTTTCATAGGACATGCAATGAGAAGAGGGGGCATTGAAAATATTATAACAACAGGAAAAATAGAAGGAAGAAGATCAAGAGGAAGACCAAGAGAAATGATACTGGACAGTCTGACGGGATGGTGTGAGAGGAGATCACCAACTGAGCTGATGGCATGCATGAAGGATCGGGTACTCTGGAGAAGCATAATAGCCAACGCCAGTCGGCACGGCACATGATGATGATGATGATATATGTAGCAAGAGAAATAACTAGCTTACATGTGGCAAGAGAAATAACTAGCTTACATGTGGCAAGAGAAATAATTAGCTTACATGTGGCAAGAGAAATAACTAGCTTACATGTGGCAAGAGAAATAACTAGCTTACATGTGGCAAGAGAAATAACTAGCTTACATATGGCAAGAGAAATAAGAATTGCTTCTATCAAATAATTGACAACATACATTATATCTATTATGAAATATTTCTTCATCTGGTCACACCAGAAAAATGAAGTTGTTGGTCCACAATGACTTTTTTTTCCTTTCCAAATCAGAAAATCATATTAGCTATAGAATGTCAAAAGTTCATGAAAACAAAAATTATTACATGCTGCCTTTATGGGGTTATGATTATGAAGCAACATGCAAACTTTAACAAGTTAAAATGACTATTGTAAATATTTAAAGAAAGAAATGCTGCATTCTGGAATGTCAACAAATGTAAGACTTTTCTTCAAATTTTCTTGTTCCTTTTTTTCTCATTACATATCATGATTGTCTCTCCTATCTTAACAAAAATGTCTTTTCTTTCATGATTCATTCTGCTTTAAAAACATGCAGTCAATCATTTTATTTTCAAAGATCATGAATGATATTTAAGGTCTTTTAGTTCAGTGTGTGAAAGGTCAGTTCTATTTATATCCAAAATCATTGTAGGCCACAAACTATGGTTCCCTAACAAAACAATTATGTTTTTTGTGTGTAATATCAAGTCTGTCTTCTGTCAGAGTCTGAAATTTTATCACAGTAAAATATTAAAAGGCATTAAGAAGAAGATTTACAAAGAAGTGAAATATCCTACACATTTCTTCCACACTTAAGATAATGTTCTGTTTCCTTACTATATTAAAATCATTAAAATCTGTATTTGAATATACTCTTTAAAATTAATAAAACCTGTATTTGACAATACACTAAACTCATCAAAACCTGTATCTGACAATACAATAAACTCATAAAAATCCGTATCTGACAATAACTCATCAAAACCTGTGTCTAACAATAACTCATCAAAACCTGTATCTAACAATATTCATTAAACTCATCAAAACCTGTATCTAACAATATTCAATAAACTCATCAAAACCTGTATCTAACAATACTCTATAAATTCATAAAAACCTATGCCTGACAATATAAAATCACCAAAACCTATATCTGACAATACAAACTCATCAAAATCTGAATCTGACAATATGAACTCATAAAAACCTGTATCTGACAATATAAACTCATAAAAATCTGTACCTGATTATCTCTAGAGCAGTGGTTCTTAACTTTTTGTCCACAGACCTCATAGGTGCATGGGAGGATTTATGGGGATTCATGGACCAGCAAAAGGATCTGCTGGACTTTAAAAAGAAATCTAGCATTATCAGGGTTATGTTTAATGGTTTCATTTTTAATGAGGGGTGTAGTTTTTCTCAGCCTAAAAAGGGGGCCTACAGCTGGATCAGACCAGAAATGAGGTCCACAGCTGTGATCAGGTCAGAAATGGGGTCCACAGCTCTGATCAGGTCAGAAATGGGATCCACATCTGGATCAGGTCAGAAATGGGGTCCACAGCTGGATCAGGTCAGAAATGGGGTCCACAGCTGTGATCAGGTCAGAAATGGGGTTCACAGCTGTGATCAGGTCAGAAATGGGGTTCACAGCTGTGATTAGGTCAGAAATGGGGTTCACAGTTGTGATTAGGCCAGAAATGGGGTTCACAGCTGTGATCAGGCCAGAAATTGGGTTCATGGCTAAAAACACAGTTTAAGAATCACTGCCCTAAGGTATCCGACAATACTATATAAGACAGAAATAGATCTGGGTCTTCATCAGAAATAAAAATCTTATTTTTCAGACCATAGAATTCACTAAATAAGTCTAATCACCCATATATTGTTGTCTGACCGAAGGAAGGAATACAGTCATTGAGGATTTTGCTGACAGCCATGGTACAGAAAAGTTAAAATCTCCATTTTCATGCCATTAAGGCATATTTGGATTCTAAGACCACTGCACATGCAAGTGTGACGTGGTCAGTATCATGCCTGTATTTGCCTTCCCAGATTTCTCTGGTACCCATACTGGCCAGACCCTGGGGCCTTTTTTGGTGAGAGAATGACTTGAACCCAGTACTACTGGACTGGTAAACTGAGTACCTAACCACTCAGCCAGCCAAGTTACTTTTGAACTTTACTTTGATTAAATTTACTACTATTACAAATTTTGAAATTTATAATCGGTAAAATATACTTCATGACTTCCACTTACTTTTTCATCCTACCTTTATCAAATCTTCTACACAATGACACAAGTGATTATATGTTTTTTACTGCAACGAAAATGCAAAAGAATCATTTTTTGGCATTCAGTCAGTCACTTGCATGTTTTTGCTGAAGTTTGCCTCACTAACAGCTTTCCTATAGGCCTCTCAGTTGTAAGCAAGATGTTCCGCTACTGATGTTACGCATCTATTTGTAGATCATCAATGATGCCTTGGAGGCATCTTTGGCTTGGTTTTCCTCTCTTTCTTTTCCCTATTATGTACCCTTCCAAGATGGTCTTCCCTAAATTCTCATGATGTTTAATGTGCCCAAAATATTTAAGTTTTCTCTCTTTATTCTTCCTTCCTAGCCAGCGTTCTTCAATATTTAGTTCTTGTAGTATGGATATATTTGTTCTTTTTTTGTCTCCATATTTGAAGAACTCTTCTGTAGCATTTACATTCAAAGGCATTTATTTGTTTCTCAGCTGTTTTTTTAAGTGTTCAGGTCTCACAGGCATATGTTGCAATGGGAAGGATGCATAGCCTTAAAAATCTTATTTTTGTAGTTCTCCACAGATTCTTTAGCTGTTTTACTTTTTGAAGAGCAATATATGTCATCCTTTTAATTTCTCTCATCGTATCTCCATTATTAGTTATTAGTGATTCAAGATATTCAAAACTCTCCACTTCTTCCAATTTTTCCTCATTGATACATATTTCAGCTGCCTTGTTTGTTTTGTCAGTTGTCATCAATTTAGTTTTCATCACATTAAGATAGAGGTTTTGCTTTTCACTATTCTTACGGACTGACATAATTAGTTTTTCCATTCTTTTTTGTGTTGTGGACATTAATACTGTGTCATAGCATATCTAATTTCTGGTATTATATAACCTCCAATTATTACGGCATCATAATATTCTTTGTCTACACCTTCTCTAACATTCCTCATTATATTTTCCATATACAAATTAAATATGTAAGGCGACAATATGCACCCCTGATGGACCCCTTTTTTTATGTCAAACTAAGTTGTTGTTTCACTATTTATTTTCACTGCTGCTTGTTGGTCTAGATACAGCAGTGATGTTAATTGTATCAAATGTGTTGGAAGTCCCATTTTTTTCATTATTTCCCAAAGTGTTGCAAACATTCAAATGCCTTTGAATAGTCTATAAAAGATAAGGTTCACATTAAACTTTCTGCACTTCTCTATTATTAATCTTATTCTGAATATATGATCTCTTGATCCACTTCCTTACATGAAACCAGCTTGGACCATATTGACTTCTTCTATTTTCTTTCAAAGTCTACCCATTATGCTTTTTAACAGAATTTTACTGGCATGCTTAATCAGGGCAACAGTTCTGTAGTTTGTGCATAATTTCAGATTACCTTTTTTGGCAGTGGTATGAATACAGTTCTTTTCCATTCTTTTGGCCAAATACCTGATTGTCATATTTTTTTTTTGCATTAATAAATCTTAATAAATTATAGGACATAAATTGTAAAATGTGTATACATGTTAACAGTTTGCAAGGGAGACAAAGAGAGAAAATCATAGATGGCTTGACAAAATGGCATGGGAGAGACACAACAGAACTGATGAATAATGTGAAAGATCAGAAACTGTAGACAGACATAATTGCCAATACCTCCAGGTATGGCATGTGATGATGATTCAGTAGATAGATATTCTGTGACAATATGTTAATGTTTGAAGTACATGAGTATCATATTATGGTAAATGTACTTTTTCTTTTTTAACTGATGAATATCTGGATTGGATCTTGTGATGGAGAAATATTTCAAAAGAAGAAAAAGAAAATATCACCTCAAAACTGTGAGCTTTGTAAAATACACGAGGGTCATACCAAAAGTCGTGAGTAAAATTTTTTTTTTAAATCAGAATTTATAGATACAGAAAATATAAATTTATCACCTTAATCTACATCCTTTTCTTCACTTTTGAACATAATCTTCATTTCTCAGCACACATTTTCCCCATTGCTCTGTAAGTTTGAAAATACCCTCCCGGTAGAATTCCGCTTAAGATGACCTATGGTACAGATGCACTGCTTTCTGCACGTTCTCTCCTGCGGGACCAAGATGGCACAAATCTTTCTATAGCCTAGGGTTTAAATCATTTCCTGTACTGCATTGTGTCCTATTCCAAGATTTACAGCAATTTCAGATACTATGTCACATCTGTCTTCTTTAATGATGTCATCAACCCTTTCCATGTTGTGTTCAGTGGAGGCATAACTTGGATGCTTGTGTTTCCATCTTTGAAATTTTTCACTCACCTGCTAGAACCCATACACACATCTCCATAAGCAAGTTGAAGTCTTTTGGTGAATTTCAGCAGCAGGGATTTCCTCTTTAATGAGGAACACAATAAGAGCATGTTGCCGAAATGAAACTTCAGCACCCATCATTTTGTTACTGCTCCACGTGGTCACATGACATATGATGGTGATGTCATGTGACTTCTACATGAAGTGCAGAGGATGCAAATGGAGGTGATACATTTATATTTTCTCAGTCTATAAATTCTGATTTTTAAAAAATTTTTGCTCACAAGTTTTGGTATGACCCTCATGTAAATTGTTATTTTTTATGATCATATCATAACTGGAATAACATATAAAATGTTATGTTACTTTCTTGTTAGAGAACAGTTAGATCAGCCCTCTCTCATCAGCTCAGCAGAGAGAGGATCATATATAGATCTGCTGCTCATTATTTCACCGAACCTGGAATTCAAATCAGGGTTCTCTGTTGACCTTACTAGCTGGGTCACAGCACTCAAAGTCCAGGTCTGTGCATCTACAAGTGAAGCTGCTGCTGTTAATTTATCTCTCAAACCCATCATTTGCTGCCCTTGTTGGTCTACTGTCTGCAGCAGACGTGCCAACTGACGCTGGTGATTAATGAAACAAATAATCATGATAAATTTATGAAAAGTTTTCTCTGAATTTATGTCAAACTTCGGAAGCTATGAAATCAGACAGAATCAAACTGGTCTTACAAATAATCTTCCAAAACTCACCCTTGTCCTTTCTTATCAACTTCTGGCTCTAAAGTTCTTAGATGTTTTAAATTCAAATCCTGCATGCCATGCTTAATATTATGCACAATAAAAGAATCATTGGATGTCTTCTAGCAGTGATTGCAATTTGTATTAACAAAGGATGGAGTTTCTCAGAAGAATATTAAGAAACAGTCAAGGCACCAAATGAGTAATGCTGGAGAAAGATAAATGAAATGAAAACTACATGAAACAGTTAAAACTATACAAATGAGATAATCAACATTTACTGAACGAAAATGAGAAGGGAAAATAGCTTAAAAACACGAAAGATTTACGGGAGAAGCAGATAACTGATAAGGCAGAAGATCACAAGCTGAACTGAATGAAGGTATCAAAGATTGAGATCTCATGAGAAACACAGTATCACTCATACTCCCTATCATTGCAACAGTTAGATATAACCACAAATAATGCTTATTCTTCAGTTTTCCGAGCCACTAAGGCACAATGCCAAAGATAAATTTCACCTCCATTCCTCTCTATTCCTAATCTTTTCTCTCCAGTTGGTAACATCAATTTCTTTTATATCCTTTTCTATGTTGTCTTTCATCTCCATCTTGGTCTACCCCTTGGTCTTGTTTCCCTCATCTCCATCAACAAATAATGGAATGCATAATTCTATTCTGGCCAAAGAATATGCTTTGGTTAATTTTAAAAATGAGTCCATAAACTTGAAGATGGTGAATAATCTGGATAAAACTCTTGAAGAGTATAGTAATTCTGTATACTTCCTCATGCTACAGAAGAAAACTTGTTACATAAAGTTATTTAAATAACTGCAGGGAAGATCAGCCATTTCATTAGCAATAAATGCACATTAAATTTTTAAAAAATGATGTAAAAACATTTAATAATCTTTATATAAGAATTTAACTAATTTCATCTTAGCATAAGGGTTTCTAAGCAGGGGTATCCAAAGTCCTGGGGGATATGAGAACCAAATAATGGCTGCATGGGACTCAGTCTCTGAACAACAGATTAAAAAAAAAGAATTTGTTGTTAGGTTAGAGTTTTCCTTCAGCTGTTCTGATACTAGCTATTCATATGTAAAACAGAAACAAAGCTTTTAACATTTTTTGAAGTAATATTGGTACCTAACAGATGATGATTTCAACAGTCTTGAGAAAAGAGCTGTGGGAACAGATTCATTCAAATCACAGGGATTATAATAATCTAAACAAGTTAAGAACCTTTGTCTTTAGAAGGAGCAATATGCTGGCCAGCATCTCTCACTGCTGATTCTATAAATATTTCAACTGAATATTACAATTCTGTAACAATAGATTCAACACGATACTGGTCATTTAATAACTCTAACTATTACCAAATCTGGAAAAGTTAAATAACAACATCCATGTTAATACTCATGCCTTTAAAAAAGCAAATTTTACCAAAGGAAGATGAACCTACCTGGTCCTTTGGCATAAAGAGCGGATGACTCAAAACTTCTCCGGCCGATGGTCTTTCACTGGCCACTGGATTGATGAGGGCATCAATAATTTCAGCCTGTGGAGGAATAAAATGAGTGATTCATTCAGTTATAAAAACTGATTTTGCAGGACCCTTGACCTTGCTGGGTTAATGATCTGCTGAAATGAAAGAGGCCACGTAAGAGTAATGGCAAATATGAACCATGAAAGCTTATAAAAGTATTTAATTAAATAGAAATGTAAAATTGTAAATTATTGCGGTTCACTGTGTCTTGAGTTTCTCCTAAGAAATTGTATCCTTTGATAATAATACATAATGTACACATTTCTAGAAGTTATTATCTGATACTGCATTCTTGTGCCATGATTTGAAGTGGAGCTGTAAGATTTGGGTTTCAAATATATTGGAACTTTAGACTTAGAAGTTGATAAGAAGAGACAAAAGTGGATTTCAAATATATTGGAACTTCAGACTCAGAAGCTGGAAAGAAGGGACAAGTGTGGGTTTCAGAAGATTATGTATGAGAACATTTTGACTTCTGTATGTTCCTTCTGAATTGTTCTATTTAAACATTTTACCCAAGTGAAGAGTTTTGATCTTACTCTGTATAACTTTTCTTGTGCAAAATAAAAGTTCATTTTCTCTTTGTTCTATCATGAAGGTTATGTTTCCTTGAATGGGTGACCAAATCATCCAATAACTCACTTGTCTCTTGTTAAAAGCAAATTTTTGTTTCATCCACTTCACCATCATTGTCATTTTTGGGCATAAAACAATTATGTGTTTGAGCAAATGCTCATGACAATATCAGTATTGTAGACTTTGGGCAAAAGAATGTTGGTGCTCCATTTGAGTTGATAGGTCCACTGCCTTCTTGTCCATTTGTGTCTCCTTTTTTATTTTTTTTCATCAGGTGTCATTGTGAGATGTTTCTTTATTTTCAGCAAATATGCCACTTTCTGATTTGGCAATCAGTGATCCATAGCTGATATGCCAGCATCAGAGTTAGCAAACCATAGAAGACTGAGACCTTGTCCCAGTTCTCTGTTGGTACCCCCAGTAACAGCCCTAGCCTGGCTAATGAGGTAGGGATCGCCATAGTCCCCATGGTGGTGGAGTCTGCTAAAGAAGCACTGCACACCCCCTGCTTTTTAGCTTCATTTTGGGACTTTAAAAAAAAAGTAGCTGCCATAACCTGCGCCAGAGCTGATACAGTGTTGTGCCTCAACATCTTCACAGCATCGGCTGCAAAGAACACCAGCTCACAGTTACAGGGACATGAAGAAGGTGTCTAAAAAATTTTGCTGAAACATGTGCAGAAAATTCTTTGACCAACCAATATAGGGTGATGTTTACATTTGACATCACTAGTGATACTTGTAAGCCGCAGCTACAGAATAATTCTGAAATAAACAAAAACAACAGAACCACCACTAACAAGTGCAATGTACATAATAATGGCACATTTCTTGTCCAGTCTCACCACAGCTAATGTTGAATTCAATCCAGACAACACCATCTTGTGATTACCTAGTACACTACACTTCTTAATTTTGACTTGACTGAAAGAGGTGCTGGATCTTATCTTATCTTATATCTTATATCCTTCCCGTGTCGTTAAACGTCACATAGGGCTAGCAAAGTAGTTCGCCAATTTTTCCTGTCTTCGGTGAGTCTTTCAACATCATCAAAGGATTTTATGCCTGTTAATTTGGCCTATCTTAATAGTGTCCTCTTCAAAGTTTCATGCAGCCTGCTTCTTTTTCTTCGGCCTGTTGTGTTCCACTTGATAGCTTGTTTTGGGATTCTCTGATCATTTCTTCTCATCAAGTGACCAACATATGTCCATCTCCTTTTCCTGATCACCCATGAAACTGGTTGTTGTCCATCATTCTCACATTCCAGAGTCCAATCCTTGTCACATGTTTGGGGCCGACGAATAAGCTCTTCGGAGTTGGCATCCCTGATGCTCGGTTGGTTTCTCTGCGAGTTTCCATAACAATATCTTTTTTCCCATCTGGAGTCGCCTCTAGATAGGTCCCAGGATAAGGTTGTTAGCCTTATGCCCAACTCCCGGAACATGATATGTAACAGATCAAGCCGAATTCCGCTGATTTCTGCATGCAGGCGAGAGTATTAAGAAAACGTCCGCTGGATAATTTTTGAAAATTCAGTACTCAAACTATATATATACATATTTTTTTGTGTTCTACTGAGACTATAGGGAAGAAATTAATGACCATGGAGACTGGAACAGCCATAGCTCATTGGAGAATCAAGATTATGCTATGATATTTAACAGAAACAGTTCACTGTGAAAAATAAAAGAAAGTTAAGTAAATATTGTGAAGAATTCTTCAATTTCCACATGAAAATCTGCTTCTGAGCAGAAACCATTCATTTCTTTATGTTCTATGATTAATATAAATTCATGATTATGTGCTATAATTGATAATCATTGGTAATTGTTTATTCCAATCTTATTTTAATGAGATTGCTGTTTCTTTCACTTGCCACCTGATCATTCTGTTCAGTTTCCTTTCGCCTCCATTTCTTTTTTCTCCCATAAGCTTTCAAGTGATTGCCAGATTCTCTAACTTTTGTATTCTTTTAAATGTTCAGAGAATTTGGTTCATTTTTTTTTTTCAAAAGCAGTCCTCTGTATTTCCAAAACCTCTCAAAAATAATTTACTTTGAACATATGGATAACATAATTTAAAAAGGATTCCTAAATGTTATTAGAGATTTCATTATGAAGAAATGAAATGCTAGACTGCAAAGCTACAGTGATAAATCCAAGAGACCTCAATTGGTGACTTTTGTTGAAAGGTCTCACTGCATTTATTTTTCTGTCGAAGCTCCCCAATTTTTATGAACCTTTCCATGTCTGTGGTGAATACATTTGACATCTCATATAATATTATTCCAACGCTGTACATATCACTCTGAAAAAAAAAAAACAGTGCAAATATGGGGGTGTTTTAGCAAAAAAGAAGATTGAGCTTATACCAAAAAAAAATGCACTATCTAATCTTATCATTAAAATGGTTCTCAGACCTAGTAATTTAATGGCACCCAAATATTTTAGTAAAAAGGTAAAGGTAATCCTGTCATGCCTTAGAGGCACATGGGGATATGGTGTTAGTGCCCATATTTTCCTTAGAGGCACATAGAGATATGGTGTTGGTACACATATTTTCCTTAGAGGCACATAGGGATATGGTGTTGGTGCCCATATTTTCCTTACAGGCACATAGGGATATGGTGTTAGTGAACATATTTTCCTTGACTAGAGGGTGATATGGTCAGTATCACACTTGGCTGCCTTTCTTTCCCCAACTCCAGAAGAAGTTGGGTACTCATTTCTACAGCTGGGTGACTGGAGTGCCTCTGGCTGGATTTGAACCCCCGACCTTTGACATCAGAGGCCAGTGCACTAACCACTTTGCCACTCAGACATCCAGATATTTTTGTGCCTTGAAGTTATTAAAATGTTGTAATCCAAATTATTGTTGAACATCAGGAGCAGAAGTGATTTCTAACCTTGGCCTTGACACACTAAGGTAGACCCAAATGTTACTATTGTGCTTCTGAACTGTCCCAGAAAAGAAAGAATATCTACCAACAGCTAAAGTATACCAGAGTACACTACATATAATTCTGTCAGTGTATTAAAAACATGATTCTTTTTCCATGCAATCCCATGATCCCAGATCTGGACCTGAGTTGATACCAGACACATGCAAATTTTGGAAAAATAAAGTCAGCAAACCAGATGAAAGATAATCATACTGCTGGAAACATGCACAGAGAGGCACAGTGCACAGTTATTCATTTTTACCCATGTAGTGAGGGTGAGAAGCCAGCAGATTATTTATTGCAGAATGAAGAGGCAGTTTAGGAACATATATGTCACTTTGGCAGGCATATAAGTGGCACAGAAAGTTTAAAAGTATGTTGTTGATGTAGCTCATTCTGGCTGACCTCACACTGTGAACACACCTGACATAAACAATGAAATGGAACAACTGATATGGGAAAACGGATATGTAACAATCAATGAAATAGCTGGAAAACTGAAAATCAGTCTCGACTTAGTGCACCACATCATTCTTGACACACTGAAGTATCAAAAAGCCTCCTTCAGATGGAAACTGAAACAATTCACTGTCAATTTGAAAGGGCATCATGAGGATGTTTATGAAACTCTTTTACAACATCCTGAAGCTGAAGGAGAATGCTTTCTATGAGGTGTAGTCACTGGAGACAAATTCTTGGTACATTGCTTTGTGTGATGTGTAGTCACTGGAATAAATGCTTGGTACACTGCTTTCTATGATGTGTAGTCACTGGAGACAAATGCTTGGTACATTGCTTTCAGTTAGAAATGAAGTGAGCCAGCAAGGAATGGCAACTGTCTTCTTGCTGTTAATGTACATTTCTATCAGCAGGAAAATTGATGCTCATAATCTTCTGGGACTATAAAGACCTGATCTTGGAACATTACATGCCCAGAAGAACTGCTATCAATAACAAAACATAATGTGATCTGCTTGAGAACCATTTGAAACCTGCAGTCAGGTCAAAACACCATGGGGTTGTGCTTCATACAATGTTCTGTTACAGCGTGATCACTAGCTGGCCCCCCAATAGCTCAACAAATTACAGACCTGCATTTTAGTGTCTTCCATATCCTGCATATTCACCTTACCTTGCACCATGTAGTTATCATGTGTCTGGACCCCTCAAGGAGGTGATAGTTAGGAAGAGGATCAGTACGGTTAGAGAGATTAAAGAGGCCATGCATATGTGGCTACACAATCAATCAAAAGATTTTTTTATTATCCAGGATTCCAGGCATTAGTAAAGCAGTGGCAGATCTTAACAACTTTATCAGTTTTGTTAAGGAGTACAATCCTGTCATTTCATTCACCTCACATGTCTCTGCTACTTCCGCTAACGTTCTTGACTTTGCCGTTACAATCGGCCCTTCCGGGCTTACTACTTCTATCCACTATAAACCTACAGACTCTCACAGCTACCTCCTGTACTCTTCCTCCCATCCCAGATCGTGTAAGGACTTTATTCCTTTTTCCCAGCTTCTTAGGTTGTGACGTTTGTGTAATGAGGATTTGGATTTCTAGGATCAAGGCCATAAAATGCTAGATTTCTTCCATCAACGCGGTTATCCAGAACATGTTCTCTCATCATCTTGGAACCGCATCAGCCATATATCACAGCAACAAGCTCTCACTCCTAAACCACACTGTAGCTCGGACAGAGTTAAACTGGTACTCACGTACCACCCTCATAGCTTGGCAGTTAAAAACATACTGTTTCACCATCTCCATCTCCTCCAGACCGAGCCTGATACACGTGCACTTTTTGGGGAACCCCCACTGGTAGCCTACAGAAGGGACAAGAACCTCAGGGACCTTTTAATTCATAGTCATCTTAAGACAGATGACACTTTTATGGTACCAGACATTCCAGATGCCATAGATGCAACACTTGTCCATTTGTTGTCGAGACTAGCCAGATCTTCTTCCCTAAGTCCACATTATCAGTTCAGGAGGGTTTCACTTGTACTTCACGCAATGTTATTTATGCTATTATGTGCAAACGTTGCAGTTTGAAGTACATAGGTTAGACTGGCTTACGCTTAGGAGATCGATTTTGCCAGCATCTCAATGATATTTCCAAGAGGCCTGGACACCTGTGGCTAAATATTTTTGCCTTAGCACCCACAGGGTAAAACAGGGCATTTCTGTTAGTGTGATCCGCTCTTGTTCTGCTGATGTATGATCTCGGAGGGTCCTAGAACAGGGCCTTATTTTCCAGACTGGCTGTCTCCACCCAGCTGGAATTAACAATGTCTTCAGCTTTCTGTAACTTATTTAATTTTCCACTTCCCTTTTACTCTACTTTCTTCCTCCTAGCTACCCCTCCCTACTGCCACCCTCTTTTCTTCTCTGGCAATATATTGGCATTTATAGGGTCTTGTCCTATTCACCAATTTCACATTTTCTCCCTGCAGGTATTTATGTTCTTCATACATTATCTCTCCGCTTCACCTTTTCCCTCCCCCCCCCCCCCCGACACCTTCTTCTCCAGCGGGTATCATGTTTCTATTGCCTTTCCCCCTACTCTACCATGTGTTTTTCTCCTCTCTCTCCACCTCTTCTTTATGATTGGCACTATCGGGTATCCTTTGTATGGTCGGCGTGTTCCTTCTATGACACACACTTCTCTGCTCTTCACTTCTGGAGCAGGCCACATTCAGATAAGTTCTTCATTTTTGTCTCGTTGAGTATGAAATCCTTGAAAAAGGCTCACACCGAAATATCGGATGTTGTATGTTTTTCATTTATACATTCTCATACTTTCTATTCTTTTTTTCTCCCTTTACTCACTCCCTCCCTCACTTTGTAAAACTGCACCATAAACCTCTATCTACCTTTTTTATTTAAACCAGTTTTACTGCAGTCGCCATCCCGTTTATCTAGTGGCAGATTTCCAGTGTAGAAACTATTTTGAAATGTGACAATAAGTTTTCAACCATAGCTGAACATTTTAAGCTAATTAAAAAAAAAGTTACAGTTAGACTCAGATACATCTAATCCTGTCATATCACATATAAAGCATGTAATTAAAAAAGCAGTTCTATCATGTTGATATCCACCAGTTGTGGGGAATGGAGAACTAGAAGGAACAAACAGTTTATTTAAATCATAGTGGATTATAAACATATTGAAACCAAACAAGTTATGCTGGTTGGGCCTATTAGAAAGGATAGAAGATAACAGACAAATGAAAATCATGTATGTACAAGAGATGAAAGAAACAAAACCAAGAAGTAGACCAAGACAGAAATGGAGAGACTACATAGAAGATATAAAGGAAACTGGTGTCACCAATTGGAGAGAGAAGGTTAGGAATAGGGAGGGATGGAGGTGAATTTTATCTGCAGCAATAAGCCTTAATGGCTCAGAAAGCTGAAAAAGAAGTTCTGTTATGCTACAGAGGCACCTACGGATATGATGTTAAAACTCACATTACCTTGACCTGACAGCACATTAGGCAGTAATAAGGTGAACATCATATCTATCTGCCTTTTCCTTCATCAGCTCCACAAGGAATCTGGTAGCAATATCTACAGCTGGGTGACTGGGGCACCTCCTGCTGGACTTGAACCTTCAGCCTCCATGTGAGAGACAAGCATTCTAACCACTACACCACTCAGGTGCATAGTATACTGACATTTCTTCAGGATTTGTTTATAGATAAATAACCATCTGTGTTTTACTGTACTTCTTATATTTTATATCCTATATCTTATATCCTTTATCTTATATCTTTTATCCCTCCCATGCCATTAAACGTCACATAGAGCTTGCAAGGTAGTTCGCCAATTTTTCTTGTCTTCGGCAAGTCTTTCACCCTCATCTGTTAACTTGGCCTCTCTTAACAATGTCCTCTTCAGAGTTTCATGTGATCAGCCTCTTTTTCTTTGGCCTATTGTTTCCACTTGATAGCTTGTTTTGGGATTCTCTGATCGTTTCTTCTCATCAAGTGACAACATATGTCCATCTCCTTTTCCTGATCACCCATGAGACTGGTTTTTGTTCAGTCTTCTGTCTTATCTCTGCATTGTTCTTGAGTTTGTTCCACTTGATGCCGAGTATTTTCCTTAGGCATTTGTTTTCAAAAAAGTCTAATTTTTTGTCTATTTCTTTAGTTTTCTAGTTTTCATATGCATAAATGAGGGTGGATATTACATTTGAATTGAATAGTCTTAACTTGGTTTTTGTGCTTATAACTTTTGAATTCCATAAGATCTCAAGATTCTTGAAGATCGATGCTGCTTTTGCAATTCTAATTCTAACTTCCTTCCTGGTGTCACCATCCTGGTCTATGTAGCTGCCAAGGTATGCAAAATGATTGACTTCTTCAATATTTGTCCATTCTATGTGTATTTTTCCATTTCGATTAAGAGGAATTTTCATTATTTTTGTTTTGTCCTTGTTAATTTCAAGTCCTATTTTGCTAGCCAGTGAAGACAGGATATCTGTTTTTTCTTGCATGGAATTCACATTGTTACTGATAAGAGTTATTTTACATGGTATGAAAATTATTAGTTGGATCAACAGAAGTGGTCGGGTAAACTGTACCTTGAAATCATATTCAGTGCTTCCTAACTGTTCAGGTGATGCGTAAAGTTCTGTACCAACATTCTTTGTGTTGTTTGAAAAATCTGGAAGACCTGATAATCAAGGGAAATAAATATGAAATAATGCTCCACTAACAGAATTAGTAATTGATGAAAGTAATCAGTACTGTTAATATTCCCTTTCCTTTAATTTAAACAAGTCTTGATGTTTTCACCATTCTATAAAACTGTATCTATCTACAGCAAACAATTTACCCAGTTTAACTTTAGATACAAGTCTCCAACTTCAACATTTTGTCAAGATATCACTTGTAGTTTTTTCCTTTCTTTTTTAAACTCTTTTCTAACGTTCTCTTCATACATGTATACTGCACTAGGCTTCCTGCTTTCCTTGGTTATCCCACTCTCTCCTTGTGGTTGCTACTCTAGAACTCATCTGCCTGTGATGTATGGGTTTATTCTGGCTGCAACTTTATTTACAAAATGAAACCCATCAAAATGTGACAAGGAAAAAAAAAATGACTAACACCATTCCAATTCAAGAAAATGATGATTTTCTGAACTCCTTTATGTTCATGACAAATCATGAAATTTAAACAATCTCTGCACATGACAAATGGGTTTTAATACACAAAATATGATGACATCATCAGTCACATGTCTTGTTTCATGACACTTTGTTGTTGTAGAAAGATAGCCTAATATATATAATCAGTACCAGAATAACCCCATGATCTGTGGAGAACACACCTCCAACAGCTTTAGGGTACAAACAGGAGTGAAGCAGGGATGTGTACTATCACCAACATTATTTATTTTAGCAGTAGACTGGTTAATGAAGGAGGCAATATCAGACAAACACAGAGGATTACAATGGACCCTTTTCCAATGACATTTGTCTACTATCAAGCAGCCACAAAGAAGTGCAAGATAAAATAAACAAGCTAACTCAGAATGCAAACAACACAGGACTAAAGATCAACATAGGAAAGACAAAGTTAATGAAGAAAAATGTGAATATGAGCAACAGAAATATACTGAGAGTAGATAGCAAGTTAGTGGAGGAGGTGAACAAATTTGTATATCTTGGTAGGAGAGTGACTGAAGATGGAGACAGCACAGAGGACATCAACAGCAGACTTATAGAGCAAGCTAGGCTTTTGCAGTGCTGCAGACTATATGGAAATCTAAAAAACTAAGCGTGAAGATGAAAATCAGGATATTTAAGAGTAATGTTCAAAGTGTACTACTCTAGGGAAATGAATGCTGGAAAATCACCAAAACTATAGAAAACAAGCTGAATTCTTTACAGACTAAATGTTTATGAAGAATTAGAAGGATATTTTAGCCAAACATCATAAGAAATAACACCTTATTGGCAGAAATACAGATGAAGCCACTGACAGCAATTATTGAGAAAAGATGCTGCCAATGGTTGGGACATGTGCTCCAGATGACTGATGACTCACTACCAAAAATAGCACTAAGATGGACACCACAGGGAAACAAAAGTAAGGGTAGACCACAGGAGACATGGAGAAGAACAACAGAGAGGATTTTGAGCAATAGAGGGCTCAGTTGGACAAGAGCAGAAAGGAAGGCAAAGGACAGGCGTTTGTGGAAAACCCTTGTGGAAGCCTGTTGAGCCTCGGGCACTTAAGGTTCAGAGAGAATGAATGAATGAATAATCTGTATTTTAAAGAGAGAGATAGCGAGAGAAAGAGAGAGAGTAACGGACCCATGGTTCATTTCTTGAGCCACAAAACAACATCAATGACAAATGAAATTTCTTTTACCTATTTTCACTGATGAGATGCTTATAAAAATAAGCACTTCCAGCAGTTTAAAATTATGAACTCACGACTATAGAAAAAAACCATATAACTATTGCTATTTTAATTCTGTTAAATGCTATTTAAATGGCTCATAATAGGTTAAGAGTTACAGGGAAATTAATGTGCAGTTTAGGAAAAAGTACCATATATAGTTACTGTCTACAAGAGCATGTCAGTTCTCTTAATGACATATATACTATTGTAAAAGGAATTAGATTCATTTTTTTAAAACTCAAAATATGTTTTATGGTTAAACAAAAACCTTGAAGGAAATGCAACATTGTTTATGATTTTAAAACTTTTTTTTGCATATTTACAGTTCATTCATAGTCTCTAAAAATGGGTACCAGAGAAATCTGGGAAGATAAAGCTGCAAGGCATGATAATGACCACATCGCACTTTTGTGTGCTGAAGGTTTTGGAAAATACGGGCCGAACACTGTATTCCGAAATATGTCTTAATGACATGGAAACAGCAATTTTGTCTTTTTTTTTTACAGTTCATTCAATCATTTGCATGTCCTTTGCAGAACTTTGCCTCCCTAACAGGTCTTTTGAAGGTCTCTTGGTCGTAAGCAAAATTCACTGTAAATCATCAACACTGTCTTGCTGCCATCTTTGCCTTGGTCTTCTTCTCTTTTTTTCCCATTATTTATACTTCCAAGACTGTCTTCTCCAAACTCTCATGACATTTAACATGTCTGAACTACTTCATCTTCCTTACTAACCAACCTTCTTTAATTTCTTTAATATTAAACTCTTGTAGTATATGTGTATGTATGTATATATATATATATATATATATATATATATATTTGTGTCCATAACTTTATGATTCAAACCTGTGTTTCATATTTAGATAAGTTATCCATTAGATCTGCATTACGAGGGGTGATTGATAAGTTCTCAGCACAAGGTACAAATACTTGAAACATACAGTTGATATTAGGTGATTTTGTAGATCAGGTTAATGTAATATTAAACACCAAGTTTCAAGAAATTAACTGCAGCCAATTTTTTTTTTTTTTTACAAGCTACTGAAGTGGTAAGGGGTGGCAGAAACTGAGAAAACGGATAAAATTTCTCATCGAGCAGTCATTCGCTACCTCTGCATCAAGGCTTTGTCATCAAAGGAGATCCATGAGGATATGGTAGAGACTCTAGGTGAGAGTGCCCCTTCTTAAAGCACAGTGAAGAAATGGGCAGCTCAATTCAAACATGGAAAGGAAAGTCTGGAAGATGATCCCCATCCAGGAAGACCAAGAATGGTAACCACTTATGAAACCACCGGCAGAATCCATACATGATACTAGAGGATCAACGACTAACTGAGCGGTATATTGCTACTAAAAGAATTAGAAAAATATTTTGGCCAAACACCATAAGAAATAACATCTTATTAGCAGAAATGCAGATGAAACCACTGACAACAATTATTGAGGAAAGATGCTGGCGATGGTTGGGACATGTGCTCCGAATGACTGACAACTTACTACCAAAAATAGCACTAAGATGGACACCACAGGGGAACAGAAGTAAAGGTAGACCAAAAGAGACATGGAGAAGAACAACAGAAAGGATGCTGAGCAATAGAGGGCTCACCTGGGCAAGAGCAGAAAAAAAAGGCGAAGGACAGGCATTTGTGGAAAACCCTTGCGGAAGCCCCATGTGCCCTGGGCACTTAAGGTTCAGAGAGAGAGAGAGAGACATTGCTACTAAGCTGGGCATCTCCCAGGAACGTGTTCATGCCATTATTCACAATGATCTTCAAATGACAAAGGTCTCTGCTTGATGGGTCCTGAAACTTCTTGGAGCTGATCACAAACGACAGCGTCTCAACATGTCAAGAAACAATCTTGGCCATTTTTCTGAAGATCCTGAAAAGTTTCTCCGGCAATTTGTGACTACAGATGAGACTTGGGTTCACCATTTTCAACCAGAAACCAAATAACAGTCAAAGCAGTGGAAACATCATGGACCCTCACCTCCAAAGAAAGCAAAGGTGCTTCAATCTGCAGGCAAAGTGATGGCTTCCATCTTTTGGGATTCAGAAGGTGTGCTACTGGTAGACTATCTTCAAAAGGGCAGAACAGTCACTGCGGCCTATTATGCTAATTTTGTGAAGCAACTGTGGGTCAGACTGAAGGAAAAGCTTCAAGGGAAATTGATGAGAGGAGTCATCTTTCATCAAGACTATGCTCCAGTTCACAAGTCGGCGGTGGCAATGGCTGGCATTCATGATTGCGGCTTCCAGCTTCTTGAACATCTTCCTTATTCCCCAGATTTGGCCCCTTCAGACTATTACCTGTTTACCAAACTCAAAAAGGAGCTAAGCGGTCACAAATTTGCTTCAGATGATGACATCATTCATGCTGTAGACCACTTTCTACTGGAACAAGATGTTGACTTTTACAAAGAAGGGATCCGTATGCTCCAGGATCACTGGACTAAGTGTATAAACTTGCAAGGGGACTATGCTGAGAAATAACCAAAAAAAATTGTCCACAAATAATCTGTTGTACCTTATGCTGAGAACTTATCAATCACCCCTCGTAGTACTTTATAATTTATTAATGAAGATCTGTAACTTATTTGTCATTACATAGACTTTCCATGTTTCAAACCCACAAATTAGAACCAGCTTCAATAATTACTGAATAGTGTGAGCAAATTCATCACACATAATAATTCATCGTGGATAATAACTCATCGCGGATAATAATTCATCACACATAATAATTTATCACACATAACAATTCATCACAGATAATAATTAATCACAGATAATAATTCATCACAGATAATAATTCATCACACATAATAATTCATTACACATAACAATTATTCACACATAATAATTCATCACAGATAATAATTCATCACAGATAATAATTCATCACACATAATAATTCATCACAGGCATGATGTTTGATTGGAAGGACATGTTAGAAATTATTTCCACTGCAAAATATTTTTAATAACCTGCAGTTCCCAAATACATATATTCCCATGTATGGAGAAAAAGATTAAAGAAACTAGAGTTTGAAAAACACTGACATCAGTAAAAAGGGAAGACATCATATAAAATCTGAACTGACCTTGAGTAGTAGGAGTAAGGTTTCCACCTTCAAAATCACCTCTCATTAGATTTTTGGCCAGACCAAAGTCCCCAATTTTCACTTGCGGATCATTATCACCACCAGAAAGGAAAATGTTCTTTGGCTGTATGAAAAAAGGTACAATTCAGAGATAAGGGAGATAAGTGAACAACTTATCTCATGGGTGATCAGAAAAAGGAGATGGACATATATCAATCACATGATGAGAACAAACAGCCAGAGAAATCCCAAAACAAGCTATCAAGTGGAACACAACAAGTCAAAGAAAAAGAGGTTTGACCATGAGAAACTCTAAAGAGGACATTGTTAAGGGAGACCAGATTAGTACGCATAAAATCCCTTGATGAGGTTGAAAAGCTCTCCGAAAATAGGAAAACTTGGCCAACTACCATGCGAGCCCTATGTGACATTAAAGGCATGGAAAGGATGTAAAAATAAAGAAGATATGAAAAAAAGTAAGAGAAATGATTATTAGCTTTTTCAAATGAAGAGATTATTACAATTCAGTTTGTAATATATAAACAGAATATAATAAAACATATGTTGACTATCTGTTAGTTCTGCAATACTTTGTCATCTTCACAAATATTAGTCATCTCTCTACTCAGTTTTCCAAAATGTGCTGACCACAATTTATAGAGAGTAACTCTTACAGTCATTCATTCATTCATTCATTCATTCATTCATTTTACATGTCCCTTGTGGAACTTTGCCTCCATAACAGCACTCCTGTAGGCCTCTCAGTTGTGAGCAAGATGGCCTGCTGCTGATGCATCCATCACTCTTACATTACTGAATAAATCTATGCCACATGAACATTTTTATGTCATCATGCATGACAGCCATCATGTTTTATCAGGAAATGATGTGATATCTAACTAAAATTTACAGAAATTTAAAATTACTAACTCCAAACTAAAGGCAGCATGATGGCACCACTGACTTGATTAAAATATTCAACACTGAAGTCAAAGAAATTTAGCATGAGTACCAGCTCTGTAGATGATATTATTGTATCAAAGTTGATGGTTGGACGAAGGTCTTCATCAAAGAAGTAGCAGGGTGCTAAGAAGTCATCTTTATGGAGTTCAGTCTAGTGCTTGTTTTTTTTTTTTTTAGATACCAAATAAGTGACCTTTGGTGACTATTCACTTTTACTTTATCTGTATCTTCTTATTTACTTTCAAAGTCTTCACATGTTACTCATTCATTCATTTGCATGTCCGTTGCGGAACTTTGCCTCCCAAACAGCACTCCTGTAGGCCTCTCGGTTGTGAGCAAGATGGCCTGCTGCTGATGCATCCATTTGCATATCGTCAACGATGTCTTGCAGCCATCTTCGTTTTGGTCTTCCTCTTTTTCTGTTTCCCATTATGTATCCTTCCAATACAGACTCCTCTAAATTATCATGATGTTTAATGTGTCCAAAATATTTAAGTTTTCTCTCTTTAATCCTCTTTACTAGCCAGCCTTCTTCAATATTAAGCTCTTGTAGTATAGATATATTCGTTCTTTTTTGTGTCCACGATATTTGGAGAACTCTTCTGTAGCATTTACATTCAAAGGCATTTATGTGTTTCTCAGCTGTTTTGTTAAGTGTCCAGGTCTCACAGGCATATGTTGCGATGGGAAATATGCAAGCCCTTAAAAATCTTATTTTTGTAGTTCTGTCTGCTCCTCTCCAAAGATTCTTTAGTTGTTTTACTTTCTGAAGACCAATAGATGTCCTCATTTTAAATTCCCTCATTGTATCTCCATTATTAGTTAGTAGTGATCCAAGATATTCAAAACTCTCCACTTCTTCCAATTTTTCCTCATTGATATATATTTCAGCTGCCTTGTTTGTTTTATCAGTTGTCATCAATTTAGTTTTCTTTGCATTAAGATAGAGGTTACTAATAAACCAAAATAAATCAACACAAATGATGGACCCTATGACAAAGTACACATACAAACAACAGTTTTAATATTCATTTTTAGGTAAAACAAAATGCAAGAATTTGACTCCTACCATCTTACCTTGAGGTCTCTATGAACTAAGCCATTGGCATGAATATAGGCCACACCAATCAGTATCTGCTGAATCACACTATGAGTGATACTGGACAAAAGAGAGTTGTTATCTGTGAACATTAAAAGCAAAAATTCAAATAACCAGGAGCAATCATAATCTTAATTGTATGTTTGTGCATGGTATAAGACCTGGGGTACAATTAATAAACAACAAAGAAGATGAACTTCATATCAGAACTTGAAGGAGACTTACAAGAAAGTGGTGAAAGGAGAGAAGTGAGTTGAGAATAGTTGTGGAGTTTAGCAGGAACCTCTACTGAATGGCCTACGAGATGCATGAAAATCCTGGGATCCAAAAAATTTGCAGGCAACATTTTTTATAGTAATGGGACACAGTCTGGGACTGGGACATAGAAAATGTTGAATAAAATTAAGGGGGTAGGAGAACTGTGAGCAGAAACAATCTGAGAAATCCTTAAATTGAGAACAGTTATATTTTTACTTTCATCATCATCATGTGCCATGCCTGGAGACATTGGTGACCATGTCTCTCCACAGTTTCTGATCTTTCATGTTATTCATCAGTTCTGTTGTTGTGCCTCTCTCATGCCATCTAAGATTTTCTCTCTTGGTCTACCTCTCCCTTTCCTGCCTCCAATTTTCCCTGTTGTCATGATATTTTCTATCTCTCTTCTACTCATTATATGGCCAATAAAACTTGATTATCTCCTCCATAGTGTGTTTATTAATGTTCATTTCTCATTGGCTTTCTTTAGGCATTCTTCATTTGTTATTTTGGCTGTCTATGGAATTCTTAATATTCTTCGTACTAACCACATTTCAGTTGCCCTTTGTTGTTTTGCTAGTGACCATGATTTGTTTCCATATAGTGGACTGGATGGGCAACCACCTCTCACCCGGCGGTGATACACGGGTATCTCAAAACACGTCGAGGTTTTCCGGTGAGAAAGTCCAACTCTGGCCTGGGTGGGCTAACGCCTCTCACCCAGCGGGGATGCACTGATATCCTAAACACGTCGAGGTCTTCCGGTGAGAAAATCCAACCCTAGACTAAACTGGTGCAATGAAAACCACGGTGTCACGCAATCCCGCTTCCGAGACCCACCAAGAATACAGGCTAAAGCACTGTGATACTCTGAACCCCTTGTGGTCCTCTCGTGGATCTCGTGTGGTCTATTTTGGACCACACAGGGGACCACGGGACCTAACGAGGACCACAGGCGTGAATTCAGTAGGATCACAGTGCGGTTTTTGGTGGTAGAAGTGAACGAAGAAGAAGAAGAAGAAGTTTCCATATAGTATCTATTGACAAAGATGGACTGCACAAAGTAGATTTAATTTTCTGAAATGTTACCTTTGCCTGGCATATTCTGTTTTTGACCTCTGTGATACACCTACCATCTGATGTTGTTGTTGTATCAAGATACTTAAATTAGGGCACTTGTTTTAATGTTATTCCTTATACTTTCACATTGCATTCTGGTAGTTTTCTTTCTGGACACTACCATCATTTCTGTTTTCTTACTGTTCCCTGTGTTTAGACATATTTTTGAATCATTTATCAGTTTTATCTGGTCAGTTTGGTTACATTCTGTGGTTTGAAATCATTATACATTATGTTGTTGTGGACACCATTTACATTTAATGAGCATTAATAACAACAGTCACCATTAGAGACTGGGCTGTTAAGATGCTCTTAAAAAAACAACACATTTACCACACTTGACTGCGTTAAAAAAAAATATTGTCCTTCAGTTTTCACTGATGATCCTCATAGCCATAAGTTATAAAAGTCATATCATTTTCCCTCAATTCTTATTTGTTATATGTCATACATATAAACTTAGACTTTCTCTCCTTTCTTTATTTCTTCATTCTGTGTGTCTTTGCATGATTGAGACAAAAAAGTGATATTTTTTTGTTTACATTTGCTCTATTGATGAATAATTCTACCTCTTTAAAATCAAATTATCTGATACCTGTTAAATTCCCTCAGAACCTCCCATATCCCTACAAACTTAAATAACTAACTTTGATCTCCTATTCTTGTGCCTGAGTTCTTTTTTCAGCTCCAACAACTCACTGAAAAAAAGAAATACAAAACATTTCACTATTAATTATATAAGGGGAAGTAATTCATCCTGGTTTTTTAATAGTTGTAAGAAAGCCTGGTAAGAGATGTCCCAATTGTATGTAACGATTTTATGAAATAAGGAAAGTTCGAGCAGGCCGAGCTAGAAAATCCATAATACGAAATCTCGCACAGGTAGGATCACGTGACTTCCGATACGGGGGGAACGATTTCATTTCTCCTACAGCCAGCAGAGAGACCAGATGTGAGAGCTGGGCTGGGGCAAACCACAGCTTTGTCCCAGGCTTTATGCCTGATGGAAGATAATCTCCACTAACACAAGACAACATAGACTGCAAAATTTTCTGGGTGTTTTGAGAAGGGAATCATAGTGTTATCAGGTGAAAATAACCCTGTTTTTTGAGGGGGAGATCATCATGTTTGACTTTATGAGGAGACTGTTTTGTTCTTAGGGAAGAGATAACTGTGTTGTGTTCTTAGGAGAAGATAACTATGTTTAAGGAGAAGATAATTCATGTTTTTGAGGGAGCTAACCAAGCTGCCATGTGGGAATGATACATAGACTGTTCAAAAAAAATAAATGCAACACTACTGTACTCGTAATGGACACTAAGTTTCAAACTTGTATCAACATTTCATTTTACGGAATTAATGTTTCAATCTTGGCATGAAGAAATTTTAAGACTATAACAATGAAATGATGTTTATTAAATTTGATTTGGATTTTTATTCTTTGCGAATGAGGCCTCCTTTCCAGTAAGGTGTATGGCGTCCTTTGGCCTGTATCAGAGAATGAAAGGAGCGGAAAAGGCCGTCGGGCAGTCAGAGTCTTTATTCTTTTCAGCAAAATTAACGTATCTTGGGAGTCTACGAAAAAGAATGAAAAGAATCACCAACCAGACAGCTGCGGAGGAATCCGTAGATCTCAGAATTGACGACTTAGAGTCGGATTCATACCACCAGCAAGGGACCCTGCTAATAACTTTGACAGGTCCAGAAGTAACGAAAGTATCTTACACCTACCTGATGGGAGTAATCGCTGGCCCTTTCGGAGTGGGAGCCAACGGGATAGCCGGCCTGTACCATTTTCAGGACCAAACCCGATGGTATGCCAAGTTAACCACGGCAGCACACGTGGTCCATTTTGACAAGTTACACGGGCGAACCTTTGAGTCCGTTCAACCGAGAACCACAATAACCGTGGAACACTTGGACAAAGAACGCCAGAAGGGTACGGTACACTGGGTACCCCCGACTATCAAACCCGAGGGCATCAGAAGAATAGTACAGCAGGTGACCGGAGACCCCGAGCCAGAGGTTTTCAGGGCGGAAGTGGCGCTGGACAAGTGGAACTTCCTGTGTCGTCCGAGGAAACCAATTCCTCACTACATAACACTCCGACCTGCGATGGAGAGCCTGAAACCCCACAAACTGTGGGTCTCTCTTCCAGGGAGGAAAACCCCTTGCCCGAAGTGTGGCAATGATGATCACTGGGCGAGTCAGTGCCCAGAAAAGAGAAAGAACAAGGTGCAGGAAGCTCCCACAACCACAGCAGTCAACACGACATCAAGACCGCCTATGCAAGACAAACCGGGGTCGGAAACAGCTCAACCCAAAACAAACGAAGGATGGCTTACTGCTGACGGCTTCAGGCTCTATGGGAAAAGAGCCAGAAAGAACAGTGTAAGTCCAAAACCTCCCACGCCAGCACAACCAGCACCGATGACACCACCGCCACCTACGGCGGACATAGATGAACCTCCTACGCCGGAGCCTCGGCGGCTGATCATAGATGAAAGATCAGACCAAGATGACAGTGACACAGACACAACTACGAACTTCCAGGAAGCCCGATCCTGGGCGGAGATAGCCCAGAGTGAAAATGGGACAGCAGAGCCTTTACACGGGACCAGACGACTACGGACTATCCTGGAGCAAGACAGCGACAATTAGAACGCCACCAAGACACCACAGACATCATAGACTAGTTACGGTCAGTACGTTTTCTTTAATTTACATGCTTGTCATGCTTTTTCATTACTCATGCCATAATAGTCAAAATGTTTAGTTTTGTTTACTCACAACACACAGTATAATAGGTAATGATTAGTGTTTATTTATTTAATTTTTTTAGTTTAGAATGGATGAAGAAATTAGAATTTTGTGTATCAACATTAGAGGCTTACGCACAAAACTACAGCACATAGTCTCTTTAACACTTTCATACAAACCAGATTTCATCTTAATACAGGAAACAAATATACATACAGACACACACGCAGCACAAATCACAACACAGCTAGGCTTCAGACATTCATGTTTTAGCTTGGCCATTCACGACTCAGGATCGGGGCAGCAATAATACAGACATCAGACAGGTGGGAGGTATCTAAAACTAATAGAGATAGTAGAGGGAGAATTGCGATATGTGAGGTTAAAAACAACTCACATACATACACTATAGTTAACATACACGCACCACCCAACCGCAATCACCAGCCCGACTTCTATGAAGATTTAGAATCTCTACTCAGCCACAGATACAGAGGACACAACATCATCTTAGGAGGAGATTTCAATGGTATAACATCAGAGTTAGACACTATAGGAAGTCTAACTAGAACCACCACATATGATTTACATCATATGAATTGTTTACAAGACATAATAAACACATATGATCTAGTAGATACATACAGATACACACACCCTAAAGGCAGAGAGATCACTCATGAGAACCACCAACACAATAGAGGATATAGGTTGGACAGAATTTATGTACCAAGTACAGGCCAGACATCTCCATAGTACTTTAGCTTTCACAGACCATAAGGCAGTCATAGCAACAATGAACACAATATCTACAGCTACACCTTCAAAACGATCACCACACTGGAAATTTAACAACACACTCCTCCAAAATAAACAATTTACAGAAAACATGACGCAACTGATACATAATTTCACGAATAACATACCCACACACAACATTCAACAACACTGGGAGAATTTAAAACATGCAATAAAAGAAAAAGCACAAATGCTCTCAACACAAATACACAGAGAAAGGCTGAGACAGGAGAAAATATTAGAAGAGGCAATCAAACTAACAAAACAGATGGACAAAAACTCACCACATTTATTTACGCTACAAGAAGAACTTGATAAACACAGACAGCACAGATTTCAAGGCGCACTTCTAAGAACAAAACTCAATACCATTACACAAGAAATACCTACCAGGCAGTACTTGAGCATAGAGCAAAACATACAACGAAGCAGACAGATAAGAGAGATAATAGACACCACAGGGAACAGACAAACCGAAAATACAAACATAGTACAAGCCATTAGAGAATACTACCAAAAACTGTATACAGAGGAAGAAACACATGCACACATACAGGATAAATACATGCAGTACACTAAACAACTCACAGATTCGGAAAAACAAGCACTAGACACACCACTAACACTAGACAACCTGGCGCAGGCACTACAAAAAATGCAACAAAACAAGTCACCAGGGCCAGACGGCCTCACAGCAGAATTTTACAAACACTTTTTTTCACTTTTAGGTCCTCTTCTCTTACAAGTATTCACAGAAGCTTTCCAAAACAAACAACTCCCGCCCAGTCAAAACCTATCTTACATTACTCTCATACCTAAGGGCAAAGCAGACAGAACACAACTCAAAAACTACAGACCCATATCGCTGCTAAATGTAGATTACAAGATCCTCACAAAAGCGCTTACAAACAAGCTCAAACCATTCATGCACAAACTCATACATGAAGACCAACAATGTAGTGTAGAGGATAGGAACATACACCAGCACACACATTTTATACGAGACATTATATATTACACACACCAGAAGAACTGCCAGTCGTCAGTTCTTTCTTTAGATCAAGAGAAAGCATTCGATAGAGTGTCACACGAATACCTACACAAGACATTACTCCACTGCAACATAGGAGACTATTTCAGAGACTGGATTCAGATTCTCTACTCCAAGCCTGAGAGCAAAGTCTTAGTAAACCATACGCTTACTGAGACTTTCAGGCTAACCAGATCAGTGAGACAGGCTGCCCCCTCTCTCCTTTACTGTATTACTCACTCTAGAACCACTTCTAGAGAAAATAAGACAAGACACAACAATAAAAGGAACTTTTGTACCTGGCAAGGGAGAGAGGAAGTTGCTCGCGTATGCGGACGACACGATCTTCCTTCCAACACAGACAGATCAATAACTCACATTTTAGACACCTTCGCAGAGTTCGGAAAAGGCAGCGGAGCAAAACTTAACATACAAAAATCAACCGTCATGGGTCTAGGCAAATGGCGAGATAAAAAGGACTTCCCTTTTCGTCTCACATGCACAGACAACATCCACGTTTATGGCATTACTTTCCTATCGCACCCAAATAAGATACACAAACCCACATGGGATAACCTCATAACAAAAATTACAAACATGTTACAACGATACAAATACAAAACAGCAACGATTTTTGGAAGAAGCATCATAGTAAACACATACATAATACCAAAAATAATATACACCGCCACAGTACTAGACCTTCCCAAGCGGACAGTCAGAGAAATAAACAAACAAATCAGGAATTTTATCTTGACAAACACCATACACAGCATACAACATAAAACTCTCATACAGGATAAATACATGGAGGGATTGCCTTGCAAGACATACAGACAAAAATACAAGCACTCAGAATAGGCCATGTAGGCCGCATCATCAAACACCCAAACCAACACCCGCTAGCTCACTACTACATAGGACTTAGACTTTTAAACCTAGTCAAACCAAACAACTCGCAGGCACACCATTTTGGTACACTACCACCATTCTACAAGAATTGCATACAAGCAATTCAAAGACACGAGACACTCATCCAACACAAAACAAGCCACATATACAAACACTTGGTCAGAGAGCAAGCACCACCATTACACCTTAGGATCAAGAGGGGACTTAGATACCCCATTTTAGACTACACCGACACGTTCAAAAACCTCCATCTCAAAAACATCACACCAAAAGCTCGAGAAATCACTTTCAGGCTCATATACAATATGACACCCACGAGACACGGAGAAAAACACAGAAACATAAGACGATGTTACATGTGCAGAAGGAACGTATTAGAAACAGAAGAACACATTTTCTACGAATGCAAAATAGTGGCAACCGCCATAAGAACAATACAGAATACAATAGAAACACACACGGCACAACAAGCAGACATCTATAGAGCCATAATGTTGAACACAATCCCCAAAACTCAGGCCGACACACACACCAAGTTACTGGTCCTGCTCGCGGATTTCAGGTATTTGGTGTGGACGTGCAGAAACAAGGCTCGTTTTCATTTCTGCACGTTTAGTCCTGCCACATTTTCGGGACAGGTGCAGCAAAGAGCGAGCAGAATAATGGAATGAGAGAGAGGGAGAAAGAAAAGAGTAAGAGAGAGTAAATTTAAGTTCAAAAACTTATGTACATCCAAAGAGTGAAAGAGAAGGCTTTGCCAAAAAGAATCATGTACATCAAAGGAGAGAAAGATGACGATGGGAGAGAGAGGGGAAAAGAGAGAGAGAGAGTATAAAAAGATCCTATGAAAATTAGAGAAATATTAAAACCCTTTTTCATTTGAATTCGGAAAAAAAAGTTCCCCCCCCAAAAAAAAAACAAAAAACAAAACAGAACAAAACAAACAAAAAAAAAACAAAACAGGGGAACAACATGATGACAGCAACAGGGATTCCTCATACGAGGTTCCCAGTTTGCACAGTGTAAGGTCTTGATAGACCAATCACTGAGTCTGATTTAAAAAATAAAAAAAAAGGGCAGTCAGAGTCCAGGAGATCCCTAATTCCCTGACCCATACTTGGAGAAATGATGTAATTTGGTTTTTGTCATCCACACTCCCATCAAAATTGTAATTCCACTAGCATACACCTCATTTACACTACAAATATATATAATTATTTCCAAAAAAAATTTTTACTAAAGATTTCCGAGAGAGAGAGAGAGAGAGAGAGAGAGAGAGAGAGAGAGAGAGTGAACTACAAATGCTTGGATGAATAATACTGATTATATCCAAGCTATTCACTGTATCATTGTTACATGAACAACCTTACACTCCTTGTGAAATTCTTATGTACATTTTTACAATGTTACACCTATCTCTTCAACAAATGTTATTAGACGGGATTAGCCTTGAAGCAACAAACTTACCAGACAATGACTGCCAGACAGGATTAACCTTTGACGTGACAAACTGACCAGCAGACATCTCTACCCTCGAGGGGGTTTAAGATAATGTCAGCCAAGTTTGAAGATAAACAAGGCAGAGCCCAGACACAGACAGCAACACGACAATAGAGATAAAAACAAGCCCACGACGCCTTTCTTATCACCCCTACCCATGAAACAAAACAAAGCCCTGACTCTAGCAAGCCTATGAGAGAGAGAGAGAGAGAGAGAGAGAGTGTGTGTGTCATACCATTACTGTACACCTTTGTTTTCACATTTTATGTATATATCATATTATCATACCCCACGCTATCACCTCATGTTTTGTAAAAGCCCACCATCTCATTATTTCACCCCATGGGCAATCATCCCCATTTCACATCATTTCAGTTAAATATGAAATTGTTGATTGTTGAATGAAAATAAAGTTATTAAAAAAAATGTATCAGAGAACGACATCTCCTTGACATGGATCTGATTAGCCATTGGATCTGTTGTTGTGGGATGGCTGCCCACTCTTCCTGCAGTGCAAGAGACAACTGTCAGAAATTTGTTGGTGCCACGTCTCACTGGTGGACTTGTCTGTTGAGTTCATCCCATAAGTGTTCTGTTGGGTTCATGTCTGATGAGATAGATAGCCACGGAATGGTCTGGACATTGTTCTCAGCGAGGAACTGGGTGGTGAGTTGTGCCACATGAGTTCGAGCGTTATTCTGCTGAAAAATTGACCCTGGTGTAGCCAGAAGTGGAAGGACATGAGGACAAAGAATTTCACCAACATATCAATGGGCATTCAGGCGTCCTTCAATTTGCACCAGGTCACTTCTTCCCATGAAGTTGATTGTCCCCCACACCAGTACGCCTCCACCACCATGTGGAGGACCCTCATCCACGTAGTTTTGGGCTCATGGAATCTGTGGCAAGCTCTTCTCCATCTATGGTGTCACTGGAGCAGAAAGAATGATTTATCACTAAACCAAACCCTTCTCCAATCATTCGCAATGGTCCACTGATGATGCTGGTTCACCCACTGCAGTTGGTTCTCTTCAGTAGGAGTTGTGACTATGGGTCTTCCACTGTGCAGCCAGTCTACAACTGAGCCAATTTCTTGAAATCGTCTCCAAAGGTGACTAATGGTGGTTCTAACCACATTAAATTGTCTGGCCACTACACTTTGTGACTGTCCAGTCTGTAAACATCCAATGATGATGAGGCATTGTTCTGTATTGTGATGAGCCATACTTGTGCACTGAATTTTCATTTGAGGAGCATCAATCTTTTATAGGCATTCAATAACATGGTCAATGAGTTGTGTGCTCAGTAAGTTTCACTGGATTCTCATGAAACTGTCATGAGTTATTGTCAAAAATGCTGTTTTGATTAGTGTCGCTTTTCTGTGCTCATGAATCATCTGCTGAGTACAATTCAGGTCAGCAAGTGAGCTGATGTCCATGTGAACATTTCAGGCAATTTGCCTTTGTCTGATCAGCAAATTTCAGTTTAAATCGCAACAACATATTTGTTGTGTTTCTTTTTTTTTTTTAACGTTATATCTATGGACACAATCTCCTGTGTTATATAAAAGAGATTAGGACTGCAGTGAAATTGGTTCTAGTAATAAATGTAAATAGTTATGGTTCAGTTTTACAAAACAACAGAATGAGGAATGTGAGAAGAAACACAAATTGCAGAAAGTAAGATAAGTAAAGGTAAAATTCCTATTTCCATGCCATTAAGACATACTGGGTATACAGCGTTAGGCCCATATTTCCATGATCTTCAGAACATGAAAGTGTGATGTGGTCAGTATCAATCCTGGCAGCATTTACCTTCCCAGATTTCTGTTACCCACTTTTCAGAGGCAGGGGTAACCCCGGGGCCTTTTTCTTGTTGTGTGTACCAGAAAAAAAATCCCACTGCTGAGACAGAACCCAGAACCACTCAGCTAATTAGGCTGTCAATAAGAACGTATAAATGAAGAACATACAACATCCAATATTCTGGCGTTAGCCTTTTTTCAAGGATTACATACAAGAGCAACATAACACATAAGAAACAGAAAACAGAAAACAGATGAAAAATGTTGCTTTTTGGTATCCTCCTAGTTAGAAAGATGGCAATGAATGTGCCCACAGAGTGGGAACAAGTGATAGGCTGAGAGGTGACAAAGAATAACAACCTGGACCAGTCTGATACCTATAGCATAAAAACAAGGCTTCAACAGTGGCACGTGCAGTAAAAGCAAGAGAACACTATTTCAGGAAGGGGGGAGGGGGTGTAAGGAAGAAATATGGAAGCTATATACACATTATAGCTGCTACAGAAGAAGGAGAGGGCTGGAAGATAAGGCTAAAACCTAGGGATGAAAAACTGCAGCGAAATGAGTGAGGCTAACACAAGAAAGTTGAGATAATAGAAAGTTGGCGGAAATCTAAAGAAGTTTAAAGGAAGCTGAATTTATTGTTGTAAATGTGTTACTGCAATCCGCTCCTGTTCGTCTGATGTATGTTCTTGGAAAACTCTAGAACAGTGCCATATTGTCCAGGCTGGCTTTTCCCACCCAGCTGAAATTAACAGCTTTATAAAACTGAATCACACACCTCTATTTATCTTTATCTCATGTGTTATATCAAGAGTTCTGGCAAATTGGGGACAGGTCTATGTAAAAGCACAATAACCCTGTTGCCTCTGGCAACGATTCCTTTTCATTTTATTTTTGCACTATTTATTATTTTTGTGGTGGAGCAGTGCACAGGAAAAACTTTGGGCTATGACACGGATAGGAACAAAAGGTTACACACTTGAGTTCCCCTGGTTGTGGTTAGACAAATCAAAATTCTCAGCTTCTAGAAGTCACAAATCTCATCAGTCCTTGTCCTGCTATTTGTCCTGTCTAAAAAGCCCTACAAAGTTCAGAGTTCAAAATTCAGACTCCAGGTTCACAGCATTTTGGACAACCCCATATATGCTCCGCCGCATGCCACAGCACCCATCCAAGAGTGTGTTTGCTAATAGTTCCTGTCAAATGTTGATTGTTTACAACGTGTTTTCTGCCACACAGTTCGGATTTCCTGCCAGCACCTTTAATTTGTCCTAGCTCCAGCAGTCTCCTCACAGCCACATTGTTCTTCCATTCCCGCTCTTCATTTTCCTACAGTCTGTTCAGTACAACCTTAGCAAAGCCCCCCCCCCCCCCCCATCCAATGACAGTCTGTCATTTATTTTTGCTTGTCCAGCAAGTCTGTCTGTCACATCATAGACATGTACTTCTGCATGTCCTGGACAGTAAAGCCACGTTAGGCTTGTCATAGCTGACTGGCTTAAGAGATGAGCCCAATCTTTTTGAAGCAAACTCTTTTCAATCTTTCGGAGCATACTCTACAAATCCGTCACAATGACACCGTTAACCACGTCATGAGCAACTAACCATTCCACTGCCGCCGACACATCCTCAATTTCCATTCGCATGCTTGATGTGGTGACTTTAAAGGACTCCTGAACCCTGTGGCACTACTCTTCCATTTCAGTAGACAACAAAACCCCAATCACTTCTGCTGTTCTGAATCACTGAGCCATCTGTATATACCCCTTGTAGGAAGACCCACAGTGATGCTGGATGAGATCTTGAGCCCAAAGTTCAACTTTCTCCTGTTGCCCACTCTCTACATTCATGGCCCTTCTGTATAATAACCTTTGTTCGCTGAGGTGGGTCCTGTACCCATAACCAGTCATCACCTTCAGGCACCTCATCTAGAGTGGAAATTGATTTTATTGTATCCTCTGCCTCAGCCATCCAAGAGCTGCCCTGTTACAGCTGCAGTCACTCACTGGGCCCATGATTACAACAACCATGTGCTGCAGAACATCATCATCATTCAATATATCATAATTACTCCCCCACCCAACCACAGTTGTTTTAGATAACCTTTCTTAAGTTTCACATAGCAATGAGAATATGAGGAGGGGGGGGAAGAAGCATAATTAAATTAAATTTCAGTAATTGTCTCGTGAGTCAAATAAATGAGGAAGAATTAAAAAAGTAAAGGCAATTTGAAAATTGTGCAGTAACACAGCAGATAGAAGCTGACACAATATGACATATTCACAAGGGGTGATTAGTAGTTCAATTACACACAGCACAGTGCTCTGCCCTTAGTCTAGTTGAAGCCAAGATCAAACACAGACACTTCTATCCTCAGATTGTACCACTGTTCAGTGTGCTGTAGTGATTTCTCTGGGCAGAGGGAGTGAAATCTGCTGAAATTCACTATAGGATGTTGCCTCAGGGCAGAAGTGAAGGCAACATGATTCAACATAAAGTTTATAATGGGTAGAAAGGTTTAAAGTGGAAGAATACATGTAGCTAATTAAACTCAATCTGGTCGGCCACGAACACTGCACCCACAAGATTGAGGGGCTGTATTGTCCGCTGTTGCTAAACATTTGGATATCAGCTATGGATCAGCACATGTCATAGTGCATGACAACTTGGGGTACCGCAAAATGGGTGTCCAAAGAGCTTACTTGGTCTGAGGTTAGAGAAGCAGTGCATACCTGCATGTGGGATCAGCTGAAAAGCTTCTTCTCCTAAGAAATGAAGAAGCTAGAGGAACAATACAAGAAATGTTCTGACCTGCAGGGTGACCTTGTGGAGAAGTTACATAATCATTATGTTCATCTGCTCACATTCACCAGCAGTAAAGGGTATGTCGCCTTTATTTTTTTAAATTTTATTTTATATATATATATACATATTAACATGATTAAGAAACAATATCTAAGGTACAAGACAATGACAACAGATAATAAAAGCACTATCCTGTCAATATTCTATAAAGTTTTACAACTGCCTTGATTCTACTCACCCCCTGAATTACTGACCACTGTGTTTCTTTCATGTAGCCAGTCTTGCAGATTAGAGGCACACAGCTCCATTTGTATGTAGATTATGAGATCCTTGTGCAGTAAGAAGGAAGAGTTAAGATTCAGTTAAAAAAAAAAAAAAGAACAAAATCCACTATTCATTCGTGACATGTCATACCAGATAGCACTGGTGTAATCCTTGGTGTTTCTGATCAATTCAAATACTTTTCTTTTTCAACACTGCTTGGTCTGTCTGTTGAGATATTTTTCTTTTGACGTCCGTCTTATTCTTTTTATGATATGTCCAAGAAATGCAGACTTTTTTCTTAGAACTTTAACCTTGTTTTCCGTGTTCTGGAACTTTCCTAAAGGCCTGAAATCCATTATGCTTGTGTGATAGTAGTAAGGAGCCTAAAAACTGTTCTGATACTTGTCAAAATGTCAACAGTTTAATTCTCACAGGCCAATATGACTTAGCAACACAAAAAAATATTTAATGAGAATTTAAATTTCTTGAGAAAACATGGCATTCAAAAGTTATAAGCACAAAAACCAAGTTAAGATTATTCAATTCAAATGTAATATCCACCCTCATCTATGCATGTGAAAGCTGGAAAACAACTAAAGAAATAGACAAGAAAGTAGACTCTTTTGAAAACAAATGCTTATGGAAAATATTTGGTATAAAGTGGAATGAATTCAAGAACAATGCAGCAAACAACAACCTGTCTCATGGTTGATCAGAAAAAGAAAGTGGATATATGTAGGTCATATGATGAGAAGAAACAATCAGAGAATCCTCAAACAAGCTATCAAATGGAACACAACAGGTTGAAGAAAAAGTGGTCAACCATGTGAAACTCTAAAGAGGACATTGTTAAGAGAAGCCAATTCAGTAGGCATAAGATCCCTTGATGAGACTGAAAACTCGCTGAAGACAGGAAATCTTGGCGAACTACCATGTGGGCCCTATGTGATGTTTAATGGCATGGGAAAGATGTAAGATGTAAGAGAACTTAAATTAGCATTAGCATAAATATAAACAACCCCACCAGTGGTCCATTTTATGGATCACTGCCTGTCCCAAGTCAGGAAAAAGGGGGAGGGTTGGCTTAAGGCCAGCAACCTTATCCTATAAAAAGAACTTTGCTACAGAAACGCCAAAAAGAGACTCAAGAGATATTTTGGCCCTGGGGGAGGACGGGCCTCCAGCTGGAGGAAGCATGAAGCCGGACAGTGAAAGCCAGGGAAACCAGGAAGCTGTCAGACCGACAACCGCCATCTCCACCAGGACCACCATTATTATAGGATCATGGAACGTTAGAACTATGTTTGAAGCAGGGAAATCAATGCAGGTTGCAGCGGAAATGAGGAAATACAACATCACCATCCTGGGAATCAGTGAAACAAGATGGACTGGAACTGGGTAAACAAGGATTAGCACGGGAGAGCTTTTGTTGTACTCAGGACATGAGGAGGACACCGCACCACACACGTATGGGGTGGCCCTGATGCTGTCAAAGACAGCTCAGGGAGTGCTAATTGGATGGGAGGTGCATGGCCCATGGATTATTATAGCCACCTTCAAAACCCAAAAGAGAAGGATAAATATGGATGTCATTCAGTGTTATGCACCAACAAATGAAAGCAGCGATGGTACAAAGGAGGAATTCTATGAGAGATTGCTGGGTATTGTACAGAGCCGTCCAGAGCGGAACATGGTTATCGCCATGGGTGATTTCAATGCCAAGATTGGAAATGACAACAGGGGATACGAAGATATCATGGGGCAGCAAGGATTGGGTGTAATGAATGACAACGGAGAGAGATTTGCTGACTTTTGTGCCACAAGCAATTTGGTCACTGGAGGGAGTTTCTTCCATCATAAAAGGATACACAAGGTTACATGGGTTTCTCCGGATCAGGTAACAGAGAATCAGATCGACCATATATGCATTGGGAAGAAATACAGAAGATCTCTTCAGGACGTGAGGGGCAAAAGAGGAGCTGATGTTGCATCAGACCACCATCTAATTGTGGCCCGATTGAAGTTAAAACTAAAGAGGACTGGGATAGGAGGCAACAGTAGACAACGCCAGAGATACAACACCACAGTTCTAAAAGATAGAACTAAGCAGGAAGAATTTAAGATCGCACTCGCCAATAAGTTTCAGATTCTACAAGATCTACCAGAAGAAGAGTCAATTGATAAGAGATGGCAAGGAGTGAAAGAAGCATTTACCTCATCATGTCAAGAAGTGCTTGGACCCAGGAAGCTGTGCCAAAAGGAGTGGATCTCTGCAGAATCCATAAGGAGAATAGAGGAGAGAAAGAGGAAAAAAGCAGCACTCAACATCAGCCGGACAAGAGCCAGTAAAATTATTGTACAAGAAGAGTATAGGGAAGCATGTAGGAAAACAAAGAGGAGCATCAGGACAGACAAAAGGAACTATATAGAAACACTGGCAACAGAGGCAGAAGGAGCTGCCCGACAGGGAAATATACAGGATCTATACTCCACAATTAAGAAGATGACTGGAAATTATAGTGTGCTGATGAGGCCAGTGAAAGACAAGAACGGAAAAACAATACCCAATGACTGGGGACAGAGAGACAGATGGATGCAGCACTTTGAAGAATTGTTGAATAGACCAGCCCCTCATAACCCACCGAATATTGAACCAGCCGATAGAGATCTACGAATAGATTGTGGTATACCAACAAGGGAAGAGATTTGTAAAGCCATAAAACAGATGAAGCATGGCAAGGCAGCAGGACCTGATAACATCCCGGCAGAAGCACTGAAAACAGATATTGAGACAAGCGTAGACATTCTTCACCCCCTCTTCAGGAAGATCTGGGAAGAGGAGCAAGTGCCTACAGAGTGGAAAGAAGGTTACCTTGTCAAGCTACCAAAGAAAGGTGACTTGAGCTCCTGCTCCAACTACAGAGGTATAACACTGCTATCAATACCAGGAAAGGTATTCAACTGAGTTCTTCTAAATAGGATAAAGGACGCGGTAGATCCACAACTCAGGGACCAACAAGCAGGATTCCGGAAGAACAGATCCTGTACAGACCAAATAGCAACATTACGTATCATCGTAGAACAATCACTGGAGTGGAACTCACCTCTATATGTCAATTTTATTGACTATGAGAAAGCTTTCAACAGCGTCGACAGACAGACCCTATGGAAGCTGTTGAGACACTACGGAGTACTGGAGAAGATTACCACCATCATTAAAAACTCCTATGAAGGGATGACATGTAGGGTAATCCATGGACAACAACTAACAGATGCCTTTCAAGTTAACACCGGAGTGAGACAGGGATGCCTGCTGTCACCATTTCTATTTATCCTGGCCATAGACTGGATTATGAGAAAATCAACAGAATATAGGAGAAATGGTATTCAGTGGACGTTCTGGACTCAACTTGACGACCTAGACTTTGCTGACGACCTGGCACTTCTCTCCCAGACTAAGCAACAGATGCAAGAGAAAACCATATTAGTGGCAGAAAATTCTTCAAGACTAGGCCTTACCATCCACAAGGGAAAGAGTAAAGTTCTTAGAGTAAATGAGGTCAACGAAATGCCCATTATATTGGAAGGAGAGGAACTGGAAGAGGTTGAAAAGTTTACTTATCTGGGAAGTGTGATAGACAAGCAGGGAGGAACAGAAGCTGATGTAAAAGCAAGAATGGGCAAGGCAAGAGTAAAATTCCATCAGATGAAGAAAATATGGGGAACTTCAGCTTTGTCAATTAATTTGAAGATCAGAGTATTTAACACCATGATAAAGCCCATTCTGCTATATGGTTCAAAAACTTGGAGAACTACTGTTACAATCATGAAACGAATCCAGACATTTATTAACACATGCCTTAGAAGGATTCTACAAATACAATGGCCAGATACCATAAGTAACCAAGAACTGCAGCAGCGAACAGGCCAGCAACCAGTGGAAGACGACATCCTATGAAGAAGATGGGAATGGATCGGACACACCCTACGGAAATCCACATCCAGCACTACAAGGCAAGCCCTAACATGGAACCCACAGGGTAAAAGGAGGAGAGGGAGACCAAGGAACTCCTGGCGCTGAAGTCTGGACACGGACATCAAAATAATGAACCAGACATGGAGACAGTTGGAAAGAGTGGCCCAGGACCGAACTGCCTGGCGAGCTCTTGTTGGCGGCCTATGCTCCACGAGGGGTCAGAGGCATAGATAGATAGATAGATAGATAAATATAAACGCTTAAGTCAACTTCTTTCCGTGTTCATTTGTTTTACTTGCATTCATTGCCATGGCCATTCTGTGTTTTCATTTTCCTTATTTTTAATACAAAGACTGAGATAATAGTTCAAAATCTGTTTCTTTTCTTTTTTTTTTCTGGGCCCTTCAGTAACAAGTGTAACATGCTTTTGCTAGTCAAGATAAGGAAGATATGGAAGATATGGAAGATAAAGAAGATATGGAAGATATGGAAGATATGGAAGATAAAGAAGATATGGAAGATAAGGAAGATAAGGAAGATATAAAAATGAAAAGTGTGTATGTACAAGAGATGAAGGAAACAAGACCAATAGGTAAACCAAGACAGAGATGGAAAGACAGCATAGGAGAAGATATAAAAGAAATTTCTATCACAAACTGGAGAGAGAAGATTAGGAATAGAGAGTAATGGAGGGTAACTTTATTTGCAACAATGAGCCTTAATGGTGCAGAAAGCTGATGAAGAAGAAGAAGAAGGAGAAGAAGAAGAAGAAGAAGAAGAAGATTACTCATTAGACTGAACATGTTTAAGCATAGAGACCATGTGTCAAAGGAAAAAAAAATTGCTCTTACTGTGACTTTTATAACTATTTTTGCTGCAGTATCACATCATGTTACCTAAACGACAGTGACATATCAGTTATGTCTGGTCTATGTAATAAAAGGAGATACAGTAATAACGGGGATCACAACTAGAGGGAAAAATGAGCCATATCAGTGTTGATAAGAGGGGTGAGGACCCTTACTATGTTCAGCCCATATGTCTGGCTGATACAGTAATCTGTCACTGACTCCTAGCTTTAAAAAAGACTAATGATATCTTTGCATAAAAATGCAAATGTAAATGTAGGGCATCCCCATTTTTTCAGCATATGTTGAAGACACTCTCTGATGTTATATGACGACCCGCGTGATGCTGTATGTTCACTCATGCCTATTTAGTGTAGAAAGGCCTTTTACAGTCCTTATTGCAAGAGAGTGGCATCTGAGAGGCATAGTGGTTAGTATGCTCATCTCTCATGCAGAGATCAGAGGTTCAAGTCCAGTCTGAGGCATCTCAGTCACTCAATTATATGAAAATGTTTCTGAAGCTGGGAAAGGAAAGGCAGCCAGGTGTGACACTGACCACATCACCCTCCAGTGTGCTGTTAGGTCTGGGAAAATGTGGACACTAACTGTAGATCCTTAAGTGTTTTTAATGGCATGAAAGGCAGGTAGAGATAGCCCTGTTATGCCAAGAAAGCATCTAAGGGATAAAGTGATAACTCCCATATTTATCCTTGATCTGTCAGCACAGTAGAGTGTGATGTGGTCAGCATCAAGCCTGGTTGTCTATGGCATTACAGGGTTACTTTTTTGCCAAAGATAATGGGATGAGTTAATCAGAAAGAAAATCTTCAACTTACTATATCCTGGAGATGATGATCTGCACTGAAAAAGAGAGTTTAAAAAAATTTTAGCAGCCTTCCAACCCTAACCCTTCTAGGCAACACTCAAGACCATATGACTATTCATTTCATTAACCAGCAGAGCTATGTTTTGTTGAGAGATGATGCTGAAGAGTTTATGGACATTTTAAATTATAAACTTAAGATCTACAGAACAAATCTATGTGGCGGCAGTTATTTTACTTTTAATACTTCTAAAAAGCTGTTTATATGACAAGTGAGTTGATAAGTTTTTGTTTTTTTTTAAATAAACTGAGAAATGATACCTAAGACCTAGTACTCAATTTTAAATTCTTAAAAATGTAACTGAATTAAACTGAAAGTTTTGCAAATCACAAGACAGTTACTTTGGACATTCTTTGTACTCATCTGCTGCAAATTCATGTCTTGTCTAATTTGCATGGCACAGATTTTTATAAGAATGTATTTATTCCTTAATACACTGTTCAGCACATATACAGGGTTGTAGAGATCCCAGTCATCTACTATCAGATTCCCTATCTAAACACAGAAAGTACCCCTCATATAATTTTGTCTCTAATTAGTTAATTAAAAAAATAAGGGTAAAAAAGGTTGTTAGGCCCCCTCCCCCAAAATACCTGTACCCCAAGGGTGCCACCCCAGCCATTCTCCTCTTTCCACAGGCATGCACATGTGCATTGTACTTAGTGTGCCTTATCTTACAGGAACTGTTCATTAATTTCACAGGCAGTTTTATGAACACAGGTCATTCAGACATCCATCTTCAGATACAGTTTAAATGGAGTGGGACTGTAGCTGGTCTCTAGTCTGCTGGTTATTGTAGCTGGTCTCTAGTCTGCTGGGGATTGTAGCTGGTCTCTAGTCTGCTGGGGATTGTAGCTGGTCTCTAGTCTGCTGGGGATTGTAGCTGGTCTCTAGTCTGCTGGGGATTGTAGCTGGTCTCTAGTCTGCTGGGGATTGTAGCTGGTCTCTAGTCTGCTGGGGATTGTAGCTGGTCTCTAGTCTGCTGGGGATTGTAGCTGGTCTCTAGTCTGCTGGGGATTGTAGCTGGTCTCAAGTTTGCTGGTTATTCTAGCTGGTCTCTAGTCTGCTGGAGATTGTAGCTGGTTTCTAGTCTGCTGGGGATTGTAGCTGGTCTCTAGTCTGCTGGTTATTGTAGCTGGTCTCTAGTCTGCTGGGGATTGTAGCTGGTCTGTAGTCTGTTGGGGATTGTAGCTGGTCTCTAGTCTGCTGGTTATTGTAGCTGGTCTCTAGTCTGCTGGGGATTGTAGGTGGTCTCTAGTCTGCTGGGGATTGTAGCTGGTCTGTAGTCTGCTGGGGATTGTAGCTGGTCTCTAGTCTGCTGGGGATTGTAGCTGGTCTCTAGTTTGCTGGTTATTCTAGCTGGTCTCTAGTCTGCTGGTTATTCTAGCTGGTCTCTAGTCTGCTGGGGATTGTAGCTGGTTTCTAGTCTGCTGGGGATTGTAGCTGGTTTCTAGTCTGCTGGGGATTGTAGCTGGTCTGTAGTCTGCTGGGGATTGTAGCTGGTCTGTAGTCTGCTGGGGATTGTAGCTGGACTAGACAAACTGCTGGGTTTGTAGAAAAAGTCATTTTAAAATATACAATTTTGTTTTTTTTTTTTTGTCAGCTGAAATTTATAATGTCAAATGAGACTAATTTTTGTGAAGAACAATTTTACTGCTGTACTTGCCTGTCTTCTTGACTTGATGAAGAACTTCCTGTTAGAAAGAAAATAGTTATTGTTCATAATGTCATTTATGTTTCTTATTGACATTCTCAATTATAACAACATTTATTTTTACACCGGGCAACTATTAACTAGAAACATTGAATCTGCATTTATTCACACATAAAAGTCTGTCACAGGTGTGATAGCACAACACATAAGTTTTATGGGTTTTTTTTACAGAAGAGCACAAGATATGCACTGTTGTATCTCATGAGCCCATTGGTTGAGCCAAGCCGTGTGATAGGGGGTAGAGTCAGTGCATCACTCTGGGGCCCAGAGTGTTTTCCCTGTTGTAAGAGTGGTTCTAGAGGCAGTGGCAGTTTACCCATAAAGCTGAGTAGGCTGAAGTCTAGGGGCCTAGAAGGATAGAGGGCCAGGGCAAAAAAAAGGTTTGATGTAACATTTATTTATAGCTGTTATTGGAAAGATGAAAAGAAACCCAAACTGAACTGGATACAAATCTGTATGTAAACTACAGTGAAGTTCTAAAAAGCACTAGAAATCTTTTGTGCTTTTTATTTCTACATTTCTTTATATGAAAATAAATAAATTTACAAATTTCATATAACTTTTATTTTAAGAAGTCAGTAACAAGTTGGCTGAAAAGTAAAAGACTGAGAGTTGTGTGTAAGTTGTATTTGATCAGTGTAATACATAGTTATATAGTAATAGTAGAGGTCACAACTAGACAGGAATCAGACCATATATATCAGGAGATAAATGGTAGAGGCTGGTGGCCTTTTTACTAAGTTCAGCCAGGGTTGTGCTTAATTCACCACCACCCAGGGGGCTTTTGGGGGTTTGTAGGGGATGAAAATAATTTTGGGGGTTGGGGGGGGGGTCCTTACAAAATTTCTACCAGAGTTCCTGGGTAGAGCAGTGGTAATGAGTTAGACACAATGGGTTGAAGACTATCTCTTGTCTTAGGAAGCTGCCTAGGAGAGTAAGAGAATTGCTGTCTGCAGGTGACACACTTTAGAAGACACACAGCTCTAAATGCCTGAAAGTGATAGAACACAATTCCTATAGATAGTCTAGAAAAACAGCAGACAACAACAAAGTTTGTTGTTTCCAGTTTGCTAAATCCATGCATTATATGAAAACAAATGTTCATATTCTACTTCATCTTCAGTCACCAACATGTGATGCCCATGCATCTTTAGTGCTAAAGTGAACCTAGTTTTATATGCATGATTCCCCTGTGAACAACTGTGTTAAGAACACACTTATCTTAACATAGTATTTGTGAGAAATGGAACATAGATATGTTTGCTTAAAAACTCGGACCTACTTATGTAGCCCACAAACCTGTAGCAACTGACACTAATTGTAACTGTTATTTTTGTAAAATCTAATGTCAGGTTGGTAGATGGATAGGGATATGGAGATCACCAATGGGGATGAGGAAAATCTGGTATGAAACCAATGAATCCAGGACGTGACAAGCCTATGGGTCTTTACAACAATGGCTATCAGAATGATGCAAACTAAACAGAGCCAGCAGACTAAAGGTGTCAGGGAATGGATATCACTGAGGCACTCATCGGATTCCTCATCCCAAAGTCGGAGTGTCTCTGTGAAACTGTCTCAAAGCCATCTAATGTGGAGAAGGGGCTTAAGTACAGCCACTAGAGGCCGGAAAACAAAGTTTTGGCCAGGCCAGCCTACTGACACTGTCTTCATGGCAGTCCAAGAAAAACCAGTCTGCCCTAGCAAGGAAAGGTGCTGTTGTCGGAGGCACCCAGCCGAAAGGTGCATCCAAAAAAATCAGGGTACCACACATCATGGCCAGTGTGCGTTCGAAGAAGAAGAAGAATATGCATGATTTTTGTTTTTTGTTTATGACGCTACTGTGCATGCACAGCTGGAACTCCATATGCAGTAATGAAAAGTGAAAGGGATATTTGTAGTGAAAGCATGGTGCTATTTTTACATACATATATATATATATGTGAAGATAATGGTGGTTGCTACCAACACTGAGAAGAGGCTGCTAATACTTCTGTTGCACCCATTGAGTACGTCCTAGCCATCCTCACTGTCAGCTCAGCACCAGATAAAAAAACTAGACAAGGTGTAAAATGAAGCCATGCAAATTATCGTGGGGTGTACAAGAGACACTTTCTGTACAGCAGTGAGATACCTCCTTGATCTCCCAACCATGAATCACAGGATCAAGATCTGGAGGGTATGTGCATACCTCAAGATAAGCTGGAGGGTATGTGCATACCTCAAGATAAGCACAGACAATGACCACCCATTGTATCAACAGCTTCTCAAAGTGACAGGCTAAAAAGGGGCAAATTGTGGATGGATCGTGCAGTTCTGTGATCCTAACAGCAACAACCCTGGCAAGGAATGGATACCTGTGCCTCTAGCATTCAGGGGCACCTTCATGTTTGACAAGAGGAGCAGAGAGCAGAATGTACTTGCTGTGAATGTAGAGATTAACCCCCTGCACCCTATAATGAAATCCACCCCAGTCCAAAGCAGTCATCAAATCTGAGAATTTCAAACACATGGTTTAAAACTGCAAATGATTTTTAAGCTCCCTTTGTGTTTTGTAATGCTCCAGTTTTTATAGGGAACAGGTCGTTGGCCTATCCCCCAACCTCCATAGTTGCCTCTTATGACATACGTGGAAGGTGGCAGTGGTCCTACTCTTTTCTCTCCAGATCTGGGCCATGGTAACCACATGGACTTGCTTGGAGAAGAGAAATTATGACAGTGCTCAGAGACAAGGGACGCAGATGGAAAGAAGCAGAGAATAATTCCAAGAACAGGGATGACTGGAGTGCCTTTATCCATGGCCTATGCTCTCAAGGGAGTGAAAGGCAATTATGATGATGGTGATGATGTGTGACGGTGGCATAATTTTTACCACTGATAATGTTGATAATTTAAAATATGCACACAGTATATGTATATATATGCAGGTGATGGTGGCATAAAATATAAATATATTTAAGAACTTTTGACACTCACATTAAAAGAAAAAAAAACTCCTCACAAAATGTAGGTAATGTTATACTATATTCTTGTGTGAAAACTGCTTCTTTTTACTGGATCAAATGGGGGTGAATGAGGCCATAGTGAGCCCACAAAATTTGTTACTGTTTGTTTTTGAATTGCCTGGTACAATTTTCGCTTTACAATATTTTTTCCTTGGATTAAACCCTACTGCAATGAGTGCACCCCCGATGCCGTGACCGTGCAAGAACAAAAAAAAGTGACATTAGAAACAAAAATAGAAGTTGTAGAATACTTATGAACAACTGATTTTTTAAAACAAATGCCAAAAATGAATGAACATTTCTCATTTCTAAAGAGGAAAAAAAACAGCATCAGGTTTCAAGGCTGCCAAAGATCAAGTAACTCTCCCCTCTCCTTTTCCAAAAACATACACACACACATGCACACAATGCACTAAAGATAGGTTGATAAAATATTTTCAGGTTAACAGAGTTGCAAAAAAAACCTGCCAGACTTTTTTTTTTCCCTAGCAAAATCATTTTTCTGCACTTCAGTATGAGAGGCATCCATCACTAGACTCATGCCTAATTTATTTTTGATAAAAATAATGCACTTATATCCATATATATATATATATATATATATATAACGAAACGATCATGAAACGAATCCAGACATTTATTAACACATGCCTTAGAAGGATTCTACAAATACGATGGCCAGATACCATAAGTAACCAAGAACTGCAGCAGCGAACAGGCCAGCAACCAGTGGAAGACGACATCCTACGAAGAAGATGGGGATGGATCGGACACACCCTATGGAAATCCACATCCAGCACCACAAGGCAAGCCCTAACATGGAACCCACAGGGTAAAAGGAGGAGAGGGAGACCTAGGAACACCCGGCGCAGAAGTCTGGACACGGACATCAAAATAATGAACCAGACATGGAGACAGTTGGAAAGAGTAGCTCAAGACCGAACTGCCTGGCGAGCTCTTGTTGGCGGCCTATGCTCCACGAGGGGTCAGAGGCATAGATATATATATATATATATATATGTCAAATATATCCATACTACAAGAACTTAATATTGAAGAAGGCTGGCTAGTAAAGAGGATTAACGAGAGAAAACTTAAATATTTTGGACACATTAAACGTCATGACAATCTACAGAAGACCGTCTTGGAAGGGTACATAATGGGAAAAAGAAAGAGAGGAAGACCAAGGTGAAGATGACTACAAGACATCGTTGATGATCTGCAAATGGATGCATCAGCAGCAGGCCATCTTGCTCACAACCAAGAGGCCTACAGGAGTGCTATTAGGGAGGCAAAGTTCCACAAGGGACATGCAAATGAATGAATGAATGAATAATGCATTTACCATTCTCTGGAGAAATGTTACTGTCATATTCTTCAGTCCATGCAGTGTTGTAGCATACAATATTGTTGTGTTTAAGGTATGCAAGTGCTTTCACTTCCCTTAGGAGCTAGAAAAAAAAAGCACAATGAACAGAGATGTCAGAACTCATTTTAACTAACAGAATTATTTACACTAAGAATGAAGAAAAAAATAGACATAGAATTTGCTGTGATGAAGATGGTGTCCAATCTGACAATCTTGAACTTGAAGAACTGCCATGCTCTGCTGCTGGCCTGGAGATGGGCCACCTTGCACTCAGGACACTCTCATATGTGCTCAACTTTTAACCTCTGTCTTGTCATAGTGTGTGTGTTGATAGTACTAATGGTGCATTGACTTTATACAGCTCAATCTTTTCTTCAAAGTTCTGAATGTCTGCCACTGGCCTTCATTATTATCCTTCCACATAGATGACAGGTTCTACATTCAAAATTTTTAATAGGTTGGCTGTTATAAGGTCTGCTTTTTTCATGTGTAGGTTGCCCAACGATGTTTTTTTGGTTGCCAGTTGCTCTGTTATTTCATTGCCTTTGATACCTGGGCATTAAATCTGCATTAGGGAGAATCTCTTAGTTTAGCTCATGATGCATCATCTGGTTTTTTTAGTTTTTAGCAATCATTGTAAGTCTGATAATATTACAGCTTGTGATGCTTGTTGGTTTGCTAGTCAATTTATAGCTTGAGCGGTTGCTTCAATCTCCATCCTCATGCTGGATGTGGTTCCATTGCAATAGACCATGAATCACCACAGCTCCTTTGGGTGTGACTGATCCCTCTATATATGGCAATCAGCAACACATAACTTATAGCTAGCGTCAGACTTGCCGAACCGTAGCTGATTAAGACTCCCCGCCCCTACTTCTCTGTCAGTAGCCTAGCAAAGGAGGCATGGGTTTACCCATGGTGGTAGAGTCTGCTAAAGAAGCACTTCACATCCAGGTTTTTTTTTTTGCTTCTTCACTTAGGGACTGAAAAAAAAAACACCTGCCATAACCCGCTCCAATTCTGATACAAAGCTGTGATTCAACATCTTCACCACACTGGCTGCAAAGAACACTGCTCTCAGCTCTAGGCAGATAGCAGATGAAGAGGATAGAATTTCCTGCATGGGCACATGCATATTTATCTCCTACTGTCCAGAATGACACTGTCAGTGATTAGTAATCATGCTTACAGATGCAAAAGAGCATTAATGACATTTTGTTAAAGTCCATGATAAATGAATACATTCTGGTTTTTAATCAGGGAGATAGAGGTGTATGGTGCAGTTTTACAAAGTGAGGGAGGGAGTGAGTAAGGTGAGAAAAAACAAATAGAAAGTATGAGAATGTATAAATGAAAAACATACAACATCCGATATTTCGATGTGAGCCTTATTCAAGGATACATACAAAACAAGACAAAAACATGAAGAACTTATCTGAAATGTCTTCCTCCGAGTCAGGACAGAAAAGTGTGTAGTAGAAGAGAGAAGGAAAGACCACGCTGCCTCTGAACAAAAGATGCCCGATAGAGCCAATCGTGAAGAAGAGGTGGCGAGAGGGGAGGAGAACAAGTGGGAGAAAGGGGTGGGGGGAGGGCAATAGAAACATGATGGCCGCTAGAAGTGTCGGGAGGGGGGGGAAGGGAGGAGGGAAAAGGGGACGCGGGGAGATAGTGAATGAAGAATATAAACACCTGCAGGGAGAAAATGTGAAATTGGTAAATAGGACAAGACCCTAAAGACACCAATATGTTGGCGGAGAAGAAAATAGGGTGGTGGTAGGGAGGGGTAGCATGGAGAAAGAAAATAGAGTAAAAAAAAAAAGGCCAGTGGAAAAATAAAGAACTTACAGAAAGCTGAAGACATTGTTAATTCCAGCTGGGTGGAGACAGGCAGTCTGGAAAATAAGGCGCTGTTCTAGGACCCTCCGAGATCGTACATAAGTATAACAAGAGCGGATCGCACTAACAGAAATGTCCTGTTTACCCCTGTGGTTGCTAAGGCAAAAATGTTTAGCCACAGGTGTCCAGGCCCTCTTAGAAATATCATTGAGATGCTGGCGAAATCGATCTCCTAACCGTAAGCCAGTCTCACCTATGTATTTCAAACCGCAACGTTTGCACATGATAGCATAAATAACATTCCGTGAAGTACAGGTGAAACCCTCCTGAACTGACAACGTGGACTTAGGGAAGGAGATCTGGCTAGCCTCGACAACAAACGGACAAGTCCGCAACGTCTGGTACCGTAAAACGTGTCATCTGTCTTAAGATGACTACGAATAAAAAGGTCCTGAGGTTCTTGTCCCGTCTGTAGGCCACCAATGGGGGTTCCCCAAAAAGTTCACGTGTCTCAGGCTCGGTCTGGAGGAGATGGAGATGGCGAAACAGTATGTTTTTAACTGCCAAGCTATGAGGGTGGTACGTGAGTACTAGTTTCACCCTATCCGAGCTACAGTGCGGTTTAGGGGTGAGGGCTTGTTGCCGCGATATATGGCTAATGCGGTTCCAAGATGACGAGAGAAGTGTTCTGGATAGCCGCGTTGACGGAAGAAATCTAGGATTTTATAGCCTTGATCTTGGAAATCCAAATCCTCATTACACAAACGTCGCAACCTAAGAAGCTGGGAAAAAGGAATAGAGTCCTTACACGATCTGGGATGGGAAGAAGAGTACAGGAGGTAGCTGTGAGAGTCTGTAGGTTTATAGTGGATAGAAGTAGTGAGCCCGGAAGGGCCGATAGAGACGGCAATATCAAGAAAGTTAGCGGAAGTAGCAGAGACATGGGAGGTGAACGAAATGACAGGATTGTACTCCTTAACAAAACTGATAAAGTTGTTAAGGTCTTCCTCTGGCATTGATGTGACCCCAATGCCGTCATCTATGTAGCGTCTATAGACGGCGGGAAAAGGGCCTCTGAAGGCTCTCAGAACCTTGTGTTCGAAGTGGCCCATGAACAGACACGCGTAGCTGGGGCCCATCTTGGTATCCATGGCTACACCGCTAATCTGGTCGAAGTAAAGGCCATTGAATTCAAAAGAATTGAGTTGGAGGACAAGTCGTGCAAGGCGCAGAATAGTAGATGTAGGAATACAGGGATTGCGTCTTTGGTTCAGAAAGAACTTGACGGCCTGAAGTCCCTGATCATGTGGGATGGATGTGTATAAGGACACTACATCAAGGGTGAAGATACGGTAGGTGTGACCAGGCAGGAGTGTAAGGGTCTCAAAAGCAGTGAGAGCATGATTGGTGTCCTTAAGATAAGTAGGCAGACTAGTGACCAGAGGTTGAAAGATGCTGTCAAGAAAGTCAGAGATTTGTTCCGTGGGGCAGGAACAAGCAGACACTATGGGCCTTCCTGGGTTGCCTGGTTTGTGAATCTTGGGGAGTAGACAAAAGGATGGCTTCCCTAAGCAGCTGTCGCGGATGTGAAGATGTGTGGCCGACGGAGAAAGACCAGACTTGGTCTTGTGGATGAGTTCGTTGATCGTGTCACGAACAAGGTGGTTGTTGGCCAGAGTCTGATCTTGAGGGCGAGAGGCATAAAATTCGGTGCTGCTCAGCTGGCCCATGGCAACCACAGGGGTAAACAGGACATTTCTGTCAGTGCGATCCGCTCTTGTTCTGCTGATGTACGATCTCGGAGGGTCCTAGAACAGCGCCTTATTTTCCAGACTGCCTGTCTCCACCCAGCTGGAATTAACAATGTCTTCAGCTTTCTGTAAGTTCTTTATTTTTCCACTGGCCTTTTTTTTACTCTATTTTCTTTCTCCATGCTACCCCTCCCTACCACCACCCTATTTTCTTCTCCGCCAACATATTGGTGTCTTTAGGGTCTTGTCCTATTTACCAATTTCACATTTTCTCCCTGCAGGTGTTTATATTCTTCATTCACTATCTCCCCGCGTCCCCTTTTCCCTCCCCCCTTCCCCCCCCCCCCGACACCTCCAGCGGCCATCATGTTTCTATTGCCTTCCCCCACCCCTTTCTCCCACTTGTTCTCCTCCCCTCTCGCCACCTCTTCTTCACGATTGGCTCTATCGGGCATCTTTAGTTCAGAGGCAGCGTGGTCTTTCCTTCTCTCTTCTACTACACACTTTTCTGTCCTGACTCGGAGGAAGACATTTCAGATAAGTTCTTCATGTTTTTGTCTTGTTTTGTATGTATCCTCGAATAAGGATCACGTCGAAATATCGGATGTTGTATGTTTTTCATTTATACATTCTCATACTTTCTATTTGTTTTTTCTCACCTTACTCACTCCCTCCCTCACTTTGTAAAACTGCACCATACACCTCCATTTACCTTATTTATTTCAACCAGTTTTACTGCAGTCGCCATCCCTTTTATCTGGTTTTTAATCACATCTACGTTTTTAATTTTTGAGATCAAATTCCTTTCCACCCATTTCTGCTAAGAAAGCATGGTTGAAAGTGAATTTTCTAATTTATAGTTAATATTTTTGGAGCATACCTCTGCTTTATTTTATGCAAAATGGCAAGTATTAACCCCTCTTGTTCTAAACAAGCTAGACACATGAATATGTCTAGTGCATTAAGTTTATTAGAAAGTTGTTGATAAGGAAGATGATATGTTTGATTGTAGTGAATACTCTTGATAGTGGAAGTGAATTAGAAGAAGATTTAATTCAATTAAATGTGACTGACAAGTGGGCATTTCCTTCTCCATCAACAGCAAAGAAAAAAATCTAGATCTGATATTCCATCTGCTGATTGGTCCTAGGTAGAAAATATAGCTGGAAATAATGTTAAAACATCTAAGAAAAAGTCTAGATCTGATATTCCATCTGCTGATTGGACCTAGGTAGAAAATATAGATGGAAATGATGTTAAAACATCAAGAAAAAGTATAGATCTGATATTTCATCTGCCGATTGGTCCCGGGTAGAAAATATTCAATTCAAGTGCCAAGCCACATGGCATAGACGATCATTTCCCTCCAAAATTCCCTGTCTTTAGACTTGATTATGAGATCTGCCGGTGACTTTCTTACTAGTCACACAGTGACAGCCCATCCAGTATCTTCTCTCTCTGTCTTCCTCTGTCTCTTCTTCCTTCAATTTTTCCAGTTGCCACAGTGTGTTCCAGTTTTCCTCTTCTCAGGAAATGTCCTATAAATCTCGCCTGTCTGCCTTTGATCGTTGCTATAATTTGCTTTTCAATTCCAGCCTCTCTTAAGACTTCTTCATTGATTTTCTTGGCTGTCCATGGTACCTTCAACATCCTTCTTATAAATCGCATCTCCATGGCCTCCATTTCTCACTGTACTTTCTTATTCATAGACCATGCTTCACACCCATAAAACAAAATTGGCTCGATGTAACATTTAAGTACTTGGAATTTTGTTTCCAGTGATATGGATCTGTTACACAAGATGTGTCTCATTGTCTGGAATGCTGACTTGGCTTGAGCACGTCTGCTTTTTATTTCATTGTGACATTTTCCATCAGTTGTTATAATCGTTCCTAAGTACTTGAATCTATCAAATTGTTTCAGATTTGTGCCATCAATGATAATGCTACATTTTGGTGTTATTCTTTTCTTTGAGATGACCATCACTTCAGTCTTCTTTTTTGTTCAGGCTGAGACCTTTATTTTTACTTTCACGGACCACAACATCCAGAAGAGCCTGTAGCTCTCCTTCACTTTTAGCAATCAGGACTGTGTCGTCTTCATATCTTAAGCTGTTAAGGTTGTACACGCCAACTGATATTCCTGGAATGTTCTCTATATTGTAGAAAATATAGCTGGAAATAATGTCAAAATATCTAATAATTTCAGATTTATTGCCACATGTAAGGGTGGCTATTCAACACCAGGTGTTAACCTTGATCTTGCGGATGAATGAGCTATAATCCTGCACTGTTTTTTAGCTCTGACAAAAGAAGATATCATGTAGTGAGTGGATAAGAAGCCATATTTATGCAACTACATAAGTGTACTACTCTATGGAAATGAATGCTGGAAAATCACTAAAACTATAGAAAACAAAGCTAAATTCTTTCCAGACTAAAAGTTAACGAAGAATCAGAAGAATATTTTTAGCAAACACCATAAAAAAATAACATCTTGTTGGCAGAAATGCAGATGAAGCCACTGACAGCAATTATAGAGGAAAGACGCTGGCGATGGTTGGGACACGCGCTCCAGATAACTGACAATTTACTACCAAAAATAGCACTAAGATGGACACTACAGGAGAAAAGAAGTAAGGTTAGACCAAAGGAGACATGGAGAAGAACAACAGAAAGGATGCTGAACAACAGAGGGCTCACTTGGGCTAGAGCAGAATGGAAGGCAAAGGACAGGCGTTTGTGGAAAACCCTTGTGGAAGCCCCATGCACCTTTGGCACTTAAGGTTCAGAGAGAAAACATGCTTGGAGTTGTTTGATTGATTTTTATCTGTGTAAGGTATATAGCACCCCACAGCTGATAAAAAGAACTGTGTATGTTCACGAAGACTGTAAAGGCAAACCTCATCTCTAGTGTGTCAAACCATGGCATACACAAGGTCACTTGTAAATTTAGACAACGTATGTAAACAGAATGCATTAAAATGAGTTATGTATAATGGTTAAACACGGTCAGATGGTTAAGAAAATCCTTTATCGTCATCTGCCGATAATCCAACTCGACTCCGACACTCGTAACATTTTCTCTGAAGCACCCCTATTGGCATACAAACGTGAGCCAAACCTTAAGGACATCCTCGTCCATAGCCACTTGAAGCAGAGCCTTAAGTATGTTGGCACCAGAAAATGTAACCGCCCCCGCTGCGTTACCTGCCCTGTAGTTTGGGAAACGAAAACAATCACCTTTCCCAAAACTATCCTCACTCTTCATGAGGGATTCACATGCGAGTCCCGAAATGTGATATATGTCATCGTGTGCAAAAGATGCAGGATAACATATATCGGTGAGACTGGCCTCAGATTAGGGGACCGCATGCAAAAACATCTATACAACATCACCCAGCATGCTTCGAAACCAGTCCCAAATCATTTCAATGGCCCCAACCACAGAGGCAAATCTGATTTTCTGGTAACAGCCATTAAACAATGTCACGCAGATGACACAAGCCGCCTGGCACTTGAGAACCGGTGCATTCAAAATTATGGGACGCTGGAACCACATGGGTTAAACTCGCTGTTTAGTTACACGTAACATCATCTTCTTTAATCATTATAGTACCTCTCCACTAAATCCACCCCTTTTTACTTTTCAAACTTCCTCACAGCATCACTCTGCAACCCCGCTATTTTCTCAGCAACCCCTCTTCTCTGCAACATCTCTTCCTCAATCACCTGTTTCAAATTCTCCTAGCTAGGCCAGTAGTGCGTCACTCTCTCTCCCCTCCCCGGTTCCCCATCCACCACTCCCAGTTACAACCCACCGACCACATGTCACAGGTCTCTATTTAAACATTTCCACGTCCTACCAGATCCATTCCTGACACACACCGCCAGACAAGCCACACCTTATTTACAGCTAAGTACTTTTTTTTTTTTTTTTTACAGTTTCATGTAAATCTATACTTTATCTCCTCTCCCTATTTCTTCGTCCTGTATGTTTTTGTATGATTAAGGCTCACGCCGAAACGTCACAACTTTGTAATCGTTAAGTAATAAAGCTGCTCCTACTTTTTCCCAATTTTATACATTCTAGTATCACAGCTTTACTGCAGTGTTTAGTGTATAGTTGTATACTTATACACCAATTATTGTGTTAATGGTTAAATATGTCCACCTCACTACAGATATTTATGGAAGAATTTTTCTGTCCATACTCATATTGTAAAAGTGGTGTAAAATCAATAAATGTGAAATATTTTCCTGAAAATTTGTGCAATATTTCTTGAAAATTGAATAGCAAAGAAATTCCAAACCATTACAGTGAGTTCCTACTACTGATTTTCTTACAAAACTTGGGTAAGGAGAAAATTTTGTTTCACTTTTGCTAGTTTCTGTTTTCCATGCTTGTGTTTTTTTATTTATATTTGATGGAATGCCAATGACACAAAATTGTCATGGTTTGTTTCTATATTCAGTTATCTTTAGTTTGATATATATGTTTATGTTTGACTATTGGATACATGAAATATTTCACATAATGATCATTCACCTGATGCTGAAAAAACTTAGGAAATAAATTAATTCCGACTGTAAGAATTATTAGTTACATATTTACCCATGATCAGTACAGAAAAACCACAACTGTGAAGTCTGTATGGTAAACCTCTAACTTTCTACTTCAGACTGATTCATTCTTACATATTTCTACCTTCTCAGGCTCCACCCATGTTTACTTCTGACACCTCACACTTGATAAAAACTTTAAAGAAGAAAATCAAAGCATGCAATAAAAACAAAAATAGCAGTGAATGTCTACAATTCAAATCTCACAGTTCAGTGCAATGAACAACTACCTGGCCATTTTATAGGAGAAAGAAGATGGTACCAACTCCCAAAAAAATTAATTATAAAGAAAACAACAGATCCACCCCCCACCCCCCAGTCCAAAATGGTAAAGTTCATTAGTATGAGAAACAGTAGCGTACATGCAAGTCAGTGCAGCCTGCTGTGCTAATGTTTTCTCTATGTCTAAGAACAAAAAAGTGAGTTTAAACAGCAAAGAACAAAGATGGAACAATTTACCTTAATTTTTTTACTGCTGCTTCTGAGTCTAATTTTTTTAACTGCATATTTATTACCATCCAAGATGTGTCTTGCCTGCAAAGAATGTATCAACATAAGAAAAGTGTATTTTATAGTAAGATCCATACTCCCTTATTTCAGTAAACAATATTACCAGTGATACCATCTGTTCTCATTTATGTGGATATGACTTCATTCTTGTGGTATACATTCCGCATACATTTTTGTTAATTCCTTTTTTTTTTTAGTCCACATTCCCAAGGACTGCACGCTTTTTTTTTCTTCACTCTGGCTGTATCCCACAAAAAAATGGGAGATTTTCTGTTGGTAACAGTGTAGTGTTAAATTAATAATTCAGAAGTTGGATGCCCAACCAACTACAACAGCAGTCATTTTCATTTCTGATATATTTTTAGTGTCGCTTTTCATTCCATGTTTCCAGTTCTGACCTTCGTTAGTAGCCAGTTTAACATTTCAGCCACATATGAACAGCATTAGCTTTTGTTGCGTGTTTAATGTTTATGATAATCTCTAGTTTATATATCTAGATTCATCAGAACATTTACTTGCTTAGATCAGCATACTATGTTAAAGCAGAAGTAGAATTATTAAGTAACGAGGCTTTTAAAAGTACAGTTTCATCCCAGCGTACTAAAAGAGTTATCCTGTAATTCAATATTTTTCTTCCAAGACTTCATACTCAACTACTGAAACTGATTTTTCCATTTATGTGTGTGGTGTGTGTGTGGTGTGTGGTGTGTGTGTGTGTGTGTTGTGTGTGTGTGGTGTGGTGTGTGTGTGTGTGTGTGTGTGGTGTGTGTGTGTGTGTGTGTGTGTGTGTGGTGTGTGTGTGTGTGTGGTGTGTGTGTGTGTGTGTGTGTGTGGTGTGTGTGTGGTGTGTGTGGTGTGTGTGTGTGTGTGTGTGTGTGTGTGTGTGTGTGTGTGTGTGTGTGTGTGTGTGTGTGTGTGTGTGTGTGTGTGTGTGTGTGTGTGTGTGTGTGTGTGTGTGTGTGTGTGTGTGTGTGTGTGTGTGGTGTGTGTGTGTGTGGTGTGTGTGTGGTGGTGTGTGTGTGTGTGTGTGTGGTGTGTGTGTGTGTGTGTGTGTGTGTGTGTGTGTGTGTGTGTGTGTGTGTGTGTGTGGTGTGTTGTGTGTATGTTTGTGAAGGGATCCTTATTTTGGGGCTTTACAATATAGAATTGTCATCACTTTGGGGGTCTGACAACCTGGCAAACTCAGATTACTGCCATCTTTAGTAACCATTACAGTTTCACTTTATAATTAGTACCAGTGATTTCAGATTGTTAAGACAATGTAGAAAATAATAAATAAAAACACAGACATCTTTACCTTAAATACTGAACCAAATCCTCCTTTTCCAAGTTTATCGAGTTCTTGAAATTCATTCTTGTAACGTGAATTCTGAGGTCTGCCTAATCTAATACATGAATAATTAGTATATAAGTATATAAAACTAAGTGTATAACTATACACAAAGTCACTGCAGTAAAGCTGTGATAACAACATGTATAAACTAGGAACAGCTTTATTACTTAACGAGCACACAGTTGTGCTGTTTCGGTGTGAACCTTAATCATACAAAAACACAGGTAGAAGAAATAGAGAGAGAAGATAAAACATAAATTCACGTGAATGCTATGTAAAAGATAGGAATGGAAAAAAATAGAAAAAAATACAATGAATGGAGCACTTAGCTGTGACTTGTAAGAAGCTGTGACTTGTAAGAGGCTGTGTTTAGAAAAAAAAAAAATAATAACCAAGTTACTGAATGACATTTACAACAGTGGTTATATGCCCAGTGACTTGCTTAAATTCACGTTTATAACATTACCAAAGAAACCAGGTGCAAAGGAATGTGATGACCACTGGACTATCAGCCTCTCATGTCACATAACAAAGCTACTTCTGAGAATTATTATGAGAGGAACAAGGAAAAGGATAAAAATGGAAACAGCAGATGAACAGTTCAGATTTGCTGAAGGAAAGGGAACACACAATGCCATTTATGCTTTACGAACACTAACAGAAGGAGCGTTATAAGTACAGAAAGATCTCTAATTATGCTTCATTGATTACACCAAGGCATTCGACAAGGTGAAACATAATGAAATTATTAAAATGCTTGAAGACATCAATATAGACAGCAAAGACCTGAGGATTGTAAAACATCTATACTGGCGGCAAGAAGGAGCGATTCGAGTTGAAAATAAAATTGGAAAATATCAACTAATAAAACAGGGAGTGCGACAAAGGTGTGTACTATCTCCAGACCTTTTTTCTCTGTACAGTGAGAATATTCTAAGAACGATCATTGAATAACCAGCTATAAAAGTAGGAGGATACAATATTAACAACCTTCGGTATGCTGATGACACAGTACTGAAACTGAGAACTAACAAGATCTGCAAAATCTCTTGGATAAAGTTGCCAAAGAAAGTGAACAGAAAGGCCTTACTTTGAACATAAAAAAAGACAGAGATCATGGTTATATCTAAGAAACAGAATCCACAAAAATTTAGTATAAAATTAAATGGAACTATTGAAAAGCAGGTGAAGAAATTTCAATACTTTGGACCAGTAATAACTTCAGATGGGAAATGCAAAACAGAAATTAAGAACAGAATAGGCCAAGCAAAGACTGCATTTCAGAGAATGAGAAACATATTATCCAACATATCCTTATCAATGAATGTTAGAAAAAGAGTCCTAAAATGCTATATTGAACCTATCTTGCTAAATGGAAGTGAATCATGGACAATAGGCAGGTCTGCACAAAAGTCATTGGAAGCAGTAGAAATGTGGTTTATTAGAAACATGTTGCAAATTCCTTGGACAGCAAAAATAATTAATGAAGAACGTATGAGAAGAGCTGGAGATAGAAAAAAAATCTTGTCAAAAAAAATAAGAGAGAGACAATGTACTTTCATAGGACATGCAATGAGAAGAGGAGGTACTGAAAATATTATAACAAGAGGAAAAATAAAAGGAAGAAGATCAAGAGGAAGACCAAGAGAAATGATACTGGACAGTCTGACGGGATGGTGTGAGAGGAGATCACCAACTGAGCTGATGGCCTACATAAAGATTGTGTACTCTGGAGAAGCATAACAGACAACGCCAGTCGGCACAGCACCTGATGATGATGATTACTATATTAGTATTTACAGATGAAATAATCTTGACTATGGTCACATCACCTAAACAAAAGAATAATTTACTTTACTTCTTGAAAATAAATAAAATAAAAACAGGTGCCCTGTTAGATACAGAAAGGTTATCAATATAGATCTTCCTGACTCATCTATATCAAATGTAGTTAATGTAGTTATTGTAATCTGCATCCATGTCTGCCCTACTCATTGTTCTAACAACTGTTGAGGAGAAAATCTGCTACTCCAGTCACTTTCTTTACATTCTGCAAGGGCAGACAACCATCCTGGTACTTGTGGCACACTCACCCTCTTCAGTTCACCAGAACTTAACATCCTCCTCAAACTGTTTTTGAAATGATTACTAAACTGTTATGACCATTTCAGGACCAAAAGCTTTAGAAAAACTTTATTTTTATTAAAAAGAAAAAAATAATGATTTTCTATAATCAATATTCCGTTCATGAATGTAGACTTTTCTGAGTGTAAATTTCAAAGAGTTTCTCAGTTACAATGATCATGTAAAGAAGGAAACAATTTCTCCTCAAGCAAGAAAGATATTGTTATAGCTCCTGTTCTACTTTCCTGCAGCTATGAACAGAATGTTCTTTGTAGCTGATTCAATGAAGCTGTTGGAGCACAAGCATCATATCATGCTGGATGGGGAGCGGGTTGCTGGACCTAGCCTGCAGGCCAGGATAAGCTAAAAAGCAGGAGAAGCAAGTCTCCTCAGCAAATTAACCCAATGGAAGCATGTTACTGGGAGCAGTAATGGAAAAGTAGGATAGGGTCTTGGCTAGCTATCGTTCACTGACCCTGACTACTATGCCATCACTCTAGCACAGATCTTCATTCCCATCAAAAAACAAAATCTGTTACCACTGGCAAAGATGTTTATGCTAAACAGGTATTAGTATTATTGCACTAGGCAGGAAACTCTCTACTGCAGAGAGAGGAACCCCAACACAACTCCTTCAGATCATCAAAGGAAGTACCCCCCCCCCAGACAAGTGTTTCGGCCCTATTAAACTCCTGACACTCTAAGGGAGGTGGGCCTCTTTGGGTCATGACTCCCAGAGGTCTTGTGAGTTGTTGCTTTTTTTGTCCTGGGATTGTGTTGGCACTGCAATTCTGAAGTGCGTCTGTAGCAATTTGGCCACGGAGGACTGATATTGGCTGTGAAAAGTGAAATTATACTAATGTCAAATCTGATTTCCGGGTCCTTGTTCATATTTGACATATCAACATCAAAAGCATTACTAGGCTACAATCCAGTAAGTGAAAGAACCTGAACCGACAATAGAAGAAGTTTTATGGGCAATAAAGAATCTGAAAAATGGTAAATCACCAGGATGTGATGAGATAACAGCTGAACTTATTAAAGCAGGAGAAATGGAATGTGCAACAATCTATCATGCACTATGTAAAAAGATATGGCATTCTGGTATTTGGCCAAAAGAATGGAAAAGAACTGTATTCATACTACTGCCAAAAAAGGGTAACCTTAAATTATGCACAAACTACAGAGCTGTTGCCCTGATTAGTCATGCTAGTAAAATTCTGTTAAAAATCATAATGGGTAGACTTCCAAAGAAAATAGAAGAAGAAGTCAACATAGTCCAAGCTGGCTTCAGGCAAGGAAGAGGATCAAGAGATCATATATTCAATATAAGATTAATAACAGAGAAATGCAAAGAGTTTAATGTGAATCTATATTTAACCTTTATAGACTACTCAAAGGCATTTGATTGTGTACAACATCAGAAACTTTGGGAAATAATGGAAAAAATGGGATTTCCAACACTTCTGATACAATTAACATCACTGCTGTATCTAGACCAACAAGCAGCAGTAAGAATAAATGGTGAAACAACAACTTGCTTTGACATAAAACAAGGGATCCGTCAGGGGTGCATATTGTCGCCTTACTTATTTAACTTGTATACTGAAAATATAATGTGGAATGTTAGAGAAGATGTAGACAAAGAATATTACAATGCTATAACAATTGGAGGTTATGAAATACCAGAGATTAGATATGCTGATGACACAGTATTACTGTCCACAACACAAAAAGGAATGGAAAAATCAATTATATCAATCCGTAAGAACAGCAAAGAGCAAAATCTCTATCTTAAAGCAAAGAAAAAAAATTGATGACAACTGACAAAACAAACAAGGCAGCTGAAATATATATCAATGAGGAAAAACTGGAAGAAGTGGAGAGTTTTGAATATCTTGGATCACTACTAACTAGTAATGGAGATACAATGAGGGAAATTAAAAACAGGCCATCTATCGCTCTTCAAAAAGTAAAACAACTAAAGAAGCTGTGGAGAGGTGCAGACAGAACCACAAAAATAAGATTTTTATGGGCATGCATCTTTCCCATCGCAACATATGCCTGTGAGACCTGGACATTTAACGAAACAGCTGAGAAACGAATAAATGCCTTTGAATATAAATGCTACAGAAGAGTTCTTCAAATATCATGGACACAAAAAAGAACAAATATATCCATACTACAAGAACTTAATATTGAAGAAAGCTGGCTAATAAAGAGGATTAGGGAGAGAAAACTTAAATATTTTGGACACATTAAACGTCATGATGGTCTTGAGAAGACCATCTTGGAGGGGTACATAATGGGAAAAAGAAAGAGAGGAAGACCAAGGCGAAGATGGCTGCAAGACATTGTTGAGGATCTGCAAATGGATGCATCAGCAGCAGGCCATCTTGCTCACAACCTAGAGGCCTATAGGAGTGCTGTTTGGGACGCAAAGTTCCGCAAGTGACATGCAAATGAATGAATGAATGAATGAGTGAATGTTCATATAAAGTTTTCAGCCATATTTTCAATGGTAAATTTCTAGAGTAAGGGCAAAAAGAAAGATATTTGTGTTCAAACTGTTAATCTTTCACAGACTCTTGTCATTTTATTTCAACAACCACCTCATCATTATCATATGCTTATTTCAGACAATTCTGGCAATCACTTACTCCAAAAGTTCCCGAACATCATAAATAGGTAGCACTGGAAAGTCCTGGAAAGGAAGTTAAAAAAAAAATTTTTAGGGCTGCATTCATCAACAATTAGTCATTAAAATTTTAATTGATTAATTTCGTTATGTTCAATTAATTTTTTTAGTTTTTGTAATTCTCGTGAGAGGCTCATTTTAAGAATAAACAATACAGCAGCAAATGAGAGAATAGAATATTTAAGTGGAAAATTAAGTGAACATTTTGGATTTAAATTAAATGCATGCCGTAAGGTTAGGGAAGTGGACTGCCAGATCAGGACATCCCACAGCTATAGCAGAATATCCTGGTCTACACACTGTGCTGGGTATACCCCTCACAAACAAAACAAAACAAAAAGTACACCTGACTGAACCACATAGCGTGACTGCAAGATGTGCAAAGAGAACCTAAATGAGGACAAGAATGATGTGGAGAACTGAGAGTTTTGCACTAGCTTCTGACTTTCAGACATGGGTAAACATGAATGAGTTGTACTGTGATATTACTCATCACTGCATAGATTCAGAATGGGAATTTTGATCACTTACATTAGACCAGGTACATGTTACTGAATTATCTTACATCTTAGATCCTTCCCGTGCCGTTAAACGTCACATAGGGCTCGCATAGTTGTTTGTCAAGTTTTCCTGTTCTCTGTGAATCTTTCAACTTCATCAAGGGATGTTATGCCCAATAACCTGGCTTCTCTTAACAATGTCCTCTTTAAAGTTTCACGTGGTCGATCACTTTTTCTTTGGCCTGTTGTGCTTCATTTGATAGCTTGTTTTTGTATTCTCTGATTGTTCTTCTCATCACATGGCCTACATATGTCCATCTTCTTTTTCTGATCACCCATGAGACAGGTTGTTCTTTGCTCATCTGTCTTATCTCTGCACTGTTTTTGAATTTGTTCCACTTTATACTAAGTATTTTCTTTAGGTATTTGTTCCCAAAAGAGTCTAATTTCTTGCCTATTTCTTTAGTTGATTTCCAGCTTCCCCATGCATAAATGAGGGTGGATATCACATTTGAATTGAATAATCTTAACTTGGTTTTTGTGCTTATAACTTTTGAATTGCACATGTTCTCCTGATTTTTGAAGGACAATGCTGCTTTTTCAATCCTAATTCTAACTTCCTTCCTGGTGTCACCATCCTGGTCTATGAAGCTGCCAAGGTATGCAAATTGGTTTACTTCATCAACAGCTGTTCCTTCCATGTATATTTTTCCTTCTTGATTAATGAGAAGTTTCATTATTTTTGTTTTGTCTTTGTTAATTTCAAGACCTATTTTGCTAGCTAAGGAATGCAGATCTGTTCTTTCATTGTTTTTTGGACTAAGCATGCAAATTCATGACACTCTTTGGCTACATTGCTAGATTCAAAGCAGCAACTTTAGATGATCTTACCACAAGAGCTGAAGGCATAGATGTTTTCTGGATAGTTACTATTCTAGATCTTCATTTTAGGAAACTCATGTTCTGTAAAAGATAAATGAAAAGCAGTGTGGGAAGTTTATATTATGATTTTGAAGTATTTTGTAAAAGAGAAAAGCAGATAACAAAAGGAAAATATCAACAAGCGGCAATGTCAATATGACCACAGAATCAGTGAAGAATAAACCAAAACTGACATTACTGTTTATTGATTCTGAGACCTCACATGATGAACTGAATGTAGAAAGCTGCAGTATAATCTCTGAATTGAACTGTTACAAAGTAGGAAACCAGATTTCAAAAACAGAATTCTCTCAACTAGCAGAAAATGAACACCCGCTGTTTTCACATACTAGCTTTTTGAAGATTATACTGTGTGCCATTCCTACATCTGTACCCTGGAAGCAACTTTTTTAGTGCATTCAGATATCTATTGACTGCAATAGTGACCATGATCCACTCTGTGGAAAAGTTAGAATAAAACTAAAGAAAGCAGGCAGAAAAGTGAGAAACATCAAACTGAATACAGAACTTCTTAAAAATGAACAAGAACTGAGAGAACAATACAAAGTTATTATAACAAATAGATACAATGCAATAGCAAAGATAAATAGTATAGATGAACAATGGGAAATATTAAGAGATTCTATCCACCAAACTGTTAAGGAGATAATACCACCAAAAAAAGAAGCCCCTAAAAATAAATGGATGACAGACGACATCTTAGGACTGATGGACAAGAGGAGGAGGAGTAAAAATAACGAGAAAAAATATAACAAGATAAATAAAGAAATAAGACGCAAATGCAAAGAAGCAAAAGAAGTGTGGTTAAATGAGCAGTGCAGACAGATAGAGGACTCTCATATTAAAGACAACAAAAACATGCACAAATGAATTAATGAACTCACAGGCAGGAAAACAAAATATACCACAGGATGCCTGAAATCGAAAGAAGGTAAAATGTTAATGGGAAAAGAAGACATTGTGGACAGGTGGACAGAGTATATTGGTGAGCTATATGGAGGAGAAAGACCAGAATTAACACCAGATACTGAAAACTGTGAGGGACCACCAATACTTAAGATGAAATCATAGATGCCATCAAACACATGAAGAAAGGAAAAGCGACTGGGCCTGATAATATAACAATAGAAGAAATAGAGGCACTAGAGGAGACAGGAATAAAAATAATAACCAAGTTACTGAATGACATTTACAACAGTGGTTATATTCCCAGTGACCTGATTAAATCCACGTTTATAGCACTACCAAAGAAACCAGGTGCAAAGGAATGTGATGACCACCGGACTATCAACCTCTCATGTCACATAACAAAGCTACCTCTTATAATCATTATGAGAAGAACAAGGAAAAAGATAAAAATGGAAATAGCAGATGAACAGTTTGGATTTGTTGAAGGAAAGGGAACACACAATGCCATTTATGCTTTACGAACACTAACAGAAAGAGCTTTAGAAGTACAGAAAGATCTCTACTTATGCTTCATTGATTACACCAAGGCATTTGACAAGGTGAAACATAATGAAATTATTAAAATGCTTGAAGACATCAATATAGATGGCAAAGACCTGAGGATTGTAAAACATCTATACTGGCAGCAAGAAGCAGCAGTTCGAGTTGAAAATAGAATTGGAAAATATCAACCTATAAAACAAGGGGTGCGACAAGGATGTGTACTATCTCCAGACCTTTTTTCTCTGTATAGCGAGAATATTCTAAGAACAATCATCACAGAACCAGGCATAAAAATTGGAGGATACAATATTAACAACCTTCGGTATGCTGACGACACAGTACTGATAGCTGAGAACCAACAAGACCTGCAAAATCTCTTGATAAAGTCGCCAAAGAAAGTGAACAGAAAGGCCTTACTTTGAACATCAAAAAGACAGAGACTATGGTTATATCTAAGAAACAGAATCCACCAGCATGCAGTATTAAATTAAACGGAACTATTCTAAAGCAGGTGCAGAAATTCAAATACCTTGGAGCAGTAATAACTTCAGATGGGAAATGCAGAACAGAAATTAGGAACAGAATAGGCCAAGCAAAGACTGCATTTCAGAGAATGAGAAACATATTGACCAACACATCCTTATCAATGAATGTTAGAAAACAAGTCCTAAAATGCTATATTGAACCTATCTTGTTATATGGAAGTGAATCATGGACAATAGGCAAGTCTGCACAAAAATCATTGGAAGCAGCAGAAATGTGGTTTATTAGAAGAATGTTGCGAATCCCCTGGACAGCAAAAATAACTAATGAAGAATATAGGAGAAGAGCTGGAGAGACAAAAAACCTAGTCAAAAAGATAAGAGAGAGACAATGTACTTTCATAGGACATGCAATGAGAAGAGGGGGATTGAAAATATTATAACAACAGGAAAAATAGAAGGAAGAAGATCAAGAGGAAGACCAAGAGAAATGATACTGGACAGTCTGACGGGATGGTGTGAGAGGAGATCACCAACTGAGCTGATGGCCTGCATGAAGGATCGTGTACGCTGGAGAAGCATAATAGCCAACGCCAGTCGGCACGGCACATGATGATGATGATGATGAGATATCTTAGTGCCATTAAATGTCACATAAGGCTTGTATGATAGTTTGCCAAGTAATTCCAGTTTCTGGCGAGCTTTTCAACCTCATTAAGGGATTTTATGCCTACTAATTTGGAATCTCTTCACAATGTCCTCATTAGAGTTTCATGTGATTTACCTCTTTTTATTCAGCCTCTTGTGTTCCACTTAACAGTTTATTTGGGATTCTATGACCGTTTCTTCCCATCACATGACCGACATATGTCCATCTCCTTTTTCTGATCACCTATGAGACAGATCACCCATTCAGACATCATCATCATCATCAGGTGCCATGCTGACTGGCGTTGGCTATTATGCCTCTCCAGAGTACATGATCTTTCATGCAGGCCATCAGCTCAGTTGGTGATCTCCTCTCACACCATCCCGTCAGACTGTCCAGTATCATTTCTCTTGGTCTTCCTTTTGATCTTCTTCCTTCTATTTTTCCTGTTGTTTTAATATTTTCAATCCCCCTCTTCTCATTGCATGTCCTATGAAAGTACATTGTCTTTCTCTTATCTTTTTGACAAGGATTTTTGTCTCTCCAGCTCTTCTCATACATTCTTCATTAGTTATTTTTGCTGTCCAGGGGATTCGCAACATTCTTCTAATAAACCACATTTCTGCTGCTTCCAGTGATTTTTGTGCAGACTTGCCTATTGTCCATGATTCACTTCCATATAACAAATTAGGTTCAATATAGCATTTTAGGACTTGTTTTCTAACATTCATTGATAAGGATGTGTTGGTTAATATGTTTCTCATTCTCTGAAATGCAGTCTTTGCTTGGCCTATTCTGTTCTTAATTTCTGTTCTGCATTTCCCATCTGAAGTTATTACTGCTCCAAAGTATTTGAATTTCTGCACCTGCTTTACAATAGTTCCATTTAATTTTATACTGCATGCTGGTGGATTCTGTTTCTTAGATATAACCATAGTCTATGTCATTTTGATATTCAAAGTAAGGCCTTTCTGTTCACTTTCTTTGGTGACTTTATCCAACAGATTTTGCAGGTCTTATTGGTTCTCAGTTATCAGTACTGCGTCGTCAGCATATCGAAGGTTGTTAATATTGTATCCTCCAATTTTTATGCCTGGTTCTGTGATGATTGTTCTTAGAATATTCTCACTGTACAGAGAAAAAAGTTCTGGAGATAGTACACATCCTTGTTGCACACCTTGTTTTATAGGTTGATATATTTCAGTTCTATTTTCAACTTGAACTGCTGCTTCTTGCTGCCAGTATAGATGTTTTACAATCCTCAGGTCTTTGCCATCTATATTGATGTCTTCAAGCATTTTAATAATTTCATTATGTTTCACCTTGTCCAATACCTTGGTGTAATCAATGAAGCATAAACAGAGATCTTTCTGTACTTCTAAAGCTCTTTCTGTTAGTGTTCATAAAGCATAAATGGCATTGTGTGTTCCCTTTCCTTCAACAAATCCAAACTGTTCATCTGCTATTTCCATTTTTATCTTTTTCCTTGTTCTTCTCATAATGATTATAAGAGGTAGCTTTGTTATGTGACATGAGAGGCTGATAGTCCAGTGGTCATCACATTCCTTTGCACCTGGTTTCTTTGGTAGTGCTATAAACGTGGATTTAAGCAAGTCACTGGGAATATAACCATTGTTGTAAATGTTGTTCAGTAACTTGGTTATTATTTTTATTCCTGTCTCCTCTAGTGATTATATTTGTTCTATTGTTATATTATCAGGCCTAGTCGCTTTTCCTTTCTTCATGTGTTTGATGGCATCTATGATTTCATCTTCAAGTATTGGTGGTCCATCACAGTTTTCAGTATCTGGTGTTAATTCTGGTCTTTCTCCTCCATATAGCTCACCGATATACTCTGTCCACCTGTCCACAATGTCTTCTTTTCCCATTAACATTTTACCTTCTTTCAATTTCGGGCATCCTGTGGTATATTTTGTTTTCCTGCCTGTGAGTTCACTAACTCATTTGTGCATGTTTTTGCTGTCTTTATTATGAGAGTCCTCTATCTGTCTGCACTGTTCATTTAACCACACTTCTTTTGCTTATTTGCATTTGCGTCTTATTTCTTTATTTATCTTGCTATATTTTTTTCTCATTATTTTTATTCCTCCTCCGCTTGTCCATCAGTCCTAAGATGTCGTCTGTCAACCATTTATTTTTAGAGGCTTCTTTTTTTGGTGGTATTATCTCCTTAACAGTTTGATGGATAGAATCTCTTAACATTGCCCTGTGTTCATCTATATTATTTATCTTTGCTATTGCATTGTGTCTGTTTGGTATAATGACTTTGTATTGTTCTCGCAGTTCTTGGTCAATTTTAAAGAGTTCTGTATTGATTCTGATGTTTCTCACTTTTCTGCATGCTTTCTTTAGCTTTATTCTAACTTTTCCACAGAGTGGATCATGGTCACTATTGCAGTCAGCTCCTGGCATGGTTTTTGTTGTCAGTAATGCATTGTGGAATCGTTTGTTGATTAATATGTAGTCTATCTGGTTAAAAGTCTTTTTGTCTGGGCTGAACCACATTGCCAGTCTTTGAGGATGTTGTTTAAACCAGGTGTTTCCTACAACCATGCTGTGTATTCTTGCCCATTCAATTAATTTATAACCTCTGCCATTCCTCTCCCCCAGTCCATAGTCACCAATGATGTCTGAAGTTCTTCCTTTACTAACTTTGGCATTAAAATCTCCCATGACTATGGTAACTTCATGTGACTTTGTGTGTTTTAGGGCTGTCTCTATGTCATTATAAAATAGCTGTACATCTTCTTCAGAACTTTCAGATGTTGGAGCTTACACTTGTATTATATTTATGTTCATTGGTCGTCCTTTCAGTTGGGCTAGCTTGACTCGGTCTGAAATGTTCAATATCCTACAATTGTGTCCTTGCTGTTTGTTCATTAAATATTATTCCTACTCCTCGTTCATGTTTCTCACTTCCTGAATATATTATTGTATATTTATCAGAGTTTATCTTCCCTGCACCTGTCCATCTAACTTCACTCATTCCTAATATGTTGATCTTCATCCTTTCCATTTCCATCTTTACATTTTCTAATTTTCCAGCCTGGAATAAAGTTCTAACATTCCATGTTGCTATTTTGAACTTGTTAGTTTTGCCACCAGTAGCTTGATGATGATCTGGCCTCACCTGTGGCTCATGTGCTGCCCTACCAGACGAGGCTGTTCCAAAAGAACATCCAGTAACATCGTTCATGACAAATCTATTACTCTGAATACGCATAATTGTTCTTGGGAGCTACAACAGTGGTTTCCCATTTTATTATTTATTATTATTCAGACATACCATGGACAAAATCATAAAGACATATGTTACTATAATATTTTATGTCACACACTCCATGCTCCAGTCATTGTGCATGTTTATATTAGCATAGTGTATGAAACTGACTGACCAATAAAGTGTTAATAATTAAGAACTGTGATTTATGATGTCATCATATTTTGTGTACACACCACTGAGATTAGAAACCTAAGGACATTTCTCCATAGTTTCATGTGGGATTCCCCCTTTTTTAAAATTAAGCATTAACTTCTAATGTTTCACTGGTTGGTGAACATATTTTTTATTATTATTATAATTTTTGTTTAGAATTTTCATGGGGGCAGAATAAAATGTTGTGTTTTCTGATAACTCTCAGGACAACAGCACTAAGCTATACATTTTAAGTCAAGAACAAGGAAAAGTTTGGGAATTAGCTATTTTCTGGAATCTGAAGGTTGTGAAATAATAAGAGTAAATTTTTTTTCTTCCCTCATCATTTTCTGATGGTTTACAAGTTATTCTGCAGGTTTCAGAAATACCTTCAGTGTAAAACAATACAACAGATTTTTGTACAGTCTAATTACTCTGAAAACTTACTTTCCTTAAAACAAAGGGGAAAATTCATCATCATAACTGGAATATATCACAACAAATCACAACACTGCAGAAGTTATAAGGGAATAAACACATCTGTTTTTTTTTTTTATTATATGCTATTCAAAAAAAAGAAATGCAACACTACTGTAGTCATAATGGACACCAAATTTCAAACTTGTATCAACATTTTATTTTAATGTTTCAATCTTGGCATGAAGAAACTTTAAGACTTTAACGATGAAATACTCTTCATTAAATTTGATTTGGACTTTTATTCTTTGCAAGTGAGGCCTCCGTTTCAGTCAGGTGTAAGGCCTCCGTTTCAGTCAGGTGTAAGGCCTCCGTTTCAGTCAGGTGTATGGCCTCCTCTGACCTGTATCAGAGAACAACACCTCCTTGACATGGATCTGATTAGTCGTTGGATCTGTTGTTGTGGGATGGCTGCACATTCTTCTCAAGGTGCAAGAGACAACTGTTGAATTCATCCCATAAGTATTCTATTGGGTTCATGTCTGATGACATGGATGGCCACAGAATGATCTGGACGTTATTGTCAGTGAGGAACTGGGTAGTGAGTTGTGCCACATGAGATCGAGCATTATCCTGCTGAAAAGTTGACCCTGGTGCAGCCAGAAGTGGAAGGACATGAGGATGAAGAATTTCAGCAAACATATCGTTTAGAATTCAGGCGTCCTTCAATTTGCACCAAGTCACTTCTTCTCATGAAGTTGATCGTCCCCCATATATGTATACCTCCACCATCTTATGGAGAAGCCTCATCGATGCAGTTCTGGGCATAGCACTCATGGAATCTGCGGTAAACTCTTCTCTATCTATTGTGTCACTGGAGCAGAAAGAATGATTCATCACTAAACTAAATCATTCGCAATGGTCCACTGACGATGCTGGTTCGCCCACTAAGGTCGGTTCTGCTGATGTTGGTCTGTAAGAACAGGACCTCTGTAGGTTCTTCTAGCCCAAAGACCAGTGTCGTGAAGCCGGTTCTTGACTATTTGATCTGAAGTTCGACAAGCTGCTGTCATTGACCGTACTGTTAAGAATGCAGATGCAAATTGATTCTTGAGGTAACACAGCTGCATGAAGCGGCCTTCAGCAGGAATTGTGACTATGGGTCTTCCGCTACGTGGCCGGTCTGCAACTGACCCAGTTTCTTGAAATCATCTTCAAAGGCAACTAATGGTGCTTTTAACCACACTAAATTGTCTGGCCACTACACTTTGTGACTGTCCAGTCCGTAAATGTCCAACGATGATGAGTCGTTGTTCTGTAGTGAGATAAGCCATACTTGCAGACTGATTTTTCAAATGAATTCATTTGAGGAGCATCAATCTTTTATAGGCATTCAATAATATTATCAGTGAGTTTTGTGTGCAGTAATTTTCATGGGATTCTCGTGAATCTGTCATGAGTTATTGTCAAAAATGCTGTGCTCATGAATCATCTGCTGAGTACAATTCAGGTCAGCACGTGAAGCTGATGTCCAAGTGAACGTTTCAGGAAATTTATCCTTGTCTGATCAGCAAACTTAAGTTTAAATCACAACATTGTATTTGTTGCATTTCTTTTTTTGAACAGTATTTTTGTCTATACATACCTTTGCTTTCTTAAGGATTATATCACTCAACATTTTTCTCTGTTGAATTCTCAAGTCCATGTATTCATCAGATCTACTATCCTGGGTCAAAATCCCAAGATTGCAAAGATGTGCAGTCAACTCTGGGAATTAGATTTTCAAAGATAACAGCATAATAAAAGGGCAGAAAACATTTTACAAAATGGCACTGACACAAGAAGAAGTACACAGATGAACAAACATGAACAGTCTCTGTGATTGAATATAATAAACAGGAAAACAATATTTTTTAACATGTACAGATGATACTTCAAAAGGCAAGATAAATAAAAAAAAATATTTTTTGAACCCAGAAGAATGGTTTTAAAACTGGGAGATACACTCATGCTTTGAAAACACAGAAATTGCATTTTCAAATATATAGTTGCCAGGTAAAATTTAGTTTATGGATAAAATAGTCGAGGTAAAATTTAGTTTACAAATAAAATAGTCCAGGTAAAATTTAGTTTACAGGTAAAATAGTCCAGGTAAAACTTAGTTTACAAGTAAAATAAAAACAAAAAGGTAAAGGTAATCCTGTCGTGCCATAGAGGCACATAGGGATATGGTGTTAGCGCCCATATTTTCCTTGACCTCAGTACACTAGAAGATGATATGGTCAGTATCACGCCTGGCTGCCTTTCCTTCCCCAACTCCAGAAGAAGTTGGGTAACCATTTCTACAGCTGGGTGACTGGGGCGCCTCTGACCAGGTTCGAACCCCCGACCTTCGACATGAGAGACCAGTGCACTAACCACTTCACCATGTAAAAATTTCATTTACGGGTAAAACAGTACTAAGATCCAGGTCCACAATCTTCTTCTTGAAATTTTGAGAAGCTCCAAATTCCAGAATTTTTACCTCATGGCATAGTATATCACTCAATAACCATCTGTCCACCAAAAGCTGAGCACTTGTTTCTATACCTATAGATCACACATTCCTCCACAGATTCCCAGCATTTTTTTTCCTTTCATTTGTATCTTATCCTTAATTTCAATGGCAAAGTGTCAACAAGAGTTGAAATTATGTGTTTTTTTATTGGCTGTGCTAATAGTCATAATGAAATGAACAATTTCTTTTATTATCGTAGGAGGGCTGTAAGGAGTCTGTATAATCAGCACTTAAAATTATCCACGATCACACTCATGCAAAATGGTAAAAATTTTCCAGCCTTCTAACTACTTGTATGACTTGTTTATATATTGTATATCTCTGTTGTCTCCAGCTCACCTCAAAATTATGTGGCAAAATTATATACCCAAATATATATACCCAAAATTATATACCCAAATCACAATGAATAAAAACCATTCATGTAGCTACTGAGGTTAAATGAAATAGTTATGTGTGCAGTATGCAGTGTTGAATGTAAATGCTACAAAAGAGTTCTTCAGATATCATGGACACTAAAAAGAACAAATATATCCATACTACAAGAACTTAATACTGAAGAAGGCTGGCTAGTAAAGAGGATTAAAGAGAGAACTTAAATATTTTGGACACATTAAACGTCATGATAATCTAGAGAAGACCATCTTGGAAGGGTACATAATGTGAAAAAGAAAGAGAGGAACACCAAAGCAAAGATGGCTGCAAGACATCATTGATGATCTGCAGATGGATGCATCAGCAGCAAGCCATCTTGCTCACAACCGAGAGAACCACAGGAGTTATGTTAGGGAGGCAAAGTTCCACAAGGGACATGCAAATAAATGAATGAATTGGGCCTCATGTACCAAATCAATCTCTATTTTACCCATGCAGCATATTCTTATTATTAAGTCTATAGCAATTCTAAAAATCAAGGGAGATAGTATACATCTGATTGCATGCCTGTTTCAATCTGGAACCAGTTGCTCATTCCTTCTTCTTGTTGATTGCGCAAACATATCCATTGTAGAGATCCTTAATAATGTTGACAATTTTAGATGATATTCTATAGTCTTAAAATTCTCCACAATGAATCTCCGTGTACGCTATCAAATGTTTTTTTAAAGTCTATGAAGTTCAGAATTAATGGTTATTGCTTTTTTATATGTTCTTCAAGTATTATTCTTACGGTAAAGATCTGGTTGTGACAGTCAATTACAGTCGAAATTTCATATTTTTCAGGTGAAAATTAGTATTCACTGGTTAGAGTAAAGTTACCATTGTTATATGTACTTATGTATTATTAGATTACAGGGAAGTCTAATTTTGTATAAAAGTCCATTTTATTAATTATATTGAAGTTTTTGGTGAAAATGTCATCATCATCACCTTGTGTCATCTCCCATGGAAGGTTTAGTGCAATGAATCTCCACACTGCCAAGCTGGTTTCTGTCCATCTCCTGATGTTGTACACCTATCTGTGTCACTGTTGTCCTCTTGTTCTCTTATAATATCTTAAAGCATTTTCTTAACAGTAACATTTTGAATGCATCACAATGCATCATTGGATTATCATACTCAAACTTGTTTTTGGTGGGAACAACCGACCATAAACAGGCAGTAAACATGTTATCAAATCAACACACTAACAAGATTAAAATAAGATTATAAAACTACTGAATAGAATAAGCAGGTCTGGGGTGTCATGCAAGTCTTAATTTGACCTGCATGCAATTTTTAATGTGAAATTCAAGGGTTAGAAAGTGGAAAAGAGATAAAGAGCTGGAGATAGCAGAATCAGGTAGAGGGACAGTTGAACTGGCTAAGAATGTGAAAGAACATAGAATTTGCAGGCTCTAGACCTGAGTGTCACAACAGATAGCATTTAGAATTAGTAAAAGTTAGTAAATGACATAGTTCTTGGAAACTAATACGCCAACTCTACCGTATGCCAAAACAACGTAAGTCTCTGTAGTATCAGAGAGCTAAATCAAATGTGGCACATGTTAAATGTAATTTTAGGAAAATGAAAGAGAAAAAAAAAAGACAGTCTGAGTTTCTTGTGCTAGAAATAAATAGTATATATATATATAATGATATTGTTTTTTTCAAGAAAGTGGATCTATGTGTGAATGCATAACTATATAACTCATAAACATGATTGTCATGATGTAATTTCTTTGGCTTTTTTTGTTAACTGTAGTGTCATTCATTCATTTGCATGTCCCTTGCGGAACTTTGCGTCCCAAACTGTGGTGTAAAAATTTTAAAGAAGCAGAAAAAGACCATTAGTAAGGAATTATTTATCGTATATGAATTTAAATGAACTAGTTTGTTGATTGTTCCAAGATGTGATTGTTGTAGTGTTTATTATCTTTTGATGTATATATGTAAAATGACAATAAGAAAAAGTATTCAGAAAATAACCAAGTAGAAAAGATTTTCAAGGTAAACTATCAATAAACAATGAACACAAAGTGCACAGACAACTGACAGAACCCAAGGAAGTAAGAAGAGACAATATGTATGAGACAAACTCCCAGACAATACAATGTTAGGGTACTACCACTAGAATGTGACAACACAGATTGAACAATGACATTCTAAAAACCTAAGAGTGTGACAACACAGATTGAACAATGACATTCTAAAAACCGAAGTTCAAAAAGGGTGACAGGCAAAAGTTGGTTGTGACTTTATTATTTCTATGTGACCACTACACCTTGTAGAATTATTCTGGGACAGTTACTTCACACTCTGGCTTATATTTTTTTGCGCTGTCCAGTTCTTACTCCTTATATGGTACATTTCTACTGGTTCTTACTCAACTCAAAAATATTTCCAATTCTTGCTCCTTCTGCCAACTGTAGCTTCAGCTCACATCCAAACAACTGCTTCCAAACTCCACAGCCTGATCAATTAACATAGAAAGTGAAGCTACACGAAAGGCCTGACTGTGGTGTATCTATCTGACATCTTGAGGAAGAAAACATGATGAACTTATCCATGAGGGCAGAAGAAAACCATGTCATTGGCTGGTCTGAAGGTACACAAAAGATGCATCTCTAGCAGACTCCATCATCATGGGACCATATCAATCCATGCCCCACTGGCTAAACTGGGCCTGTTTCTGGGGACACTAAGAGATCAACTATGGTTTGCTAGCTCTGACAACTGTGCCATTACTCTACCATGGCTATCTTCACCCCCTCCCTAGTGGTCAACTTTTTATTGACCATGGACAGATGTGCATCTCTCATTAAAAATAAAGCAAAAAATAGAACTTTGATGATGTGATGCTCAGCTTGTTATAATCAAACAAGTCATTTGCTTAACCAGTGACTCCTTGGGGATCCATGGACCCCATGTTAAGAGCCACTGGTATAGAGTATATATCAGTGAGTATTATCAGTTTAAATTTAAAAAAAACAAAAACAAAAAAGTAGAAAAGTATTTACTTTTATACTAAGGTTGTAAATATCAGACATACTTTACCTTTAAACAGTTGCTGCCCATAGTTTGTGTCTTTGGTACTCAACCTACATTTTTCTTCCAACAAAGATGCCAGAAGTAACTGAGGATCAAGTTGGCCTCCTTTACTTTCATTTCCTGCCTCACTACTTCCTCCTACAGACATCTCTGCCACTGAGATTCAGTTCAAATAATTAAAACTCTTAAAAGAACAATGTTTATTAACAAATGTTTCTCTGAATCTAACATTGTACAAGAAACTGTGAAATAAAAGTAACAATCTGATCAAGTCTAAACCTAACAGCTGAAGGCATAAGAAATAAAAATGACTCTATTCATCAGCTACAGAGATACCAGCAAACTACTATGTTCCTTCCAAGAATGGAACACTGCACGCTCCTAAACCACCTCTAACATCTTAAAATGTCAAAGGAATGTCCTGCGGCTTTGGTCCAGCCTACTTGTATCTCCAAACACAGTTCTGGCTTGAGGGAAAGGAACTTCATCATGGCAATGGTGGTACAGATACTGCATGATCAACCAATGAATGTGGAGGAAGAAGAAGAAGAAAAAGAAGAAGAAGAAGAAGAAGAAGAAGAAGAAGCTAACATTTCACAAGAACTAATGAAATACAAGGAGGAGTTTGAGTAACTTTACAAAAAAAAAACCATTAAAAATATTCCTTGAAAAACAAATACAAGGAACTTTCATAAAGCAATAAGGGCAAGATTTCAATATATATGATGAAGAAAGCAAACCAGTGGAAGACACTTTAGTAGACATTACCTTGAATTTGTATATGGCCCAGTTTTAAATTCTGAAAGTTATTTAACAAAAGGTTTTATTTATTCTTATAGAAGTTCTTAAATGTATGTGATAAACTGAGAAACAATGATATTTGTATGGCATCAACAACAGATTTTTCTGTCACTATTAAAGACTATGAAGAACTAGCTAAAGATTATGCCACATGAACAGCATTTCTGTTTGAGGTTCTGTATAATGTGAGGTAATGCTGGCTAAAGATAACTACTGGACAGCTAGTACAAACTGTCTGGACTTTACATCACAAACATAGTTTGCTGTAACACTGACCAAATATACTATCAAATGTTGACAGAATCAAACATGAAAGACGCTTCTTCACAACATTTCCCTGGTTCAGTCTTCTTAAACAAATTGCCACTAGTAAGAGGAAGTCAGCGCTGGACTGAAAAAACTAAACAGAAAAGCATGGATATCAGAAAACAAATGGAAGTACATACATGAGAAACCAGCAGCCAAATTAGACATGTTGAATGTAAAAACAGAAGTTGGAAAAGATCTGGTGAAAGCAACATATAAAGAAATAGACAAGAAAGTAAAAATTTGAGCTAGAAGGGATAAAAGAGAATACATAAACGATATGGCGAAAGAGGCAGAGAAAGCAGGAAAAACAGGAGACAGCAAAACTTTATATAACATACAAGAGAGGCTTCATTCATTCATTCATTCATTTGCATGTCCTTTTCGGAACTTTGCCTTCCTAACAGCACTCCTATAGGCCTCTCGTGTGTGAGCAAGATGGCCTGCTGCTGATGCATCCATTTCCATATCATCAATGATGTCTTGCAGCCATCTTCGCCTTGGTCTTCCTCTCTTTCTTTTTCCCATTATGTAACCTTCCAAGATGGTCTTCCCAAGATTATCATGACATTTAATGTGTCCAAAATATTTAAGTTTTCTCTCTAGAATCCTCTTTACTAGCCAGCCTTCTTCAATATTAAGTTCTTGTAGTATGGATATATTTGTTCTCTTTGTGTCCATGATATTTGAAGAACTCTTCTGTAGCATTTACATTCGAAGGCATTTATGTGTTTATCAGCTATTTTGTTAAGTGTCCAGGTCTCACAGGCATATATTGCAATGGGAAAGATGCATGCCCTTAAAAATCTTATTTTTGTGGTTCTGTCTGTTCCTCTCCACAGATTCTTTAGTTCTTTTACTTTCTGAAGACTGATAGATGACCTCCTTTTAATTTCCCTCATTGTATCTCTATTATTAGTTAGTGGTGATCCAAGATATTCACAACTCTCCACTTATTACAGTTTTTACTTATTGATACATATTTCAGCTGCCTTGTTTGCTTTGTCAGTTGTCATCAATTTAGTTTTCTTCATATTAAGATTGATTGATTCATTGATTAGACCAAGGCATTCGACAAGGTGAAATATAATGAAATTATTAAAATGCTTGAAAACATCTATATAGACGGCAAAGACCTGAGGATTGTAAAACATCTATACTGACAACAAGAAGCAGCAGTTCGAGTTGAAAATAGAACTGGAAAATATCAACCTATAAAACAAGGTGTGCGACAAGGATGTGTACTATCTCCAAAGCTTTTTTCTCTGTACAGCGAGAATATTCTAAGAACAATCATCACAGAACCAGGCATAAATATTGGAGGATACAATATTAACAACCTTCAGTATGCTGACGATACAATACTGATAGCTGAGAACAAACAAGACCTGCAAAATCTCTTGGATAAAGTCGCCAAAAAGTGAACAGAAAGGCATTACTCTGAACATCAAAAAGAAAGAGACTATGGTTATATCTAAGAAACAGAATCCACCAACATGTAGTATAAAATTAAATGGAACTATTCTAAAGCGGTGCAGAAATTCAAATACCTTGGAGCAGTAATAACTTCAGATGGGAAATGCAGAACAGAAATTATCAACAGAACAGGCCAAGCAAAGACTGCATTTCAGAGAATGAGAGACATATTATTCATCACATCCTTATCCACGGTATTTGAATTTCGCACCCATTGTTTTATAGGTTGATATTTTCCAGTTATATTTTCAACTCGAACTGCTGCTTCTTGCTGCCAGTATAGATGTTTTACAATCCTCAGGTCTTTGCCGTCTATATTGATGTCTTCAAGCATTTTAATAATTTCACTATGTTTCACCTTGTCAAATGCCTTGGTGTAATCAATGAAGCATAAGTAGAGATCTTTCTGTACTTCTAAGGCTCGTTCTGTTAGTGTTCGTAAAGCATAAATGGCATTGTGTGTTCCCTTTCCTTCAACAAATCCAAACTGTTCATCTGCTATTTCCATTTTTATCTTCTTCCTTGTTCTTCTCATAATTATTCTAAGAAGTAGCTTCATTATGTGACATGAGAGGCTGATAGTCCGATGGTCGTCACATTCCTTTGCACCTGGTTTCTTTGGTAGTGCTATAAACGTGGATTTAATCAGGTCACTGGGAATATAACCACTGTTGTAAATGTCATTCAGTAACTTGGTTATTATTTTTATTCCTGTCTCCCCTAGTGCCTCTATTTCTTCTATTGTTATATTATCAGGCCCAGTCGCTTTTCCTTTCTTCATGTGTTTGATGGCATCTATGACTTCATCTTCAAGTATTGGTGGTCCATCACAGTTTTCAGTATCTGGTGTTAATTCTGGTCTTTCTCCTCCATATAGCTCACAGATATACTCTGTCCACAATGTCTTCTTTTCCCATTAACATTTTACCTTCTTTCAATTTCAGGTATCCTGTGGTATATTTTGTTTTCCTGCCTGTGAGTTCACTAATTCATGTGTGAATGTTTTTGCTGTCTTTATTATGAGAGTCCTCTATCTGTCTGCACTGTTCATTTAACCACACTTCTTTTGCTTCTCTGCATTTGTGTCTTATTTCTTTATTTATCTTGCTATATTTTTCCTTGTTATTTTTACTCCTCCTCCTCTTGTCCATCAGTCCTAAGATGTCGTCTGTCATCCATTTATTTTTAGAGGCTTCTGTTTTTGGTGGTATTATCTCCTTAACAGTTTGGTGGATAGAATCTCTTAACATTTCCCATTGTTCATCTATACTATTTATCTTTGCTATTGCATTGTATCTATTTGTTATAATAACTTTGTATTGTTCTTGCAGTTCTTGTTCATTTTTAAGAAGTTCTGTATTCAGTTTGATGTTTCTCACTTTTCTGCCTGCTTTCTTTAGCTTTATTCTAACTTTTCCACAGAGTGGATCATGGTCACTATTGCAGTCAGCTCCTGGCATGGTTTTTGTTATCAGTAATGCATTGCAGAATCGTTTGTTGATTAATATTTAGTCTATCTGGTTAAAAGTCTTTTTGTCTTGGCTGCACCATGTTGCCAGTCTTCGAGGATGTTGTTTAAACCAGGTGTTTCCTACAACCATGCTGTGTATTAATGCCCATTCAATTAATTTATAACCTCTGTCATTCCTCTCCCCCAGTCCATAGTCACCAACGATGTCTGAAGTTCTTCCTTTACCAACTTTGGCATTAAAATCTCCCATGACTATGGTAACTTCATGTGACTTAAGTGTTTTAGGGCTGTCTCTATGTCATTATAAAATATCTGTACATCTTCTTCAGAACTTTCAGATGTTGAAGCGTATACTTGTATAATATTTATGTTTGTTGGTTGTCCTTTCAGTTGGGCTAGCAGGACTTGGTCCGAGATGTTCAAATATCCTATAATTGTCCTTGCCGTTTGTTCATCAAATATAATTCCTACTCCTTGTTCATGTTTCTCACTTCCTGAATATATTATTGTATATTTATCAGAGTTTATCTTCCCTGCACCTGTCCATCTAACTTCACTCATTGCTAATATGTTGATCTTCATCCTTTCCATTTCCATCTTTACATTCTCTAATTTTCCAACCTGGAATAAAGTTCTAACATTCCATGTTGCTATTTTGAATTTGTTAGTTTTGTTTGAGTAGTCTATAAAGGATAAATATAGATTTACATTAAACCATCTACATTTCTCTACCATTAATATTATATTGAATATATGATATCTTGATCATCTTCCTTGCCATAAACCAGCTTGGACCATATTGACTTCTTCTTCTATTTTCTTACGAAGTCTACCCATTATGATTTTTAACAGAATTTTACTGGCATGACTAATCAGGGCAACAGTTCTGTAGTTTGTGCATAATTTCAGGTTACCCTTTTTTGGCAGTGGTATGAATATAGTTCTTTTCCATTCTTTTGGCACAAAGAGGCTAACATGTACTATTACATCTAAAGAAAGACCAACCCTTAGCAAAACTGGAACCCTATTAACATTAAGTAAAGACCAAAGCAAAGATGGACGGAACTCTTCCAAAAAATACTTAATCAACCACACCCACAAGAATTGTTAAACCGTGAAACCGACTTACGAACCCAACAACTAAATGTCAACATGGATGAAATCATAGTGCATGAAATTGAAACAGCAGTGAATTTAATGGCTAACAACAAAGCTGCAGGTGAAGATGAAATAACACTTGAAATGTTAAAAGCTATCAATAGCGACAACATGAGACAACAACAGAGAATGTTTAATAAGATTTTGAAAGAAGAAAAGGTGCCTTCTAAATGGAAAAAAGGAATCATTGTTAAAATACAAAAAAAGGCAACCTTAGTGACTGTAACTGAATAGACTTAAAGATATAGTGGATACAGCAATGAGAGAAGAACAAGCAGGATTTTGAAAAGGGAGAACCTGTCTCGACCAGATCTTTATTCTAAGAATAATACTTGAAGAGCATATTGAAAAGCAGAAACCACTAATACTGAACTTCATAGACTTTAAAAAGGCTTCTGATAGCATACACAGAGATTAATTGTGGAGAATTAAGTCTATATGGAATATCATCTAAAATTGTCAACATCATTAAGGACTTCTACAATGGATATGTTTGCGCAGTCAAAACAGAAGAAGGGATGAGTGAATGGTTCCAGATTGAAACCGGTGTGAAACAAGGATGTATACTGTCTTCTTTGCTTTTTGGAAATACAAAATATTCATAATGAAAAAATGCTGCACAGGTAACACAGGTATTGGCTAGGTACATGAGACCCAACTAGAAGATCTTGGTTTTGTTTATGACATATGCAGGAAACTCTCTACCATAGAGAGTGTAACAACAACACAACTCCTTCAGATCATCAGAGGAAGTACCCCCCCCCCCCCTCAGACAAGTGTTTCGGCCCTATTAAACTCCTGACACTTTAAGGAGGGTGGGCCCCTCTGTGTCATGACTCCCAGAGGTCTTGTGACAATGTGAATTTCATGCAAGAAAAAATAAATAGCCTGTCTTTACTGGCTAGCAAAATAGGACTTGAAATTAACAAGGACAAAACAAAAATAATGAAAATTCCCATTAATCAAAATGGAAAAAAATTCACATAGAAGGGACAGATATTGAAGAAGTCAATCAATTTGCATACCTTGTCAGCTACATAGACCAGGATGGTGACACCCTCATTTATGCACAGGAAAGCTGGAAAACAACTAAAGAAATAGACAAGAAATTATACTCTTTTGAAAACAAATGCTTAAGGAAAATACTCGGCATCAAGTGGAACGAATTCAAGAACAATGCAGAGATAAGACAGATGACTGAAGAACAACCAGTCTCATGGGTGATCAGGAAAAGGAGATGGACATATGTTGGTCAGGTGATGAGAAGAAACAGAGAATCCCAAAACAAGCTATAAAATGGAACACATCAGGCCAACAAAAAAAAAAAAAAAAGGCAGACCTCGCGGAACTCTGAAGAAGACATTGTTAAGAGATACCAAATTAATAGACATAAAATTCTTTGATGAGGATGAAAGACTCGCCGAAGACAAGAACAATTGGCGATCTACCTTGCGAGCACGGGAGGGTTATAAGATACGAAGAAGAACTCGTTTAAGTGGATTACTCCTTTCTCTACAACATAAATAAGAAGAATGGTGAATCAAGGAAATGTAAATTATTCATAAAATTACAAACAACCAAAACAAATTACCATCCATGTTCTTAAAGACGAAGGTAGTCCACCTGTTTTTCCGATTTTACAAACAACTTAGGGAAATTCCTTATCTAAAAATAGATTATCATAGAATATTCTATTGAAAGTCTATTCATAGAAATAGACTATCAGCTTCTTATGTCACATAAAGAAACTACTCTGAGAATCATTATGAGAAAAACAAGGAAAAAGATAAAAATGTAAACAGCAGATGAAAACGTTGGATTTGTTGAAGGAAAGGGAACACACAATGCCATTTATGCTTTACGAACAGTAACAGAACGAGCTTTAGAAGTACAGAAAGATCTATACGTATGCTTCATTGATTACACCAAGGCATTTGACAAGGTGAAACATAATGAAATTATTAAAATGCTTGAAGGCATCAATATAGACGACAAAGACCTGAGGATTGTAAAACATCTATACTGGCAACAAAAAGCAGCAGTTCGAGTTGAAAATAGAACTGGAAAATATCAACCTATACAACAAGGTGTGCGACAAGGATGTGTACTATCTGCAGACCTTTTTTCTCTGTATAGCGAGAATATTCTAAGAACAATAATCACAGAACCAGGCATAAAAATTGGAGGATACAATATTAACAACCTTCAGTATGCTGACGACACAGTACTGATAGCTGAGAACCAACAAGACCTGCAAAATCTCTTGGATAAAGTCGCCAAAGAAAGTGAACAGAAAGGCCTTACTTTGAACATCAAAATGGCGGAGACTATTGGTTATATCTAACAATATATAAGTATATATTATTATATTTTTATATAAGTATAAAATTAAATGGAACTATTCTAAAGCAGGTGCAGAAATTCAAATACCTTGGAGCAGTAATAACTTCAGATGGAAAATGCAGAACAGAAATTATCAACAGAATAGGCCAAGCAAAGACTGCATTTCAGAGAATGAGAAACATATTAACCAACACATCCTTATCAATGAATGTTAGAAAAGGAGTCCTAAAATGCTATATTAAACCTATCTTATTATATGGAAGTGAATCATGGACAATAGGCAGGTCTGCACAAAAATCATTGGAAGCAGCAGAAATGTGGTTTATTAGAAGAATGTTGCGAGAAAATGTTCTACAAATCTCGCTTGTCTTATTTTGATCTTTGCTGTAATTTGCCTTTTAACTCCAGTTTCTCTTAAGACTTCCTCATTGGTTTACTTAGCTGTCCACGGTACCTTCAACATCCCTCTTATGAACCACATTTCCATGGCCTCCATTTCCCGATGTACTCTATTATTCATGGACCATGCTTCACACCCATAAAACAAAATTGGCTCGATGTAAAATTTAAGTACTCGGAATCTCGTTTCCACTGTTATAGATCTGTTGCACAAGATATTTCTCATTTTCTGGAATGCTAACTTAGCCTGAGCACGTCTGCTTTTTACTTCGTTGTCATATTTCCCAATGAAGAGACAGGTGCAAAATAAAGCCAGAAATCGCTGAGTGTGTGTTCGTCGAAGGAAAAGGCACAAGTAATGCCATATATATATATATATATATATATATATATATATATATATATATATCTTGAGGACATTGATGGAAAGATCAATAGAAGTAAAGACGGACCTATACTTATGCTTCATAGACTACTGTAAAGCAGTCAATAAAGTTAGACACACAGAAATTATAAGAATGCTGCAAGACATCAACATAGATAGGAAAGATCTGAGGGAAACAAGACAAGAAGATGGACAAGGCAGACATGTCAAGACAACATAGAAGATGATATAAAGGAAATTGATGTCACCAACTGGAGAGAGAAGATCAGGAGTAGAGATGAATGAAAGCGAATTTTTATCTGCGGCAATGTGCCTTAATGGCTCGGGAAGCTGAAGAAGAAGAAGAAGAAGAAGAAAAGGAAGGGGAAGAAGAGGAAGAAGAAGAAGAAGACTTTATTTAGCCGGTACGTGAAGCTTGACATATTAAGTACGTTCAGTGCGTCTTATCTTTGTATAGAAAGTGCTTGTATGTGTTGTGTTTGATGTACAGTTTGAACCTATGCTACATAACTTCTTCTTCTGCTTCTTCTTGTTCTTGTTCTTCTTCCTATCCTCCTAGAAAGTGTGTGTATGATGTGTTTGATATACAGACACAAACAACTAGATAACAAGTGTATGTGTTGTGTATTTAATGTACGGGCAGATCTTACATCTGGATAACAAGTATGTCTGTGTGTGTTTTGTGTTTAATCTCTGGGCAGATCTTACATCTAGATAACAAGTGTGTGTGTTTTGTGTTTAATGTATGGGCAGATCTTATATCTAGATAACAAGTGCGTGTGTTCTGTGTTTAATGTACGGGTAGATCTTACATCTAGATAACAAGTGAGTCTGTGTGTGTTTAATGTATTTGCAGATCTTACATCTAGATAACAAGTGTGTGTGTTTTGTGTGTTTAATGTACGGGTAGATCTTACATCTAATAACAAGTGTGTGTGTGTGTTTTTAGAATGTGTCAAAGTGTGACGGAGCGAGGGAGGCTGGTGTGATATAGACCCAGTTCAACATAAGAGAACTCAGCTGATGTGACAACTTCCTGAAGAGAAACTGTTTGTAAGTAACAAGAGTTCAGTATGAACATCCCACGACCAGATCATCAGAATATTTCTTCGCTCAGATTCATGTTCATCATGTTAAGTTTAAATTTGAAATTTAGTGCAAGAAAACCAACAACTTAACATTTTGACTGCTTTTCTATTCTGTTTTACTGGATTAACATTCTATCTCTTTTACTGACTTAACGTTCTATCTGTTTTACTCACTTAATTTTATACCTCTTTACTGACTTAACATTCTGTGTTGATGGCTTAACTTTCTGCTTGTTTTACTGGCCTACTATTCTGTTTTACTGGATTAATATTCTGTTTCACTGGCTGACCATTCTGTTTTACTGACTTAACATTCTACCTGTTTTACTGATTTAACTTTCTACCTGTTTTACTGAGTCAACATTTTTTCTATATTACAGACTTAACATTTTAATTGTTTTACTGATTTCATTTTAACATTTAGTTTTATTAGCTTAAAATTTTACCTGTTTTACTGGATGGTATCATTAGTTGCCTGAAAGGACTCATGTATAAATAAATAAACGCTATCAATAGGTTATAATGAAAGTTGTGCTACTTGTTATTTGAAAGAGTGAACCAGAGATCCTGGTAGCACAAACACTGTGTCAAGGAGACTTCATGCCGCTGACTCTCAAAACTGGCTTCTCAACACTGACTCTATCTTTACTAGACGTCACCAGACCAGCAGAATGGTTTGGGCCCGACAACATTTACGTTGTTCGGTCATAGAATGGAGATCGATGATGATCGCAGATGAAAGTCGCCTTAGTGTCTCCGTGGCTGATAGGAGAAATCGCGTGTAGCGTCATCCTGGAGAACGATATGCAAATGCATGTATAGACCAGCATGAGAGGGGTGGAGGAGGATGCATACATGTGTGGGGGTGGATTCTCCCAAGACGCCGTACTCCACATTTTCAGATATGTACGTTAATCAGGTACTGCAAGATATCGTAGTGCCTTTCTTCCAAACTCATCCAGATCTGAGAATCTTTCAGCACAATAAGGCTATCTAACATCTGACGTTATCAGACATTTCTTAGCCCGGAAACCTTTTCTTGTGCTAGATTGGCCTGCAAACTCTCCTGTCATGAATCCTATTGAACACGCTTGGGAAGAACTGAACAGAAGGAGCGGTTAGTATGAGATCAACACTGTGACTGATCTAGAGTTGCACTCAGTGCAGAATGGAACGCTATATCACAAACAAATTTTTCAAACGCTCTGCAACAACATGTGACGCAGATGCCAAACCAGCAATAACGCCTCAATATGCCATGCGCGGTATTAATAATGGCTGCGACTTTGTGAAAGTGAATTTGAATTTTGTTTTATTTTTTTATTCACCAAAGTTAGACAACTACTTATATGTGGCTTCCTAATTGTCTCATGTTTAAGAATACAGCAAGGCTATGACAGTAAATGGGTGATAAATATGCAGTCAGTGATTTTATATATTTTAAATCTAGTACTACTTATGGTTTAAAATAATAGATAAATAAAGAAATATATTTTTATTGGGAGATATGTTCGCGTATGTATGTATGCATGTATATATATATATATATATATATAATATATATATATATATATATATATATATATAATATATATATATATATATATGCACACATTTTGGTCAGTGAGCATTGTTATGTGATGTTCGGCACACGCATTTTAAACTACGGACGCTGAATAAAGTTTTAGAAGACTTTTCGAAATGAAGTTTAAGTAAAATATGAAAAGACTGCTTAAGAGAAAGGTTTGATGGGGTTATTATTAGCAAGAGACGCACGAGCATAGTAGAGACAGTCCCTGTGTAAAAGAACAATATAAGAACTTTCGAAAGCTTTTACAGTAATGTTAAAACAATGGAAAGCAATAGATTACGATGACGCATAATTCTCAAGTTTATCCTCTATTTCATTTATGACTTACACACCACTAAGATAACGAGTGATGTCTCATTAAAATCAAGGCAGGATTTATCAGATGCAAAACAATGTGTTTATTTTATACAGAAGTTGAACTAAGACAAATTATTCTATAATGAACATATATTAACTTCTGCAAAAACATCGTTGCTCAATCTACGGTTTCGTGGTCCGAACACTTTTCTGTGGATATCAAAGATTAAAATATTCAAGGATCAATTTTAGCACAAAGTAGAAGTTATATGAAAAAAATATGTCACAGTTTCTATGCAGAAAAATGTGATGAAAAGCCTGCTAAAGATTCACAAGTTTCATTGTCACGGATAGGAACGAAAAAAACTAGTTCTGTATAAGAGATTACATCTTCTTCTTCTTCTTCTTCTTCAAGTGATCTTGTCGTGTTATTATGTCAGATGCTATACGTTGTTAGATTGTGTCAGATGTCTCACGTCATCTAATCGTTAGCTTATGAGCGGTGTTATAAATCATGTCGTCGTTACTTTATGACAAATGTTACAAATCATCAAATAATGAAGTTATTTTATATGTTATAAATATACATTTACATACAATATATATATATAAATATATAAATATATAAATATATATAGCTTAGTTCACATTTTCTGTAATTCAATATCAAACTATTAACAGTAAATAATGGTTATATTATTGTTATTTTTATGATGGATAAAAGAGATAACGACTGCAGTAAAACTGGTTCTATTAATACAGGTAGATAGAGGTGTATTGTACAGTTTTACAAAGCGATAGAGGGAGTGAGAAAAGTTAGAAAAAAACATAAATAATGAAAAGCATACAACATCCAATATTTCGGCCTGAGCTTTTTCCAAGGATTACATACAAAAACAGACACAACATAGAATACAAAAAAAAAGAAAAGTGAAAACAAAAAGCTTAGCTTTGTGGCATCCCTCCTTATACACAATACAACAGAATGCGCCCTAAAGACAAGTCTGGGAGATCACAAAGAAAAAAACACTGAACCAATCAGAAATTAGCTGCTGTGAAAGGGCGAGAACGATGTGGGTTTGGGGTATGGGGGCGGTGCACGTGAAAGAGCTCAGGAGGCAATAAATACCTCTAGGCCGCTAGATAAGAAGGTGCGGGTGGGGATAGGGAAAAAAAGGGAAACTGGGATGTAGCGTGAAATTGATGAATGAAGAAATGTAGCGAAATGCGCGAGGCTAAGACAAGAAAGTAGAGTATAAATAGTAGGAAATATGTGGAAGTCTAAAGAAATTAAACTGAATACACTGTTAATTTCCGCTGAGTGGGGACAGCCGCCCTGGAAAATAAGGCGCTGTTCTAGAGTCTTGCGAGAACGTATATCAGAAGAGCAGGAGCGGATTGCACTAACAGAGATGTCACGCTTTTCCCTGTCGTATCTTTGGCAAAAGTGTTTTGCCACACGGATCCATGTCCTCTTGATAATATCGATAAGATGTTGACGAAAACGGTCTCCTAAGCGTAAACCGGTCTACTCTATATACCTTATATCGCAACCTTTGCACATAATGGCATAAATATAAATAACATTGCGTGAAGTGCAGTTGAAGCCCTCCTGAACTGATAACGTGGACTTAGGGAAGGAGATCTTGGTAGCCGTCAATAACAAATGGGCAATTGTTGCATCTACAACGCCTGCAACATCTGGTGCCATAAAAAGTGTCCTCCATCTTAAGGCGACTTCTAACTAATAGGTCCCAGAGGTTTTTGTCCAGTCTTTAGGCCACCAATGGGGGTTCCCAAAAGAGTTCACGTGTGCCAGGCTCGGTCTGTAGGAGGTGGAGATGGTAAAACAGTATGTTATTAACTTCCAAACTATGGAGGTGGTGCGTGAGTACCAGTTGGACTCTGTCCGAGCTACTGGGTGGTTTAGGAGTGAGAGCTTGGTGCAGGGATATATGACTGATTCGGTTCTCACACACCACCTCCATAGTTTGTCAGTTAGGCTGTTTCCACCCATCTTGAGTTAACAATATATTTAGTTTCCTTTAAACGTCTTTATTTTCTGCTATTTATACTGTGCTTTATTGTCTTAGCCTCGACGCATTTCGCTACATTTCTTCATTTCACGCACTGGAAGAATAGACCGACAGAGACAAAGGGGAAAACGACCTGGAAACTTTAATATAATAAATGATAAAAAAGGAATTATTAGTGGAGGGAATGAAAAAGGAAACAAAAATCATTAAAGTTGCCGATATATCCCCCTTGCAATGCACCAGACACAGATGAAAAATGAACGAGTTTTTGACAACTTTCATGACACACTAAAGTACATACGGAAAGAGGAAAATATTATAACCATGGGGAACTTCAATGCAAGACTGGGAACAAATGGACAGAAGTAACAGTCCAACTGTGTGCCTTTGGTGACCAACAGTACTTGGAGAATGTGGTGCACACTGCACTATTTTTACTAACTACTGAATATTAGGGAAACTTGTCAAACATTTCTTTATGTTCAGGTAAATAATTAAGAACGTGTGTATGTATGTATGTATGTACGTATGTATGTATGTGTGTGTATGTATGTATATGCATGTATGTATGTATGTATCCATGTCAATCTATTTTTACGTTTGTGTCTCTGTGTATACTGGCAAAAAAAAACACACATAACTACTGCTGACCCAATTTTAGCCTTAAATTTAATATTCTGTAGCTTTTTAAATTGAATGAATAAAATGTTCAAATTGCGCACAGTAATACGTAAGGGTTTAAACACTCACTTGACACTTTCTTGTATCTCTGTGACGCAAATCTGTTAGTCCCAGAGGTTCTCAAATTAGTATGTTGTGTGGCCTCCGCTTGCATCGATCAGCGACTGGCATCTTCTAGGCATAGATACGATCAGATGTCTGATATGCGCCTGTGGGATGGCTGCCCACTCTTCCTGGAGTGCCTGCCACAGATCACGTTGATTGACTGTAGAAACGTTTAGGCGACAAACACGTCTTTGCAGCTCATCCCATAGGTGCTCGATCGGATTCATGTCGGGAGACAGGGGTGGCCAGGGAAGGGTGAGAATGTTGTTGGCAGTCAGGAACTGTGTGGTGAACCATGCAGAATGGGGTCTGGCGTTGTCCTGTTGAAACACATAACTTTGCGCAGCCAAAAATGGAAGGATATGGGATCGAAGAATTTCATTGACGTATCGTTGCGCATTCAAGCCTCCTTTCAACCTGCACCAATGGTCTCCTTCCGATGAAATTTATCATTCCCCAGACCATTACACATCCACCACCGTGCGGTGGAGCTTCATAAACCCAATTTTGAGCAAAACGTTCATTTGGCCTATGGTAGAACCTTCTCTGTATATTCTGGCGGTGCAACAAAAAGGAAGATTCGTCACTAAACCAGACACGTCTCCACTGATTGTCAGTTGTCCAGGGCCGATGCCGGTTGGCCCAAACAAGTTTAATTTGCCGATGGCGTCTCGTTAAGACAGGACCTCGGTGAGGTCGTCGTGCCACCAGTCCAGCTTAATGCAGTCTATTCCAGACAGTTTGATCAGACACACGACGTCCTGCAAGCAATGACTGGGCACTTGAGGAAGCTGTTGTAAACTTGTTTCTGAGGTGATGAACCAGAATAAAGCAGTCATCAGCTGCTGTTGTTACACTGGGTCGTCCACTACCGTGCCGGTCTTCAACTGAGCCAGTGGCTTGGAAACGGTGCTAAGGTCGACTGATGGTACTCTGCTGCACGTTTAAATGCCTGGCAATCTGACTTTGACTTGCACCTGCTTGCAGGCGACCAATAGCAATGTTTCGTAAATTTTGCGATAGACGCGCCGTAATTGTTTGCTTGAAAATTAACTGAATTTGTTTGTGTAACCTCATCCTTTTATAGGGTTTCATATGCGTGGAAAATGAGTTGTGCTCAACACAAAAATCACGACTTTTCCATAAACGCAACGTGAGTTATGGTACAAAAAATGCGTGATTAGCACGGGCAGCTACTGTGTTCTAACTATACACGAGAATAGCAAAATTCACGCTAAATCATGGAACTGATATCTTGGTGACAATTTCTGGTTTAGTTTGAGATACGCGGGAAAAAATATTTGTCATAAGATATAAAAAATGAAGCATATATAAGCTATGCGTTTTTTTTTTTTTTGGACAGTATATTTCTCTGAATCTATACTTTATCTCCTCTCTCTATTTCTTAGTCCTGTTTGTGTTTGTATGATTAAGGCTGACCTCGAAACGTCACTACTTTGTAATCGTTAAGTAATAAAGCTCTTCCCACTTTTTTCCTAGTTTATATAATTCTGTGTGCATATCTTTTACATCTCTGCATATCTGTGCTGTTATTTTCTCACTGTCTATTGCTTTATATATGCCATCATGTTATTGTTTACTCGTTTAATTGTGATTTTTGTAAAAAAAATATTAAATTAAACACAGCCGTAGAAAATCATTTTTGTTTCCTTCAAAGTAGTTAAAGGTACTGAATGTTTCCTGTATGAGATCTCTTTGAACAGAAACGACTGTATCTCTATGAAATGTTTAAGAAATACTTACGTTCTATATTAACATTCGTGAAACATGCAACGGAAACATTTATTTCGAACGCGTTCAAAAATATTTCACATGTTTTTTTTTTTTTTAGTAAGCGTCTTGATTCATAGAACTGTAGAGAAATGTTGACAGTTTAAATAACATGTTGAAAATACTTTGATTAGGATGTTCTTAAGAAAACACAGAATGTGCACTCGTTTTCAAAATTAGAGCTAACTACAAATAGACAGTATTTTGTTCTATCTATCTATCTATCTATCTATCTATCTATCTATCTATCTATCTATCTATCTATCTATCTATCTATCTATCTATCTATCTATCTATCTATCTATCTATCTATCTATCCGTCCGTCCGTCTGTCTGTCTGTCTGTCTGTCTGTCTATCCGTTCATGCAACAGTAGAAACAAATATGCTAAAGAATATTTAATCTAAAATTGGTATATGTCTGCTACTATCATTTACAGTATTTGCGGAAGTACACTATTTCTGAAATGAATGTTAAAATGAAAGTAAAGTCAGTAACATAATTCTTAACACAAATGGACTACACCATTATATTTTGTAAATGAACTACTTACCGTCTGTATTGATATTGTAAAATATGGATTAAAAAAAGATAATGTCAAAATAAGTGAAACTGCATCACGTGTTCTTATGACAACATTTCACTTTGACATAATAAAAAACATTCAAGTTAAAGAGTCAATCAGAAAATGTATACCTACAACCATATGTTAGAGTTATGAACATTTTTATTTTGTAACTAGAACACATAATAAAGCATAAAACTAAACATAAATTACTGCTAAGCATTTCATTTTTGTGTAAGTATGTAAGCATTAAGATGGGCACCACAGGGGAACAGAAGTAAGGGTAGACAAAAAGAGACATAAAGAAGAACAACAGAGAGGATGTTGAGCAATAGAGGGCGTACCTGGGCAAGAGTGGGAAAAAAGGCAAAGGACAGGCATTTGTGGAAAACCCCCGCGGAAACCCCATGTGCAATGGGCACTTAAGGTTCAGAGAGGGAGAGAGAGTGAGAGAGATGTAAGTATATAATCATATATGTATGTATGTATGTATATATGTATGTATGTATGTATGTATGTACTATGTATGTATGTATGTATCTATACATGCATAAAAGACAATTTCTATCATCATCTACATCAGCTTATTAACAATGTTCCTAAACACGACATCCTAATTGTCATTGGTCGCCAAGGTAGGAAAAGATAACACCAACGTCGAAAAAATAATGGGGAAAGAAGGGAATGATGCAGTAAATCAAAATGAATAAAGATTATTGAACTATGTCTGACAGAAAGAGCATGTTCATTGGAGGAACAATATTTCCACACATACAGATACATAAAACAACATGGATATCTCCAGATGATAGAACCAGAAATCACATAGATCATTACTGTATTAGAAAGCAATTCAGAACATCTCTGATAGATGTACGAGCATTTAGGGGTGCAGATGTCAACAGTGATCACAATCTGTGTATAGGGAAAATAAGACTAAAACTGAAAGGCCAACACAAGAAAGCAATATTCAGAAAGATAAACAGTCATAGTCTACAACAGTGGTTCTCAACCCATGGGACGCAGGCCAAAGGTGGGCCGAGACAACGAGTATTGTCGGCCGCACTGAAGTCTCAAATCAGCAAACAAAACAAAAACAGACAAAAGTATATACAATAAAAATTATTCAGCATTTTTCACTCAATGCATAGCGGCCGACTGCACGAATGCAATGCACAGAATTATAGGTCACTTTATTAGTATGTCCTAAGTGCAAATGTTGGAGAATGGATGGCCCAGACAGCCTTTCTTCCAGGATTAAATAGAATTGTGACTCACATAAAAAGACGGCATCGCTTTTGAAGTGCGACACCAACGCCTTTCTGACCGTGTTGTTAAAACCAGCAGTTTTAAAATATAATTTTAGACTAAATAACACCTGGTCTAGATTCTGCGTGAGAGCAGAAGTGAAATATAATTCTCAGCAATTGTTTTAGCTTAAAAATCATACCTCGTTGGATTGAGAGCCGCTATTCGGTCTAAGTGCTGTTTACAAAATTCGTATTTGATTAATAAACGGATTCCGGTAAGCCACGTAGTGATTGTGGACACTTTTCGGATAGCTATTTTTTATAGTTTGAGCTTTAAAACTTTAGGCGCTAAAATGGATCGATTTGTGAAACGTAAGGCTTAGACTTCGCGGAAACAAATTGACAATAGTGGCAGCGAAAGTGACTATGATCAAGACAACGTTAACGTTGATTCTTTTAAGAAAACTAAATACGCTAGAAAATATTATGTGGCGTATATTAAGTACGGTTTTGTTTCATCAACAAAAGATTAAAATCTGTGACAGAGTACCATTTGTTTGCAAGTGATCTCTAATGAGGCAATGAAGCCGACGAAATTGTGTTGTCATATAACTACAAGACATCCAGATCTACAGAATAAAACCAAATAATTTTTCAAACATAAAGTCGAGAACTATAGTAAACAGAAGACAGTGTTAAAAACAAGAGCCACTCTCAACAAAAATGCTATTAAAGCATCGAACCTGACTTCTCAGAGTATCGCAAAATCAAAGAAACTGCACACGATTGGCTGTTGACATTTGTGACGTATTGTTCGGCTCAGAATAAGCTACAAAAAGTGAAAAGCATTCCCATCTCCAACAATCTCTCTCTCTCTCTCTCTCTCTCTCTCTCTCTCTCTGAACGTTAAGTGCCCAGGGCACATGGGGCTTCCGCTAGGGTTTTCCACAAATGCCTGTCCTTCGCCTTTTTTTCTGCTCTTGCCCAGGTGAGCCCTCTATTGCTCAGCATCCTCTCTGTTGTTCTTCTCCGTGTCTCTTTTGGTCTACCCTTACTTCTGTTCCCCTGTGGTGTCCATCTTAGTGCTATTTTTGGTAGTGAGTTGTCAGTCATTCGGAGCACATGTCCCAACCATCGCCATCGTCTTTCCTCAATAATTGTTGTCAGTGGCTTCATCTGCATTTCTGCCAACAAGATGTTATTTCTTATGGTGTTTGGCCAAAATATTTTTTTCTAATTCTTCGTAAACATTTATTATGGTAGGAATTCAACTTGTTTTCTATGGTTTTGGTTATTTTCCAGCATTCACTTCCATAGAGTAGTACACTTAGGACATTACTCTTAAATATCCTGATTTTCGTATTTATGCATAGTTTTTTAGATTTCCATATAATCTGCAGCACTTCAAAAGCCTGGTTTGCTCTAGTAAGTCTGGTGTTGATGTCCTCTATGCTTTCTCCATTTTCTACTACTCTACTGCCAAGGTATACAAATTCGTTGACCTCCTCCACTAACTTGCTATCTACTCTGAGTACATTTCTGTTGTTCACATTTTGCTTCATTAACTTTATCTTTCCTACGTTGATCTTTAGTCCTATGTTGTTTGCATTCTGAGTTAGCTTATTTTTTTATCTTGCATTTCTTTGTGGCTGCTTGATAGTAGACAAATGTCGTCTGCAAACTGAAGGTCCTCCAGCACTGTGTCAAGGGTCCATTGTAATCTTCTGCGTTTGTCTGATGTTGTCTCCTTCATTAACCAGTCTACTGCCAAGATAAATAATGTTGGTGATAGTACACATCCCTGCTTCATTCCCGTCTGTACCTTAAAGCTGCTGGAGGTATGTTCTCCATAGATCACTTTGCACTGAAAACCCTCGTATAGGGCTATGATTACATTTACTATCTTATGGGGGAGGCCATGCCATCTTAGGATTTTCCACAGTGCATATCTCTAACAATACTGTCCGTAAAAGAATATCAGAAGTTTCAGAGGACATTGTCGGTAACTCAAGGATTACAATCTACTATGTTTGCTATTCAATTAGATAAGTCAACGACATTGCCGGGTAGTCACAGATGTATGTTTATGTTCGTTATTGTTGTCAAAATAGTATGGAAGGGGGATTTATTTTTTGCAAGTCACTGCCAGCGATAACGACTGCCGATGAAATATTTCCTGTTTTAAAAGATTTTTTTCACAACTTTCGGACTGCAGTGGACGAATTTCATCCGTGATTGCACCGACAGCGCTGCTACAGAGACTGGCAAAATAGTGGTGTTGCAACTCGCATAAAGCAAGTGTCATCCGAGATTGTAGGCACTCATTGCATGATCCATCGTAAGGCAATCGCTTGAGAGAAGTTGAATATTCCTCTGAGAACTGTACTCGAAGACTGTGTTCGGATTGTAAATTTCATGAAAACAAGAACAGTGAACAGTCGATTGTTTGCTCAGTTTTGTATTGAGTCAGATGCAGAACACAAGGATCTTCAACTTCACTCGGCTGTGTGTTGGCTGTCCAGAGGAAAAGTTCTTGCAAGGGTGTTTGAGCTTCGTTTAGAATTGCTGCAGTTTTTGACAGAATACAATCTCGACCTGGCAGGTAAGGTCGCTGATACTGAGTGGCTTGACATGCTGGCATACATTGCTGACATTTTTAGCCTTTTGAAGAGTTTGAACATATCACTGCAGGGTAAAGATGCTAGTGTACTTAAGACGCACGACAAAGTTGCAGCTTTTAGAAGAAACTACGACTTTGGAGCATGCGACTCGAGAACAAATCACAAGACATGTTTCACTTGTTCTGCACATTAGAAATCAAATTTAATGACCCCGCTGTGGATATCTCTTCCTTTTGGTGCACTGTTTCGCAAGAGTATTCGTTGTTTTCAGCCCTAGCGATGGTTCTAAGGACTGTTACTACCGGAGGAAGTGTGGAAAATTCGCTTTCCGCTCCAACTGCGTGCATCTCAAATAGCTTCTGGCAGTCAAGTCCAGCTCCTAGCCTTCTCGTGGCAGCACTGTTTAGACTGACAGGAGAAGGGGCGAAATCGAATATCTGGCGCCCGAAAACCAGACACGTATGGTAGATGAGAGGCACGTTTGGTAGCTCATCTACCGCGGCTGGCGAGATTCTACAGCTGCCGTGCGTGGAGCGGTGATCCTCCCGGCCAATGAAGAAAGGTGCAAATGGGGTTGCAGCGCGGCACCAGTGCGGGAAAGGTGGTATAAAGGATAAGGCGAAGCAAACAGTCAAATGACGGCACCTCTGGTCTTGAAGTCAGCCACGTCGTAAGTGCACTCATATCGGGTGAAATGACTGAACCGGATTAACCTAGAGGTTAAGATTGCTGTCGAGACTCTTCGGATGCCGCGCGTGATGTGAAGATCCTCCCAGTCAAAGAAGAAAATGCGGAAAAGAAGTAAAGGTTGCTGTGCGGCGCCGATGTGAAAAGGTGAAGGAAAGGATAAAGTGAAGTTTAATCGATATGTCCAGTAGTATCGCTGCGAGAGCTACACATACCACGGTACCTCTGCTCTAGAGGCCGGCCACGTCCGAAATACAACCATACTAGTGAAATATGCCTAAACCGGCTCACACCAGGTGTGAAACTTGAAGGCTACGCATGTCACGGTATATATTCTCTAGAGGTCGGTCACGTGCCAAACACTCCAATACTGGGATAATATGCCTAACCGGCTCAACCTAGGGGTGGAAGTCACTAGTGTCGCGGATTCGTCCTCCTGGACAAAAGCTCCATCCTGGTCACAAATAGGAAGGGTAGCGGCCATGACCACAAAATGCTGAAGTCGGAGACACTGGACCAGGGCAGTTTAGATAGCAACCACCTCTCACCTGGCAGGGATGTATGCGTATCCTCATCACGCTGAGGTTTTCCGGTGAGAAAGCCCAACACTGGACTGGTTGGCAACCACCTCTCACCCGGCAGTGATACACGGGTATCTCAAAACACGTCGAGGTTTTCCGGTGAGAAAGTCCAATTCTGGCCTGGGTGGTCCACCACCTCTCACCCAGCGGGGATATACTGATATCCAAAACACGTCGAGGTCTTCCGGTGAGAAAGTCCAACTCTAGACTAAACTGGTGCAACGAAAACCACGGTGTCACGCAATCTCGCTTCTGAGACCCACCAAGAATACAGGCTCAAGCCCTGCGATACTCTGAACCATTTGTGGTCCTCTCGGGGATCTCATGTGGTCCTTTCGGGGACCACACGGGGGACAACGGGACTTAACGAGGACCACAGGCGTAAATTCAGTAGGATCACAGGACGGTCTTGGTGGTAGAAGCGAACGAAGAAGAAGAAGAAGAAGCCCTAGCGATGAAAGTTCTTCTACCTTTTTCAACAAATTATTTAAGCGAAGTTTCGTTTTCTGAATTGACTGCCATGAAAACAAAATATCGTTCAAGAATAAACGTGGAGGATGATATTCGAATATGTTTGTCACAGTTTCCAGCCAGAACAGACATGATATCCAACCAGAAACATTCCCATCTTTAAGGTAAATGGAAGGAACTTTTGTGTAGCAATTAATATGCAGTTAGACATGCATAGAAAATGTTACATAATATATTTTATAAAGCTAGATTTATACCTTGCAAATAAAAAGCACTTTATTAGTGGGCCGGAAATACGTTTGACTTTTAAATGTGGGCCGTGCATCAAAATGGTCTGAGAACCGCTGGTCTACAAGATGAAAATACTAAGAGTAATTTCAATCTGGAACATACCCAACAGTTTGTGGCACTCACTGAGGTAGAGGAGACAGATATAGATTAATTATGGAATTTCTACAGCACAGCCATAATTACAGCAGCTAAAACAATTGCTGGACTGCAAACAAAAAATATAAAAGCATGGATATCCGATAATACATGGAAATGCTTACATGAAAGATGAGCAACACAGTTAGCCATAATGCATGTAAAGACAGATCTTTGAAGAGATTTGGCAAAGGCAACATACAAAGAACTAGACAATAAAGTGCTAGAAGGGATAAAAAGATACATGGACAACATGGCGAAAGAAGCAGAGACGGCAGCAAAAACAGGAGATAGCAAAACTCTATATAACATACAGAAGAGGCTAACAGGTACTACTGCATCCAAAGATAGACCGATCCTTAGCAAAACTGGTACTCTATTACATCAAGTAAAGACCAAAAGCAAATTAGGGCCGAGCACTTCCAAGAAATACTTAATCGACCACAACCAAAAGAAGTGATAGACCTTGAAAATGACTTACCAATTCCACAACTAATTGTCAACCTGGATTAAATTGCATTGCATGAAATTGAAACAACAGTGAATCGAATGGCTAACAGCAGAGCTGCAGATGAATATGAAATAATAGCCGAAATGTTAAATGCTATTAACAGTGACAACATGAACCAACTACAGAGGAATGTTTAATCTAGTTTGGAAAGAAGAAAAGGTCCCTTCTAAATGGAAAAAAGAATCATTATTAGAATACAAAAGGCAACCTTAGTGATTGCAATAACTGGAGAGGAGTAACCTTCCTATTAGTTGGATTAAAAGTATTTTGCATAATTATTATGAACAGAATTAAAGATATAGTGGATGCTGCGATGAGAGAAGAACAAGCAGGATTTTGAAAAGTGAGAAACTGTTTCGACCAGATTTTTAAGAATAATACTTGAAGAACATATCGAAAGGCAAAAACATTTAATCCTGAACTTCATATACTTTAAAAAAAGCATTTGATAGCATACACAGAGATTCGTTGTGGAGAATTTTAAGAATATGTGGATTACTATCTAAAATTGTCAGCAACATTAGGGACCTCTACAACTGATATGTTTTTGCAGTCAACACAGAAGAAGGAATGAGCGAATAGTTCCAGATTGATACAGGAGTGAAACAAGGATGTATATTATCTCCCGTTGCCCTTTGGTGTTGTCATAGACTTCATAATGAAAAATGCTGCGCAGGTAAAACAGTCAGTGATTGGGTACATGGGACCCAACAGGAAAATCTTGATTTTGCAGATGACATAACTGTTATTGGTGACAATGTGGAATCAATGCAAGAAAAAACAGATTTCCTGTCTTCAATGGCTAGTAAAATAGGACTTTAAATTAACAAGGAAAATAAAAAAATAATGAAACTTCTCAATAACCATGAATAAAACAACACATGGAAGGAACAACTGTTGAAGAAGTAAATCAATTTGCATATCTCGGCAGCTACATAGACCAGGATATTGATACCAGGAAGTTAGAATTCGAATTGCAAAATCAGCATTGACCTTCACGAATCGTGAGAATATATGGCATTCAAAAATTGTTAGCACAAGAACAAAGTTAAGATAATTCAATTGAAATGTAATATCCATTATCATTTATGCATGTGAAAGATGCAAAACAACTTTTGCAGTTCTAAGGACTGCTATTGCCGGAGGTGGGGTGGAGAATTCGATCTCCGCTCCAACGGCGCGCGTCTCAAACAGCCTCTGGCAGTAAAGTCCAGCTCCTGGCATTCCCGTGGCAGAACTGTTTAAACTGACAGGAGAAGGGGCGAAATCGAATATCTGGCGCCTGAAAACCAGACATTTAGAGTAGATGAGTGGCACGTTTGGTAGCTCATTTACCGCTGATGGAGAAATTCTTCAGCTGTCGTGCGTGGAGCGGTGCTCCTCCGCCAATGAAGAAAAGTGAAAAGGGGTTACCGCGCGGTACCACTGTGGAAAAGTGGTATAAAGGATAAGGCGAAGCAAACAGTCAAATCACAGCACCTCTGGTCTGGAGGTCTGCCACGTCCTGAATGCAGTCATATCGGGTGAAATGCATGAACCGGCTTAAACCAGAGGTTCTTCGAACGTCGCGCGTGGAGTTAAGCTCCTCCTGGTCAAGGAAGAAAATGAGGAAAAGAAATAAAGGTTGCTGTGTGGTACCTATGTGAAAAGGTGAAGGAAAAGATAAAGTGAAATTTAATCGGTATGTTCAGTAGTATCGCTGCGAGAGCTACGCATACCACGGCCCCTCTGCTCTAGAGCCCGGCCACGTCCAAAATACACCTACACTGTTGAAATATGCCTAAACCGGAGTACACCAGAGGTGAAACTTGATGGCCAGGCATGGCTCCGCTCTAGAGGTAGGTCACGCCCGATATACACCCATACTGGTGAAATATGCCTAAACCGGCTCATACCAGGGGTGAAACTTGAAGGCTACGCATGTCACGGTACCTCTGCTCTAGAGGCCTGTCACGCCCCAAACACGCCCATACTGGGATAATATGCCTGAACCGGCTCAACCTAGAGGTGGAAGTCACTAATGATGAGGATTCGTCCTCCTGAACAAAAGCTCCATCCTGGTCACAAATAGGAAATTTAGCGGCCACGACCACAAAATGCTGAAGTCGGAGAGACCGGGCCAGGACAGTCTAGATAGGCAACCACCTCTCACCTGGCGGGGATGTATGCATATCCTTATCACGCTGAGGTTTTCCGGTGAGAAAGTCCAACACTGGACTGGATGGACAACCACTTCTCACCCGGCGGTGATACACGGGTATCCCATAACACGTCGAGGTTTTCCGGTGAGAAAGTCCAATTCTGGCCTGGGTGGGCTACCACCTCTCGCCCAGCGGGGATATGCTGATATTCTAACACGTCGAGGTCTTCCAATGAGAAAGTCCAACTCTAGACTAAAGTGGTGTAACGAAAACCACAGTGTCACGCAATCCTGCTTCCGAGACCCACCAAGAATTCAGGCTCAAGCCCTGAGATACTCTGCACCTCCTGTGGTCCTCTCGGGGATCTCGTGTGGTCCTTTCGGGCACCACACGTGGGACCACAGAACTTAAAGAGGACCACAGGCGTAAATTCAGTAGGATCACAGGACGGTCTTGGTGGTAGAAGCGAACGAAGAAGAAGAAGCAGAAGAAGTCTCTTTTGCAAACAAATGCCTAAGAAAAATACTTGGTATAAAGTGGAACGAATTCAAGACTAACGCAGAGATAAGACAGAGGAACAAATAACAACCAGTCTCATGGGTGATCAGAAAAAGAAGAGTGACATATGTCATTCTTTTTCATGTCGCTTGCTGAACTGTGCCGCCCTAAAAGCTATCCTGTAGGCCTCTCTGTTTTAAGCAACATACCCTGATGGTGATGCATCCATTCGCTGATTATCAGTGTTGTCTTACAGCCATCTTAACCTTGGTCTTTCTCTCTTTTTTTCTCATTATATACCCTTCCAGGAATGTCTTCTTTCTATTCTCATTATGTTTAACATGTCAAAAATATTCTCTGTTCAGGCTTCTTTACCATCCAACCTTCTTCACTATTAAGTTGTTGTAGTATTGATCTTTCAGGTGTCTACAATGTTTGAAGAACTATTCTGTAGCATTTACATTCAAAGGCATTTATGTGTTTCTCTGCTGTTTTGTTAAGTGTCCTGATCTCATAAGCATGTGTTGCGATAGCAAAGAAGCATGCTCTTAAAAAATCATATTTTTGTAGTTCTATCTTGTAGTTTTTGAAGAGCGATAGATGTTCTCCTTTTAATTTTCCTCATTGTATCTCAATTATTACTTAGTAATGATCCAAGATGTCCAACACTCTACATCTCTTCCAATTTTATCTCATTTATAAATATTTCAGCTGCCTTATTTGGTTCGTCGTTTGTCATCAATAGAGTTTTTCTCTGCATTACGATAAAGGTTTTACTAATGAGCATAAAAATCATGGAGAAATGTTAATTGTTTACTGAAGGAAAAAAGTGAACTCCAGCGTAATAACTTTATTTAACAACAGTGTTTAGCTAACTTCTCGATTTATGCAGTTGTAGAGAACACTTTCACACAGCCATTAGTTTCACAAATTAAAATGATGAAAACATCATATGATGCGAAAATTCGAAAGGCATTCGTATAAAAAAAGTGTACGAAATAAAAAAAATAATGAATAAAATGCAATTTTTCTATTTCTTTCTGCCAACATAATAACTATCTGTCTATCTCTCTGTCTGTTTGTCTGTTTCTCTGTCTGTCTCTCCATTGGTGTAATAATATATTAATACATCCAACATATATCTATCCATCAATTCATCCATCCTTTCTTCCATTCTTCAATTCATTATTCCATCCATTCTTGAAGAATGGAAGAAAGGATGGATGAATTGATGGATAGATATATGTTGGATGTATTAATATATGATTACACCAATTCATCAATTCATTATTCCATCCATTCATCTGGGTAAAGCTGGGGCAACCATCCCCAACCCAGCGCGTCACAGGTGGCGGATGGTGAAAGTCCTTCAGATATGGAGGATCCCTGTGAATAAGGAGTTATCCAAATAAGCAGGCGCGGACCAACTGGCGGTATACTCAGAGAGTGAGGTGGGGTAGTAGGTGGCTCTACTACTCCTATAAAGTGCCTCAGGTGCTCAGTGAAGGGAATACCAGGCGGGTCAGAGGCGCCTTAAAACCTCTCGCTCCCACTGCCTTGCAGGTAGGACAGGGAGTCCAAAGGCTAACGGAGAGTCCGTACACAAACCGACAGAAGGCAACGGGAAACCACTGTTGTAATTCCCAAGAATAGTTATGCTTAAACAGAATAATCGATGCATCATGAACGACGTTAATGGATGTTCCTCTGGAACAGCCTCGTCCGGTAGGGCAGCTCACGAGCCACAGGTGAGGCCAGATCGTCATGAAGCTACTGGTGGCAAAACTAACAAGTTCAAAATAGCAACATGGAATGTTAGAACTTTATTCCAGGCTGGAAAATTAGAAAATGTAAAGATGGAAATGGAAAGGATGAAGATCGACATCTTGGGACTGATGGACAAGAGGAGGAGGAGTAAAAATAACGATAAAAAATATAACAAGATAAATAAAGAAATAAGACGCAAATGCAGAGAAGCAAAAGAAGTGTGGTTAAATGAGCAGTGCAGACAGATAGAGGACTCTCATATTAAAGACAGCAAAAACATGCACAAACGAATTAATGAACTCACAGGCAGGAAAACAAAATATACCACAGGATGCCTGAAATCGAAAGAAGGTAAAATGTTAATGGGAAAATAAGACATTGTGGACAGGTGGATAGAGTATATCGGTGAGCTATATGGAGGAGAAAGACCAGAATTAACACCAGATACTGAAAACTGTGAGGGACCACCAATACTTGAAGATGAAATCATAGATGCCATCAAACACATGAAGAAAGGAAAAGCGACTGGGCCTGATAATATAACAATAGAAGAAATAGAGGCACTAGAGGAGACAGGAATAAAAATAATAACCAAGTTACTGAATGACATTTACAACAGTGGTTATATTCCCAGTGACCTGATTAAATCCACGTTTATAGCACTACCAAAGAAACCAGGTGCAAAGGAATGTGACGACCACCGGACTATCAGCCTCTCATGTCACATAACGAAGCTACTTCTGAGAATAATTATGAGAAGAACAAGGAAAAAGATAAAAATGGAAATAGCAGATGAACAGTTTGGATTTGTTGAAGGAAAGGGAACACACAATGCCATTTATGATTTACAAACACTAACAGAAAGAGCTTTAGGAGTACAGAAAGATCTCTACTTATGCTTCATTGATTACACCAAGGCATTTGACAAGGTGAAACATAATGAAATTATTAAAATGCTTGAAGACATCAATATAGACGACAAAGACCTGAGGATTGTAAAACATCTATACTGGCAGCAAGAAGCAGCAGTTCGAGTTGAAAATAGAATTGGAAAATATCAACCTATAAAACAAGGGGTGCGGCAAGGATGTGTACTATCTCCAGACCTTTTTTCTCTGTATAGCGAGAATATTCTAAGAACAATCATCACAGAACCAGGCATAAAAATTGGAGGATACAATATTAACAACCTTCGGTATGCTGACGACACAGTGCTGATAGCTGAGAACCAACAAGACCTGCAAAATCTCTTGGATACTGTCGCCAAAGAAAGTGAACAGAAAGGCCTTACTTTGAACATCAAAAAGACAGAGACTATATTTATATCTAAGAAACATAATCCACCAGCATGCAGTATTAAATTAAACGGAACTATTCTAATGCAGGTGCAGAAATTCAAATACCTTGGAGCAGTAATAACTTCAGATGGGAAATGCACAACAGAAATTAGGAACAGAATAGGCCAAGCAAAGACTGCATTTCAGAGAATGAGAAACATATTAACCAACACATCCTTATCAATGAATGTTAGAAAACGAGTCCTAAAATGCTATATTGAAACTATCTTGTTATATGGAAGTGAATCATAGACAATAGGCAAGTCTGCACAAAAATCATTGGAAGCAGCAGAACTGTGGTTTATTAGAAGAATGTTGCGAATCCCCTGGACAGCAAAAATAACTAATGAAGAATGTAGGAGAAGAGCTGGAGAGACAAAAAAACCTTGTCAAAAAGATAAGAGAGAGATAATGTACTTTCATAGGACATGCAATGAGAAGAGGGGGCATTGAAAATATTATAACAACAGGAAAAATAGAAGGAAGAAGATCAAGAGGAAGACCAAGAGAAATGATACTGGACAGTCTGTCGGGATGGTGTGAGAGGAGATCACCAACTGAACTGATGGCCTGCATGAAGGATCGGATACTCTGGGGAAGCGTAATCGCCAACGCCAGTCGGCACGGCACATGATGATGATCCATTCTTACAATCAGCCATCCATCCAATGTTTATGTAATGAACAGTGTTGTCACATACATAGGTAACAACATTACTAAAATACATCAAATTTAAACATTAAAAGCACCATTAAATAGAATAATACCAACAGAAAAACAAATATAACAAAGAAAATTCCTGAAAAAAAATTCTTTATAACTGTTTTACTAATATTTTGTCAGCCGCGCAGAGCTGCGCCGACCTGCACAGCGCGGGCGGTTGCTGTTGCGCAGGCCGACCGTTCTTTTGGCGAAAAAGCGCTCTCGAGTTCCTTGCGTGGGGAGACAGGCTTTCGCTCCCTTCCCGGACGGCGAGGGTTAAGGTGTTTCGATGCAGAAGCAAGTGGTTTGTCCGTCGAACGAAGCATGTAAACGGCTAGCCAGCAAGGTTCGTGATAACGATGTAGTACGGTTTTGTCGACCGATGGTCTCGAAATTGGCCCATCTCTCGCAAAGAGTATCGGGTCTGCAGTATGTAACGTGTGTTGTTTGTGGGTGGCCAGGCTTTCTTTTCCGCTCGTTAGAGCAGAGAGAGCCGCCCCGCCGGTTAAAGGAAATGAAACGCCGCCGGGGTCGAAAGGGATCCGCTCTGAGCAGAGCGCTGTCTCCCTTGCCCCGCGTCGGTCTGTCGGCAGATATCCGACAAAGGTTCGGTGAAGAAAGCTATCTGGTTGATCCTGCCAGTAGTCATATGCTTGTCTCAAAGATTAAGCCATGCATGTCTAAGTTCACACTGTCTCACGGTGAAACCGCGAATGGCTCATTAAATCAGTCGAGGTTCCTTAGATGACACGATCCTACTTGGATAACTGTGGCAATTCTAGAGCTAATACATGCTTACCAAGCTCCGACCCTCGTGGAAAGAGCGCGTTTATTAGTTCAAAACCACGCTGTTGGCGAGATCTTCAGCTGCCGTGTGTGGAGCGGTGCTCCTCCCGGCCAATGAAGGAATTTGCAAATGAGGTTGCCGCGCAGCATCAATGCGGAAAAGGTGGTAGAAAGGATAAAGCGAAGCAAACAGTCAAATCACGGCACCTCTGGTCTGGAGGTCGGCCACGTCCTGAGTGCAGTCATGTCGGGTGAAATGCATGAACCGGCTTGTCCCAGAGGTTAAGACACTGCTGGCGAGACTTTTCAAATGCCGCGCGTGGAGTGAAGCTCCTTCTGGTTAAGGAAGTAAATGCGGAAAAGAAATAAAGGTTGCTGTGCGGAGCCGATGGGAAAAGGTGGTGGAAAGTGAAGTTTAACCGGTATGTCCAGTAGTATCGCTACGAGAGCTATACCATGGCACCTCTGCTCTAGAGGCCGCCCACGTCCGAAATACACCAGACTGGTGAATTTTGCCTAAACCGGCTCATACCAGGGGTGAATCTTGAAGGCTATGCATGTCACAGTACCTCTGCCCTAGAGGTCTGTCCCGTCCCAAACACGCCCATACTGGGATAATGCCTAAACCGGCTCAACCTAGGGGTAGAAGTCACTAGTGGCGAGGATTCGTCCTCCTGGACAAAAGCTCCATCCTGGTCACAACTAGGAAGGGTAGCGGCCACGACCACAAAATGCTGAAGTCGGAGACACTGGACCAGGGAAGTCTAGATAGGCAACCACCTCTCACCCGGCGGGGATGTTTGCGTATCCTAATCACGCTGAGGTTTTCCGGTGAGAAAGTCCAACCCTGGACTGGATGGGCAACCACCTCTCACCCGGCGGTGATACACGGGTATCTCAAAACAAGTCGAGGTTTTCCGGTGAGAAAGTCCAACTCTGGCCTGGGTGGGCTACCGCCTCTCACCCAGTGGGGATGCACTGATATCCTAAACACGTCGAGGTCTTCCGGTGAGAAAGTCCAACCCTAGACTAAACTGGTGCAATGAAAACCACGGTGTCACGCAATCCCGCTTCCGAGACTCACCAAGAATACAGGCTAAAGCACTGTGATACTCTGAACCCCTTGTGGTCCTTTCGTGGATCTCGTGTGGTCTATTTTGGACCACACAGGGGACCACGGGACCTAACGAGGACCTCAGGCGTGAATTCAGTAGGTTCACAGTGCGGTTTTTGGTGGTTGAAGTGAACGAAGAAGAAGAAGAAGACTAATATTTTCAGTATTGACGGAGGCATATTTGTTTTGAAAGTTATTTTAAAGTAAAAAGTAATCATGCCTAATGACAGGTATTTACTTTTTTTTACCGCACTCTACATTTTTATATTTTGTAGACTACATCTTTATAGTTTGTAAAGTAAATACTTGCCAGCTAAATGGCATAGAAAAAGGACAGTACAGATGTTAGTGACAATATTTCAAATGTTCTTTATAGTATTATTTCACTTTGGAAATCGAAATGTTTTTTTAATGCAACTGTAGTTTAGAAAATTATTTTTTTACATGAATGTGTTTGTTTTAGGAAAATGCCATAACTTGTTATTTATAAATATCAGTAAACAAAGAGAATAAAATGTTCTTAATTATGTATACATGCATATAATATATAAGTATATATATATAAGAGGAGCGTTCAGAAAGTAATGCACCATATCGTTTGTTTCAGCTGATAATTAAGGAAGATAGAAGAATGAAATTTTGCACACTTTAAATATGGCATGTGCCGATTGTGTGAAACAACGTGCATTGCAACCGGCAAAAGATTATGACTGCCTTAACTGTTGAAATAGAGCGCTTTAGCAACTAGCCGTATAAGCAGGAATTGTGACAGAATTTCTCATTGTAAAGACGGAAACTGTTGTGAACATTCACAAAAGTCTGTGTGATATGTATGGAAATTTTTGTAGTCGAGAAGAGTACAGTCATTCGCTGGGTTCAGAGAATCAAAGAATCAATCAGTGAAGATAAGGGGTTGCATGATCGGCCGCGATGTGGCCGTCCCGCCACAGCCACCAAGTCAGAAATGTTGAAATGCCCTGATGGCATTATTCTTACTGATAGGCGTATCACTACTCAACAGTTGGCCTTAAAGCTGTCAGTCAGCAGTGCTAATGCAAATTCAGTTATAAAAGCTCTCGGATTTTCTAATGTATGCGGAAGATGGGTTCCTTAAAGTCTCACAAATGACTATCGATTGCAAAGAAAAGCACTTTCTTCTGAATTGTTGGAGCATTTCATTGCTGAGGGAGAGAACTTTTTGGCTAATATCGTAACAAGTTACGAAACTTGGGCAGATCATTTTGAATCTGAGACAAAAAGACAGTCAATGGAGTGACATCATTCGCAATCACCACGAAGAAAGAAATTCAAAACAACTCTTTCAGCTGGAAAGGTCATGACCACTGTCTTTTGGGACAATGAAGGTGTGATTGTTGTGAATGTTATGCCACGAGGAGAGACATTCAATTCACAAGCTTACATTAAGACATAAAAACATAGTCAAAGGTTTCGCAGATTTCGGCCGCATAAGAATCCAGCTGACCTGCTTCTCCTTCATGACAATGCGCGCCCTCATACAAGTCTGACAACACGGCAAGCAATCAACAAGTTGGGTTAGACTGTGCTACATCATCCACACTATAGTCCCGATTTGGCATCCTCTGATTTCCATCTGTTTGATCCACTTAAAGATGCACTACGAGGGGTAAGATTTGAAGATGGCGAAGGAGTGATTCATGCAGTGAAGAAATGGCTACATATCTCTCTCTCTCTCTGAACCTTAAGTGCCCAGGGCACATGGGGCTTCCGCAAGGGTTTTCCACAAATGCCTGTCCTTCGCCTTGTTTTCTGCTCTTGCCCAGGTGAGCCCTCTATTGTTCAACATCCTTTCTGTTGTTCTTCTCCATGTCTCTTTTGGTCTACCCTTACTTCTGTTCCCCTGTGGTGTCCATCTTAGTGCTATTTTTGGTAGTGAGTTGTCAGTCATTCGGAGAACATGTCCCAACCATCGCCAGCGTCTTTCCTCAATAATTGCTGTCAGTGGCTTCATCTGCATCTCTGCCAACAAGATGTTATTTCTTATGGTGTTTGGCCAAAATATTTTTCTAATTCTTTTTAAACATTTAGTCTGGAAAGAATTCAACTTGTTTTCTATGGTTTTGGTGATTTTCCAGCATTCACTTCCATAAAGTAGTACACTTAGAACATTACTCTTAAATATCTTGATTTTCATATTCATGCTTAGTTTTTTAGATTTCCATATAGTCTGCAGTACTTCCTCCACTAACTTGCTATCTACTCTGAGTACATTTCTATTGGTCACATTTTGCTTCATTAACTTTATCTTTCCTACGTTGATCTTTAGTCCTATGTTGTTTGCATTCTGAGTTAGCTTGTTTTTTTATCTTGCATTTCTTTGTGGCTGCTTGACAGTAGAGAAATGTCGTCCGCAAAGTCAAGGTCCTCCAGCACTGTGTTGAGGGTCCATTGTAATCATCTGCGATTGTATGATGTTGCCTCCTTCATTAACCAGTCTACTGCCAAGATAAATAATGTTGGAGATAGTACACATCCCTGCTTCACTCCTGTTTGTACCCTAAAGCTGCTGGAGGTATGTTTTCCACAGATCACTTTGCACTGAAAACCCTTGTATAGGGCTTTGATAACATTCACTATCTTATGGGGGAGGCCATGCCATCTTAGGATTTTCCACAGTGCATCTCTGTTGACACTGTCAAAGGCTTTCTCAAAATCTATAAACAATGCATATGTTGTGCTATGCCAATCATTTGCATGTTGTAATATTTGTCTAAGTACAAATATGTGGTCTATGCATGATCTTCCTTTCCTAAATCATGCCTGCTCTTTTCGAAGTTTGTATAGCTACATAATCAAGAGAAAATCTGGTACGGGCTAGGAATATACTGTTATCATGAGTTTGGCTTGCCTCGTATGGCATATTGAGTAACGTGTCGAAGTAATGACTCCATCGCTGCACTAACCTCTCATGTTCGCACACTGGATCGCCATTATCATCGTTCTGTTGGGTCGAAACGCTCTCTTCTCTTTCTCATTGCGCTAATATTTTTATAAAATATTTTCGTAGATTCTTTGAGATTGTTGTTTAATACATTATTGTATTCCTGCTATGATTTTACCTTTGCTTCTTTTATTACTCACTTAGAGTGTTTTCTTACAAGTAAATATTCAATATAGTCTATATCCACTTTACTTATTATCCATTATTTCTATTTCTATTTCTTTTCTTTTACAGAGACTTTAACTTCATCATTCCACCATGTTATTATTTTCATTTCTCTACTTCCTTTTCTTCATAGTACCACATGTTTCATTTGCTGCTTGCAAAAAGCTGGTTTTTAAACAAGGCCCGTTTCTTTTCATTGACTGTTGGTAAGTTTATGAAGAGTTCTCAGCTTTTCTACTCAGATTCTTCTTTCACATTCTCTTCCTTGAACTTGCTACCAAATACTCATGACGTTTTATATGTTCAAAATAACCTCTGTTTAATCTTCGTTACTAGATAGACTTCTTCAATATTAAGTTTTTGCAGGATGTATATATTTGATCTTGTGTCATGTCCATGATATTTGAAGGAGTTTTTAGTAGCATTTCAATTCAAGAGCATTTATGTGTTTCTCAGCTGTTTTGTTGAGTGTTTAGGTCTCACAGGTATATGGGAAAGACACATGCCCTTCTTCTACTTCCATCTTTTCTTCCACACAACATCCTTTTATTTTTAGAGATATAGATGTCCTTCTTTCAATTTCCATCATTATAATGTCATTAACATTTAGTACTGATTCAAGATATTAAAACGCTTTCAACTCTTCCAATTTTTCTCATTAGATATATATTTCACCTTCCATACTTGTAGTGTACATTGTTAACAATACACATTTCTATCCACGTATCTATCTATCTATCTATCTATCTATCTATCTATCTATCTATCTATCTATCTATCTATCTATCTATCTATCTATCTATCTATCTATCTATCTATCTATCTATCTATCTATCTATCTATCTATCTATCTATCTGGAAAATCAAGAATGGAGTGCAAAACAAAATGTCTAGTCAAAAGACTAGAAAAAGATATGTGTCTCCATATCACGAGCTGATTCCTCATCATCGGCAAGACTCTGTATATAACTAGCAGATGTGTGGGAAAGTAGGACAGTCTTGGCAGTTTTGATTCTCAGGCATATTCATCTTGGGAGCCAAGATGCTAAGATGATTTTTTTTCCAAAATTTCTGTGTGTCTGGTATCAACTCAGGTCCAGATTTGGGATCATGGGATTGCGTGGAAAAAGAATCATGTTTTTAATACACTGACAGAAATGTACGTAGTATACTCTGGTATGCTTTAGCTGAGGGTAGATATTCTTTTTTTTGTGTGGGACAGTTGAAAAGTACAAGATTGACATTTGGGTCTACTTTAGTGTTTCAGAGCCAAGGTTAGAAATGACTTCTGCTCCTGATGTTCAACAATAATTTGGATTACAACATTTTATTAACTTCAAAGTACCAAAATATTTGGGTGCCATTAAATTACTAGGTCTGAGAGCCATTTTAATGATAAGATTAGATAGTGCATTTTTTTGGGGTATAAGCTCAATCTTCTTTTTTGCTAAAACACCCTCATATTTGCACTGTTTTTTTTTCAGAGTGATATGTACAGCGTTGGAATAATATTATATGAGATGTCGAATGTATTCACCACAGACATGGAAAGGTTCATAAAAATTGGGGAGCTTCGACAGGAAAATAAATGCAGTGAGACCTTTCAACAAAAGTCACCAATTGAGGTCTCTTGGATTTATCACTGTAGCTTTACAGTCTAGCATTTCATTTCTTCATAATGAAATCTCTAATAACATTTAGGAATCCTTTTTAAATTATGTTATCCATATGTTCAAAGTAGATTATTTTCGAGAGGTTTTGGAAAAAGGACTGTTTTTGAAAATAAAATGATCAAAATTCATTGAACATTCAAAAGAAGACAAGTTAGAGAATATGGCAATCACTTGAAAGCTTATAAGAGAAAAAAGAAATGGAGGCAAAAGGAGACTGAACAGACTGATCAGGTAGCAAGCAAAAGAAAAAGCAATCTCATTAAAATAAGATTGGAATAGATAATGACCAATGTTTATTAATTATAGCACATAATCACCAATTTATATTAATCATAGAACATAAAGAAATGAATGGTTGCTACTCAGAAGCAGATTTTCATGTGGAAATTGAAGAATTCTTTACAATATTTACCTAACTTTCTTTTACTGTTCACAGTAAACTGTTTCTGTTAATTATCATAGCATAATTTTGATTGTCTAATGAGCTGTGTGGCTGTTCAGCCTCCATGGTCATTAATTTCTTCCCTACAGTCTCAATAGAACAAAAAAATATATATATAGTTTGAATACTGAATTTTCAGAAACTATCCAGCTCCTCTTTCAGTCAAGTCAAAATTAAGAAGTATAGTGTACTAGGTGTTGTCTGGATTGAATTAAACATTAGCTGTGGTGAGACTGAAAAAGAAATGTGCCATTATTATGTACATTGCACTTGTTAGTGGTGGTTCTGTTGTTTTTGTTTATTTCATAATTATTCTGTAGCTGTGGCTTACAAGTACCACTAGTGATGTCGAATGTAAACATCACCCTATAATATTGGTTGGTCAAGAATTTTCTGCACATGTTTCAGCAAATTTTTTTAGACACCTTCTTCATGTCCCTGTAACTGTGAGCTGGTGTTCTTTGCAGCCGATGCTGTGAAGATATTGAGGCACATGTATCAGCTCTGGCGCAGGTTATGCCAGCTACTTTTTTTTCAGTTCCAGAATGCAGGTAAAAAGCAGGGGGTGTGCAGTGCTTCTTTAGCAGACTCCACCACCATGGGGACTATTGTGATCCCTGCCCCCATTAGCCAGGCTAGGCCTGTTACTGGGGGTACCAACAGAGAGCTGGGACAAGGTCTTGGTCAGGTATAGTTTGCTAACTCTGATGCTAGCATATCAGCTATGGATCACTGATTGCCAAATCAGAAAGCAGACACAAATGGACAAGAAGTGGACCTATCAACTCAAATGGAGCACCAACATTCTTTTGCCCAAAGTCTACAATACTGATATTGTCATGAGCATTTGCTCAAACATATAATTGTTTTATGCCCAAAAATGACAATGATGGTGAAGTGGATGAAACAAAAATCTGCTTTTAACAAGAGACAAGTGAGTTATTGGATGATTTGGTCACCCATTCAAGGAAACATAATCTTCATGACAGAACAAAGAGAAAATGAACTTTTATTTTGTGCAAGAAAAGTTATACAGAGTAAGATCAAAACTCTTCACTTGGGTAAAATGTTTAAATAGGACAGTTCAGAAGGAACATACAGAAGTCAGAATTATTTCATAAATAATCTTCTAAAACCTACACTTGTCCCTTTTTGCCAACTTCTGAGTCTACAGTTCCAATATATTTGAAACCCACATTTGTCCCTTTTTGCCAACTTCTGAGTCTAAAGTTCTAATATATTTGAAACCCAAATCCTGCATCTCTACTTCAAATCATGGCACAAGAATGCAGTATCAGATAATATCTTCTAGAAATGTTTACCTAATGTATTATTATCAAAGGATGCAATTTCTTAGGAGAAACTCAAGACACAGTTAAGCACAATAATTTAAAATGTTACATTTCATTTCTATTTAATTAAATACTTTTATAAGCTTTCATGGTTCATATTTGCCATTACTGTTACATGGCTTCTTTCATTTCAGCAGATCATTAACCCAGCAAGGTCAAGGGTCCTGCAAAATCAGTTTTTATAACTGAATGAATCACTCATTTTATTCCTCCACAGGCTGAAATTATTGATGCCCTCATCAATCCAGTGCCCAGTGAAAGACCATCAGCAGAAGAAGTTTTGAGTCATCTGCTCTTTATCCCAGTGGAGCAGGTTGGTTCATCTTCCTTTGGTAAACTTTGCTAGGTTAAAGGCATAAGTATTAACATGGATGTTGTTACTTAACTTTTCTAGATTTGGTAATAGTTAGAGTTATTAAATGACCAGTATCATGTTGAATCTATTGTTACAGAACAAATATTTCAGTTGAAATATTTATAGAATCAGCATTGAGAGATGCTGGCCAGTATATTGGTCCTTCTAAAGACAAAGGTTCTTAACTTGTTTAGATTATTATAATTCCTGTGATTTGAATGAATCTGTTCCCACAGCTCATTCTCCAGACTGTTGAAATCATGATCTATTAGGTACCAATATTACTTTTAAAAAAAAACATCAAAAGCTTTGTTTCTATTTTACATATGGATAGCTAGTATCAGAACAGCTGAAGGAAAACTCTAACCTAACAACAAATTCTTTTCTTTTATATGTTGTTCAGAGACTGAGTCCCATACATCCATTATTTGGTTCTCATATCCCCCAGGACTTTGGATACCCCTGCTTAGAAACTCTTATGCTAAGATGAAATTAACTAAATTCTTACATCTTACATCATTCCCATGCTGTTAAACATCACATAGGGCTCACATGGCAGTTTTCCTGTTTTCGGAGAGCTTTTCAAACTCATCAAGGGATTTTATGCCCGCTAAACTGTCCTCTCTTAACAATGTCCTCTTTAGAGTTTCAAGCGGTCGACCTCTTTTTTCTTTGGCCTGTTGTGTTCCACTTGATAGCTTGTTTTGAGATTCTCTAACTGTTCTCAACTTCTCAACATGTGTCCAATACATGTCTGTCTCCTTTTTCTGATCACCCATGAGACAGGTTATTGTTCACTCATCTGCCTTATCTCTGCATTGTTCTTGAATTCATTCCATTTTATACCAAGTATTTTCCTTAGGTATTTGTTTTCAAGAGTCTAATTTGTTTATTTCTTTAGTTTTCCAGCATTCATATGCATAGATGAGGGTGGATGTTATATTTGAATTGAATAATTTTAACTTGGTTTTTGTGCTTATAACTTTTTAATGCCATATTTTTATATAAATATATATGTAAAAATATAAAATAAATATATAAATAAATCAGTTGTTGTATAAATATCAATTCTAATATAAAGAACATTAAATGTTTTTACATCATTTTTTAAAAAATTTAACGTGCATTTATTGCTGATGGAATGGCTGATTTTCCCTGCAGTTACTTAAATAACTTTATATAACAAGTTTTCTTCCCCCGTGTGGTACCCGAGATCTGCAAAGAATAGGACCACTGTACCCCACCACACATGATCGTAAAAGGTGACTAAGGAGGGTTCGGCATAGGGCCAGCAACCCTATCTGGTAAAAAAACTGTCAGACTGCTGCAGAAACAGAAGCAAGGGAAAAAACAAATGCAGGTGAAAGGAGAAATGCTTATCAGGAAACTGAGCCTATGAAGGTTGTGGATGAAAGCCAGCCACTGGAAGTCCCCAGCCCGACTGCAGACCTCCTGGAACCTAAACACAAGATGCAAATAGGCAGCTGGAATGTAAGAACACTTAACCAGACTGGAAAACTAGCACAAACCATCAAGGAAATTCACAGATACAAACTAGACATACTAGGAATACAAGAAGCAAGATGGACAGGACAAGGCAGAAGGAAATTAACAACACAGCACACAGAAGATACAATAATATGGCCAGGTAAAGAAGATCATCATGAAGGAGGAGTAGCATTGATTATAACAAAAGAAGCATCAAGAGCATTGCTGAAATGGACCCTTATAAATGAGAGATTATTATATGCACACTTCAACTCAAGATTCACAAAGCTGTCTATTATAGTTTGTTATGCACCAACAGAAGCAGCTGAAGAGGAATTAAAAGAAGATTTTTACAACAGCCTTCAAGCCACAGTAGAAACAATACCCAAGCATGATATGCTACTCATCTTGGGCGACTTCGATGCAAAAGTAGGTGAAGGAAATGAAGATAGAAGAAGAGTCATGGGAAAAGAAGGAATCGGAGAAATAAATGAAAATGGAGATAAACTGTGCAGTTTCTGTGAAGAAAATATGATGACCATCGGAGGGACAATTTTCCAACATAAAAACATCCATAAAGTGACTTGGAGGTCCCCAGATAAAACCACAGAAAACCAAATCGATCATATACTAATAAACAACAAGTGGAAACAGTCACTACAATATATGCGAGCAAGGAAAGGAGCAGATGTAGGAAGTGATCACAACCTTCTGGTAGCAAAAATAAAACTAAAATTAAAGAAAGCCAAAATCGGAGAATGCAGAAAGATACATTTTGATACAAGAAAACTGAAAGACCAGCAAACAAGAAATGAATTCTCAATAGTGCTTAAGAACCACTTCAGTGTCCTACAAGATGAAGAGAAATGTCAATACTGAAGTTCAATAAAACACTACAGAAACAGCAAAAGAGGTGCTGCGATATCGGAAACTGAGAAAAGAGGAATGGATAAGCAAGACACATGGGAAAAGACAGAGCAAAGAGAAGAAATCAAGAAAAAATTACTGAACACAAAATCACAACGATTTAAAGAACAAGTTTTAAGTAATTTTGCACAAAAAGACAAGCAAGTGAAGGAATCATGCCGTCAAGATAAACATCAATACTATGACAACTTAACAGAAGCAGCAGAGAAAGCAGCATATGCAAATGACATGAAAACCATATACAAAATCACAAAGCAGATGACAGGTAACTTCAGCACAAGATGTGAGAGTGCAGTAAAGATACATAAGGGACAACTGGTCAGTGGAGAAAGAGAAAAAATTGAAAGATGGAGGGAACACTTTAACACCCTACTAAACAGAACACAAGCAGCACAAACGATAGACATACCTGAAGCAAACACAGAACTAAACATCAATACAGGACCAATAACAATAAGTGAAGTAAAGGAGGCGATAAAGAAGCTAAAATTAGATAGGACACCAGGTGAAGATGAAGTGACTGCTGAGATGTTGAAAGCAGAAGAAACAGAAACACCAAAACAACTTTGCCGGATATTACAACAAATTTGGGATCTAGAAAAAGCTCCAGAGGAGTGGAAAACTGGTCTTATAGTAAAACTACCAAAGAAGGGTGACCTCAGAGATTGCGGGAACTGGAGAGGCATTACCCTACTGCCACTCACCAGTAAAGTATTTTGCAGAATAATCATCAACATAATTGTACCAGCACTTGAGGGAAAACTTCAGAAAGGGCAGGCAGGATTTAGGAAAAGAAGATCATGCATGGACCACATATTTGTACTTAGACAAATATTAGAACAGGCAAATGAGTGGCATAGCACAACATATGCATTGTTTATAGATTTTGAGAAAGCCTTTGACAGTGTCAACAGAGATGCACTGTGAAAAATCCTAAGATGGCATGACCTCCCCCATAAGATAGTGAATGTAATCAAAGCCCTATAAGAGGGTTTTCAGTGCAAAGTGATCTGTGGAAAACATACCTCCAGCAGCTTTAGGGTACAAACAAGAGTGAAGCAGGGATGTGTACTATCACCAACATTATTTATCTTGGCAGTAGACTGGTTAATGAAGGAGGCAACAACAGACAAACGCAGAGGATTACAGTGGACCCTTGACACAGTACTGGAGGGCCTTGACTTTGCAGATGACATTTGTCTACTATCAAGCAGCCACAAAGAAATGCAAGATAAAATAAACAAGTTAACTCAGAATGCAAACAACATAGGACTAAAGATCAACGTAGGAAAGATAAAGTTAATGAAGCAAAATGTGAACAACAGAAATGTACTCAGAGTAGATAACAAGTTAGTGGAGGAGGTCAACGAATGTGTAGAAAAGTAGTAGAAAATGGAGACAGCACAGAGGACATCAACAGCAGACTTAATAGAGCAAACCAGGCTTTTGCAATGATGCAGACTATATGGAAATCTAAAAAACTAAGCATAAATACGAAAATCAGGATATTTAAACGTTCTAAGTGGAATGATAATATATTTATATATTCTGGCGGAGAAGTAGGAGGAAAGAATGGAGTGGCTTTTTATTTGGACAAATCAACATCAAAAGCATTACTAGGCTACAGTCCAGTAAGTGATAGAATCCTAACAATCAGACTTAAGGGCATTCCTAGAAATGTAACAGTCATCCAGATATATGCACCTACATCAGCAGCAGAAGAAGAGGAAGTAGAACATTTTTATAACACACTGCAAACAACAATAGACCAGGTACGGAAAAATGATGTTGTATTTATAATGGGTGATTTTAATGCAAAAATTGGTACAGAAAGAGCAGAAAATGAAGGACATGTTGTAGGGAAATTTAGCATAGGACACAGAAATGAGGCAGGTGACAATCTAATGGCGTTTTGCATGGAAAATGAGCTAATGATCGCTAACACACTTTTTAAACAACATCCAAGAAGACTTTACACATGGACATCACCTGATGGGAAAACCAGGAATCAAATAGATTACATTTTAGTGCAGAGAAGGTGGAGGTCAAGCATAACATCAGCAAAAACTTTACCAGGTGCTTATTGTGACATGGACCATGAGTTATTAATAGCAGACATGAAGATAAAGATAAAAAAGATAGTTATGGGATCAAGACCACTCCGCTTTGACCTTACAAATATACCAGAACAAAACGGTATAGAAGTGAAGAACCGTTTCGAAATCCTGATGGCTGTACAGGAAGAGATGACACCAGATGAATTGGCTACGCAGGCCAAAGATATCTTAGTAACAACAGCTAAAGACATGGTTCCAGTAAAGAAAACACAAAAGAATAGATGGATCACAGCAGGTACACTAGAACTGATAAAACAATGTAGAGAAATGAAGACGCAATGGAGAGTGACAAACAACAACAAAGATAAATATAAAACTTTAACAAAAGAAGTACGAAGAAACATAAGAAAAGACAAAAAACAATACATACAAGATTGTTGTGAAAGAATAGAAGAACATCAGAGGTGTGGAAGAGATAGTGAAATGTTTAAAGAAATGAAGACATTGACGAGAAATGTCACACCTAAGCTAAATGTAATTTGTGATGAGATGGGGAATACCCTGACAGAGATAGAGGAAATTCTAGAAAGATGGAAGGAATATTGCAAAAGAATGTATGAAACAACCGACTGTGGAAGCAGAAATCAACAATGTGAATTATTATTGGAGGAGAAAGAACCCGAGCCGACAATGGAAGAAGTTTTATAGGCAATAAAGAATCTGAAAAATGGTAAATCACCAGGATGTGATGAGATAACCGCTGAATTTATTAAAGCAGGAGGAAAGGAGTGTGCAACAATCTATCATGCACTATGTAAAAAGATATGGCATTCAGGTATTTGGCCAAAAGAATGGAAAAGAACTGTATTCATACCACTGCCAAAAAAGGGTAACCTGAAATTATGCACCAACTACAGAACTGTTGCCCTGATTAGTCATGCCAGTAAAATTCTGTTAAAAATCATAATGGGTAGACTTCGAAAGAAAATAGAAGAAGAAGTCAATATGGTCCAAGCTGGCTTCAGGCAAGGAAGAGGATCAAGAGATCATATATTCAATCTAAGATTAATAATAGAGAAATGCAGGGAGTTTAATGTGAATCTATATTTATCCTTTATAGACTACTCAAAGGCATTTGATTGTGTACAACACCAGAAACTTTGGGAAATAATGGAAAAAAATGGAATTTCCAACACATTTGATACAATTAACATCACTGCTGTATTTAGACCAACAAGCAGCAGTAAGAATAAATGGTGAAACAACAACTTGGTTTGACATAAAACAAGGGGTCCGTCAGGGGTGCATACTGTTGCTTTACTTATTTAACTTGTATACTGAAAATATAATGAGGAATGTTAGAGAAGATGTAGACAAAGAATATTACGATGCCATAACAGTTGGAGGTTATGAAATACCAGAGATTAGATATGCTGATGACATAGTATTGCTGTCCACAACACAAAAAGGAATAGAAAAACTAATTATGTCAGTCCGCAAGAACAGCGAAGAGCAGAACCTCTATCTTAATGCAAAGAAAACTAAATTGATGACAACTGACAAAACAAACAAGGCAACTGAAATATGTATCAATGAGCAAAAACTGGAAGAAGTGGAGAGTTTTGAATATCTTGGATCACTACTAACTAATAATGGAGATACAATGAGGGAAATTAAAAGGAGGACATCTATTGCTCTTCAGAAAGTAAAACAAATAAAGAATCTGTGGAGAGGAGCAGACAGAACCACAAAAATAAGATTTTTAAGGGCATGCATCTTTCCCATCTCAACATATGCCTGTGAGACCTGGACACTTAACAAAACAGCTGAGAAACACATAAATGCCTTTGAATGTAAATGCTACAGAAGAGTTCTCCAAATATCGTGGACACAAAAAAGAACAAATATATCTATACTACAAGAGCTTAATGTTGAAGAAGGCTGGCTAGTAAAGAGGATTAAAGAGAGAAAACTTAAATATTTTGGACACATTAAACGTCATGATAATTTAGAGAAGACCGTATTGGAAGGATACATAATGGGAAAAAGAAAAAGAGGAAGACCGAAACGAAGATGGCTGCAAGACATCATTGATGATCTGGAAATGGATGCAGCAGCAGCAGGCCATCTTGCTCACAACCGAGAGGCCTACAGGAGTGCTGTTTGGGAGGCAAAGTTCCGCAAGGGACATGCAAAGGAATGAATGAATGAAGTGTACTACTCTATGGAAGTGAATGCTGGAAAATCACCAAAACCATAGAAAACAAACTGAATTCTTTCCAGACTAAATGTTTACGAAGAATTAGAAAAATATTTTGGCCAAACACTATAAGAAATAACATCTTGTTGGCAGAAATGCAGATGAAACCACTGACAACAATTATTGAGGAAAGACACTGGCGATGGCTGGGACATGTGCTCCAAATGACTGACAACTCACTATAAAAAATAACACTAAGATGGACACCACAGGGGAACAGAAGTAAGGGCAGACCAAAAGAGACATAGAGAAGAACAACAGAAAGGATGTTGAGCAATAGTGGGCTCACCTTGTCAAGAGCAGAAAAAAAGGCAAAGGACAGGCATTTGTGGAAAACCCTTGCGGAAGCCCCATGTGCCCTGTGCACTTAAGGTTCAGAGAGAGAGAGAGAGGGAGAGAGAGAGGGAGAGAGGGAGGGAGGGAGAGAGAGAGAGAGAGAGAGCAAGTTTTCTTCTGTAAGACGAGGGAGTATACAAAACTCTTCAAGAGATTACTCGGCATCTTCAAGTTCATGGACTCATTTTTAAAATTTACCAGAGCATATTATTTGGTCACATTAGAATTACATGTTCCATTATTTGTTGATATATCTAGATATTGCAATTATGGGGAGTATGAGTGATATTATGTTTCTCATGAGATCTCAGTCTTCGATATCTTTCTTCAGTTCAGCTTGTGATCTTCTGACATGTCACTGTGCCATATTGTCAATCTTATGCTCCTCCTGTAAATCTTTCATGTTGTTTTTAAGCAATTTTCCCTTCTCATTTCAGTTCAGTAAATGTTGATTGTCTCATGTATAGTTTAACTGTTTCATGTAGTTTTCATTTCATTTCATTAAACTTTCTCCAGCATTGCTCATTTGGTGTCTTGACTGTTTCTTATTATTCTTCTGAGAAACTCCATCCTTTGTTAATACAAAATGCAATCACTGCTAGAAGACATCCATTGATACTGGTCTTGTTTATATTATTAAGCACGGCTTACAAGATGTGGATTTAAAACATCTAAGAAATTTAGAGCCAGAAGTTGATAAGAAAGGACGAAGGTGAGTTTTGGAAGATTATTTGTAAGACCAGTTTGATTCTGTCTGATTTCATAGCTTCAGATGTTTGACACATATTCAGAAAAGAGAACTTTTCATAAATTTATCATGATTATTTGTTTCATTAATCATCAGCATCAGATTCAGTGGTTGCATACTGAGTTGGCACGGCTGCTGCAAACAGTAGACAACCAAAGGCAGCAAATGATGGGGATGAGAGATGAATTAACAGCAGCAGCTTCACTTGTAGATGCACAGACCTGGACTTTGAATGCTGTGACCCAGCTAGTAAGGTCAACAGAGAACCCTGGTTTGAATGCCAGGTTCGATGAAATAATGATCAACAGTTCTTTATTTGAACCTCTTTCTGCTGAACTGATGAAAGAAGGCTGATCTAACTCTTCTCTAAGAAGAAAGTAACATAACATTTTATATATTATTCCAACTATGATATGATCATAAAAAAAATAACAATTTATATATTTTACAAGGTGACATTTTCCTTTTCTTCTTTCGAAATATTTCTCCATCACAAGATTCAATCCAGATATTCATCAGTTAAAAAGAAAAGGTACATTTACCATAACATGATACTCATGTACTTCAAACATTAACATATTGTCACAGAATTTCATGATAATTTAGAGAAGACCGTATTGGAAGGATACATAATGGGAAAAAGAAAAAGAGGAAGACCGAAACGAAGATGGCTGCAAGACATCGTTGATGATCTGGAAATGGATGCAGCAGCAGCAGGCCATCTTGCTCACAACCGAGAGGCCTACAGGAGTGCTGTTTGGGAGGCAAAGTTCCGCAAGGGACATGCAAAGGAATGAATGAATGAACTGAATCATCATCACATGCCTTACCTGGAGGTGTTGGCAACCATGTCTATCTACAGTTTCTGATCTTTCACATTATTCATCAGTTCTGTTGTGTCTCTCCCATGCCATTTTGTCAAGCCATCTAAGATTTTCTCTCTTGGTCTCCCTTGCAAACTGTTAACATGTATACACATTTTACAGTTTATTTCCTATAATTTATTAAGATTTATTAATGCAAAAAATATGACAATCAGGTATTTGGCCAAAAGAATGGAAAAGAACTGTATTCATACCACTGCCAAAAAAGGGTAACCTGAAATTATGCACAAACTACAGAACTGTTGCCCTGATTAGCCATGCCAGTAAAATTCTGTTAAAAATCATAATGGGTAGACTTCAAAAGAAATAGAAGAAGTCAATATGGTCCAAGCTGGTTTCATGCAAGGAAGCAGATCAAGAGATCATATATTCAGTATAAGATTAATAATAGAGAAATGCAGAGAGTTTAATGTGAATCTTATCTTTTATAGACTATTCAAAGGCATTTGATTGTTTGCAACACCAGAAACTCTGGGAAATAATGAAAAAAAAATAGGACTTCCATCACATGTGATATAATTAATATCACTGTTGTATCTAGACCAACAGGCAGCAGTGAGAATAAATGGTGAAACAACTACTTAGTTTGACATAAAACAGGAAGTCCGTCAGGAGTGCATATTGTCGCCTTACGTATTTAACTTGTATGTAGAAAATATAATGAGGAATGTTAGAGAAGATGTAGACAAAGAGTATTATGATGCCATAATAATTGGAGGTTATATAATACCAGAGATTAGATATGCTGATGACATAGTATTACTGTCCACAACACAAAAGGAATGGAAAAACTAATTATGTCAGTCCATAAGAATAGTGAAAAGCAATACCTCTATCTTAATGCGAAGAAAACTAAATTGATGACAACTGACAAAACAAACAAGGCAGCTGAAATATGTATCAATGAGGAAAAATTGGAAGAAGTTGAGACTTTTGAATATCTTGGATTACTGCTAACTAATAATGAAGATACAATGAGAGAAATTAAAAGGAGGACATATATCACTCTTAAAAAGTAAAACAACTAAAGAATCTAGAGAACTACAAAAATAAGATTTTTAAGGGCATGCATCTTTCTCATTGCAAACATATGCCTGTGAGATTTGAACACTTAACAAAACAGCTGAGAACACATAAATGCCTTTGAATGTAAATGATACAGAAGAGTTCTTCAAATATGGAGACAAAAAAGAACAAATATATCCATACTACAAGAACTAAATATTGAAGAAGGCTGGCTAGGAAGGAAAATTAAAGATAGAAAATTTAAATATTTTGGGCACATTAAACATCATGAGAATTTAGAGAAGACCATCTTGGAAGGGTACATAATAGGAAAGAGAAAGAGAGGAAGACCAAGGCAAAGATGCCTCCAAGGCATCATTGATGATCTACAAATGGATGCATCAGTAGCAGGACATCTTGCTTACAACTGAGAGCCCTATAAAAAGCTGTTAGTGAGGCAAAGTTTCGCAAAGGACATGCAAATGACTGACTGAAAGCAAAAAAATGAGTTTTTTGCATTTGTGTTGCAGCAAAAAACATATAATCATTTGTGTCTTTGTGTAGAAGATTTGATAAAGGTAGGATGAAAAAGTAAGTCCATAAGTGGAAGTTATGAAGTATATTTTACTTATTATAAATTTCAAAATTTATAATAGTAGTAAATTTAATCAAAGTAAACTTCAAAAGTAACTTGGCTGGCTGAGTAGTTAGGTACTCAGTTTACTAATTCAATAGTACTGGGTTCAAGTCTTTCTCTCACCTAAAAAAGGCCCCAGGGTCTGCCCAATATGTGTACCAGAGAAGTCTGGGAAGGTAAATGTGCCCAGGCATGATACTGACCACGTCACACTTGCATGTGTCAATGGTCTTAGAATTACAGGCCTAAGACCCTATCCAAATATGCCTTAATGGCATGAAAATGGAGATTTTAACTTTTCCATACCATGGCTGTCAGCAGAATCCTCAATGACTGTATTCCTTCCTTCGGTCAGACAACAATATATGGGTGATTAGACTTATTTTGTGAATTATATGGTCTGAAAAATAAGATTTTTATTTGTGATGAAGACCCAAATCTATTTCTGTCTTATATAGTATTGTCAGATACCTTAGGGCAGTGATTCTTAAATTTTGTTTTTAGCCATGAACCCCATTTCTAGCCTGATCACAGCTGTGAACACCATTTCTGGCCTGGTCACAGCTGTAGACCCCATTTCTGACCTGATCACAGCTGTGGACCTCATTTCTTGACTGGTCACAGCTGTGAACTCCATTTCTGGCCTGGTCACAGCTGTGGACCTTGTTTCTGACCTGATCATAGCTGTAGACCCCATGTCTGACCTGATTCAGCTGTGGACCTCATTTCTGACCTGATCATAGCTGTAGACCCCATTTCTGACTTGATCAAGCTGTGAACCCCATTTCTGGCCTGATCCAGCTGTGGGCCCCCTTTTTTAGGCTGAGAAAAACTCCACCCCTCATTAAAAAAGAAATCATTAAACATAACCCTGATAATGCTAGATATTTTTCAAAAAGTCCAGCAGATCCATTTGCTGGTCCATGAATCCCCAAAAATCCTCCCATGCACCTATGAGATCTGTGGACACCAGGTTAAGAACCACTGCTCTAGAGATAATCAGGTACATGTTTTTATGAGTTTATATTGTCAGATATAGATTTTAATGAGTTCATATTGTCTGATACAGGTTTTTATGAGTTTATATTGTCAGATATAGGTTTTGATGAGTTTATATTGTCAGATTCAGATTTTGATGAGTTTATATTGTCAGATTCAGATTTTGATGAGTTTGTATTGTCAGATATAGGTTTTGATGAGTTTGTATTGTCAGATTCAGATTTTGATGAGTTTGTATTGTCAGATATAGGTTTTGATGAGTTTGTATTGTCAGATATAGGATTTTATGAGTTTATAGAGTATTGTTAGATACAGGTTTTGATGAGTTGATTGTATTGTCAGATATAGGTTTTTATGAGTTATTGTCAGATACAGATTTTTATGAATTTATTGTATTGTCAAATACAGGTTTTGATGAGTTTAGTGTATTGTCAAATACAGGTTTTAATAAGTTTATTGTCAAATACAGATTTTAATGATTCTAATATAATAAGGAAACAGAACATTATCTTAAGTGTGAAAGAAATGTGTAGGATATTTCACTTCTTTGTAAATCTTCTTCTTAATGCTTTTTAATATTTTACTGTGATAAAATGTCACACTCTGACAGAAGATAGACATGATATTACACACAAAAATCAGAATTGTTTTGTTAGGGAACCATAGTCTGTGACCTACAATGATTTTGGATATAAATAGAACTGACCTTTCACGCAGTGAAGTAAAATACCTTAAATATCATTGATGATCTTTGAAAATAAAATGATTAACTGAATGTTTTTAAAACAGAATGAATCATCTTCTTCTTCTTCGTTCGCTTCTACCACTAAGACCGCCCCGAGATCCTAATGAATTTACGCCTGTGGTCCACATTAAGTCATGTGATCCCCCGTGTGGTCCCCTAAAGGACCACACGAGATCCCCGAGAGGACCACATGGGGTTCAGAGTATCGCAGGGTTTGAGCCTGTATTCTTGGTTAGTCCCAGAAGCGGGATTGCCGTGGTTTTCCTTGCACCAGTTTAGTTTAGAGTTGGACTTTCTCACCAGAAGACCTCAACATATTTTGGATATCAGTATATTCCTGCTGGGTGAGAGGTGTTAGGCCAGAGTTGGACTTTTTCACCGGAAAACCTCGACGTGTTTTGAGATACCCATGTATCATCGCCGGGTGAGAGGTGGTTGCCCATCCAGTCCAGTGTTGGACTTTCTCACCGGAAAACCTCAGCGCGATTAGGATATGCATACATCCCCACCGGGTGAGAGGTGGTTGCCTATCTAGACTGTCCTGGTCCAGTGTCTCCGACTTCAGCATTTTGTGGTCGTGGCCGCTACCCTTCCTAGTTGTGACCAGGATGGAGCTTTTGTCCAGGAGGATGAATCCTCGCCACTAATGACTTCCACCCCTGGGTTGAGCTGGTTTAGGCATATTATCCCAGTATGGGCATGTTTGAGACATGACCGACCTCTAAAGCAGAGGTGCCGTGACATGTGTAGCCTTCAAGTTTCACCCCTGCCCTGGTGTGAGCCGGTTTAGGTATATTTCACCAGTATGGGTGTATATCGGGCTTGACCGACCTCTAGAGCGGAGGTGGCATGACATGCCTAGCCAGCAAGTTTCACCCCTGGTGCATGCCGGTTTAGGTATATTTCACCAGTATGGGTGTATATCGGGCTTGACCGACCTCTAGAGCGGAGGTGGCATGACATGCCTAGCCAGCAAGTTTCACCCCTGGTGCATGCCGGTTTAGGCATATTTCACCAGTGTAGGTGTATTTCGGACGTGGCCGGCCTCTAGAGCAGAGGTGCCGTGGTATGTGTAGCTCTCACAGCAATACTACTAGACATACCGATTAAGCTTCACTTTATCCATTTCCTTCACCTTTTCACATCGACGCCACACAGCAACCCTGATTGCTTTCTCGCATTTTCTTCCTTGGCCGGGAGGAGCTTCACTCCACACGCGGCATCCAAAACATCTCGCCAGCAGTGTCTTAACCTCTAGGTTAAGCCAGTTCAAGCATTTCACCTGATATGAGTGCACTTAGGACATGGCCAACCTCCAGACCAGAGGTGCTGTGATTTGACTGTTTGCTTCGCTTGATCCTTTCTACCACCTTTTATGCAGTGGTGCTGCGTGGCAACCCCATTTACACCTTTCTTCATTGGCCAGGAGGAGCACCGCTCCATGCACGGCAGCTGAAGAATCTCGCCAGCAGCTGTAGATGAGCTACCAAATGTGCCACTCATCTACTCTAAGTGTCTGGTTTTCAGGCGCCAGATATTTGCCTTCGCCCCTTCTCCTGTCAGTTTAAACAGTTTTGCCATGGGAAGGCCAGGAGCTGGACTTGACTGCCAGAGGCTGTATGAGACGCACGCCATTGGAGTGGAGAGTGAATTCTCCACCCCACCTCCGGCAATAACAGTCCATAGAACCAGAATGAATCATGAAAGAAAATACATTTTTGTTAAGATAGGAGACACAATCATGAGATGTAATGAGAAAAAAAGGAACAAGAAAATTTGAAGAAAAATCTTACATTTATTGATATTCCAGAATGCAGCATTTCTTTCTTTAAATATTTACAATAGTCATTTTAACTTTTTAAAGTTTGCATGTTGCTTCATAATTATAACATCAGCATGTAATAATTTTTGTTTTCATGAACTTTTGACATTCTATAGCTAATATTATTTTCTGATTTGGAAAGAAAAAAAGTCATTGTGGAGCAACAACTTCATTTTTCTGTTGTGACCAGATGAAGAAATATTACATAATAGATAAATGTATATTGTTAATTATTTGTTACAAGCAATTCTTATTTCTCTTGCCACATGTAAGCTAGTTATTTGTCTTACCATGTGTAAGCTAGTTATTTCTCTTGCCATGTGTAAGCTAGTTATTTCTCTTGCCACATGTAAGCTAGTTATTTGTCTTACCATGTGTAAAAAAAGATAGTCCCATAGCAAATGCCGTATGGGGTGAAGCGTTAGAGACCTCATTATGCTGGGTCATCAGCGTATGAGGTAGGGTGACCAGTTCCTTTCCTCGCTGCCTTTACTTCCCAGATTTTCTCTGGTACCCATTTTACGAGGCTGGGTCGACCTCGGGGCCGTATTGGTCGGAAAAAAAATCCCGCTCAGCTGGGGATTCGAACCCTCGACCATTTGGTTGCAAGACGAGTGCTCTAACCACTACGCTAGCCGGCCCCCCTTACCATGTGTAAGCTAGTTTTTTCTCTTGCCATGTTTAAGGGTAAAGGGCATGCATCTTTCCCATCACAGCATATGCCTGTGAGACCTGGACACTTAACAAAACGGCTGAGAAACACATAAATGCCTTTGAATGTAAATGCTACAGAAAAGTTCTCCAAATATCGTGGACACAAAAAAGAACAAATATATCTATACTACAAGAGCTCAATATTGAAGAAGGCTGGCTAGTAAAGAGGATTAAAGAGAGAAAACTTAAATATTTTGGACACATTAAACGTCATGATAATTTAGAGAAGACCGTACTGGAAGGATACATAATGGGAAAAAGAAAAAGAGGAAGACCAAAACGAAGATGGCTGCAAGATATCGTTGATGATCCGCAAATAAATGCAGCAGCAGCAGGCCATCTTGCTCATAGCCGAGAAGTCTACATGAGTGCTGTTTGGGAGGCAAAGTTCCGCAAGGGACATGCAAAGGAATGAATGAATGTGTAAGCTAGTTATTTCTCTTGCCATGTGTAAGCTGGCTGTTTCTCTCAACCCATGACTCGCCAGCCATCAGGTACTAAAATGACATACTTCGAAAAGTAACTTCTTAGATATTGTTAGAAATTATTTTAATGTTTGGATATAAATATGTTAGAAAAAAAAACATGTTAGAAGATCTGTACTGACAATGTATTTTTGATTATGTATATGTCTGCGTGTGTGTATGTGTGTGTGAGAGATATTTTATTAGGTTAATTACTTCTTCTCTTTCACTTTGAATGTAATAGTTTAATCTTACTCTCTTTTGATATGTTTTTTGTTCCTAATGTAATTTGTATACCTGTATTAAATCGAATGAAAGATGGAGTGATGAAGGGCAGAATGCACGACGGGCCTGCGTGACCAATTCTTTACCCTTTAAAAATAAAGATTCATTCATTCATTCATTCTTGCCATGTGTAAGCTAGTTATTTCTCTTGCCACATGTAAGCTAGTTGCTTCTCTTGCCGAGTGTAACCTATTTTTTCTCTTGCAGCTTGTAAGCTAGTTATTTCTTTGCCATATGTAAGAATCTTGACAACATATGGCATTTAAAAGTTATAAACACAAAAACCAAGCTAAAACTATTCAATTCAAATGTAATATCCACCCTCATTTATGCATACGAAAGCTGGAAAACAACTAAAGAAATAGAAAAGAAATTATACTCTTTTGAAAACAAATGCTTAAGGAAAATACTCTGCATCAGGTGGAACAAATTCAAGAAAATTACAGAGATAAAGCAGATGAGCGAACAACAACCAGTCTCATGGGTGATCAGGAAAAGGAGATGGACATATGTTGGTCATGTGATGAGAAGAAACAATCAGAGAACCCCAAAACAAGCTATCAAGTGGAACACAACTGGCCAAAGAAAAGAGGCAGACCAGAGGAAGCTCTAAAGAATACATTATTAAGAGAGGCCTAATCAATAGGCATAAAATCCTTTAATGAAGCTGAAAAGCTTGCCGAAAACAGGAAAATATGGCGAACTAACTTGCGAGCCCTATGTGACATTTAATGGCACAGAAAAGATATAAGAATGACTTCTACTGTCACTTGCATGTGCAGTCATTATAAATTTTAATGCAGTAGATTTTAATACAACAATAATAAAACAATGAAGTAGACTGTGAAAGAAATGTTGAAGTGTGATTTTATAACGTTGAATCTGGTTTAATAGTTTCCTGCTGACATGGGGCATAAATCTTACGTGTATTTGCTTTATGAACTATAAATAAACTTTTTTGTGAACGTTTCCTAGAATTGTATTCTTCAGTAGCCCCCCTTTGATAATCTCTGATGATAAAGTGGAGCACACTTCAAAACAAGATCTGCCTGACATTCTTCCATCTTTTCTTTGCCTGACATTCTTTCATCTTTTTCTTGCCAGACATTCTTTCATCTTTTTCTTGCCAGACATTCTTTCATCTTTTTCTTGCCTGACATTTTTTCATCTTTTTCTTGCCAGCTATTCTTCCATCTTTTTCTTGCCTTACATTTTTCATCTTTTTCTAGCTTGACATTCTTTAATCTTGTTCTTGCCAGCTATTCTTCCATCTTTTTCTTGCCTGACTTTCTTCCATCTTTTTCTTGCCAGACATTCTTTCATCTTTTTCTTGCCTGACTTTCTTTCATCTTTTTCTTGCCTGACATTCTTTCATCTTTTTCTTGCCTGACTTTCTTTCATCTTTTTCTTGCCTGACATTCTTTCATCTTTTTCTTGCCTGACTTTCTTTCATCTTTTTCTTGCCTGACATTCTTTCATCTTTTTCTTGCCTGACTTTCTTTCATCTTTTTCTTGCCTGTCTTTTTTTTCATCATTTTCTTGGCTGACATTTTTTCATCTTTTTCTTGCCTGACATTCTTTCATCTTTTTCTTGCCTGACATTCTTTCATATCCCTGCCTCTCATTGATGTATGTGTTTTTCTTCACAATTCCAGAGCTGATTACTCAAGATACATTTCCAGATAGGGCTATCAGTAGAGTTCACATACAATAATTATAATTTACTTGTACATATGGTTTTTTGGCAACATTGAGTACATAGATATGCTGAAGAATGATTATATTTAAGCACCATATTTGATCAGGTTAGTTTTGCCTGCTAGCTCAGCTATATTCAAATGTTAAATATTAACTCTCTACCATCATGATCCATTTCAGCAAGTAATTGTTTTAAGAATTAAAAATAAACTAATTACAGTCAGATTATTTTGTTGTGTAGTTTGGAGTTTGTGATCTTGAACTGCCATATGTTCACGCTAAGAAAGGTTGGAAACAGAGGGAAAGTCCATCCATAAAATCTATATGATGAAAATCTATGAGCCCTATCAAGAAGTGTATTTGCCCCATCAGGACTGAAAGGCATATGAGGAAGGAGATGAGACAAGGCAAGACACAATTTGAAAGAAATAAAGAAACAAAAGAATACACATTATCCACGGTGGTGGTGGTTGTGATAATAATGATGTAGCAAAGTTGCATAAAATCCATTTGTAAAGACCGTCGCTGTTTTTCACCAGGGAAAGTTTTAGAGATAAGTGTTACTTTGACGGCCCGTGTGGCCGCGGAGCCTGGGCGTTGGTCTAGGGAGTAAAGAGTATAGTCACTGATACCTATCATACCTTCCACGCGTGTCATGACAAGCAACCAAGGGGGTTGTGTGCAGTGCCAACAACCTGTCATGTAAAAATAAATTTAGTGCCTTACAGAAACAACAATGAATAAATGTAGCTTGTTATGAAGCTGATATGACTGCATGACAGAAGATGTTCTGACTGCAAAAACTAAAACTAAAATTGTATTTTGAATTGTCTAAAGCTGGAAAGTTATGACAGATAACAGAAATGAGGAAAACTGCACATCCTCAGAATAAGAGAAAGAAGATGGCCAGGGACAGGGAGGGTAAAAACAGTGACAGGAGAAACAGTGTTATTTTCTGGAAGAGAGCACTTTTAACACCATGAAGGTGTGGCCATTATCTTGAAGAAAGTTATAAGAAGAGCATTGTTGGAACTGACACTATAAAAAAAAACAGACTGATAAACATAAAACTGATAGAGAGATTGACCAGCATTACTCTAACGCAGTGCTGGCACCAATGATAGAAATGAGGACGAGTAAGAACTCTCCAAGCTCAAAAAGAAGCAGAGAAAACATCCAAACATGACCTTGTAATGGTAATGGGAGATCTTAATGCAAAGATGGGAACAGACAATATGTGCAATGAAAGAATCATGGGAACGCATGGTAGTGGAACAGTAAATGATAACGAGGAAAGACTAATACATTTCTGTGACCTACATGACTTTGTGATTAGAAGGACAGTTTTTCCACACAAGGAAATACATACATGAAGGTGGTATTCACTAAATAGACTATTGGCAGGAAAATGAGTAAATCGTTAGTGGAAACAGTGATTTTGTTCATGAGAAGAATGATGAGGATCCTATGAACGAGCAGTGTTTGAGACAAGCTGACAAAAAAAGTAGTATAATAATAAAGATAAGAAAAAAAGGTAATAATCATTCTTGGAGCATGTGATGAGAAGAGAGAAATTGGAAAACATCATAACAATGGACAAAACTGAAGGCAAGAGAGTCAGAGGACGACCAAGAGAACAGATATTAGAAGGCCTGACATTGTGACCTGGAACAAAGTTAAACAGAAAGGTCAAGGACCGAAATTTGTGGAGGAGTATAACCGCCCTACACCGCCCGGCGTGACAAGTGATGATAGATGAGAATGTCCGTGATAGGAATCAGATCATGTGCGGTGATCGCGTTAACCGGCAATTATCCATAAAAAAGAAACATTTAAAGGTCATTAGTTACCGTAAACAGTTTACTTATCAAAACCCAAAAGCACCATTTAAAAAATGTTTTTGAAAAAATGTTGCTGACCTTACAGTAAAATTGGTAGGACAAAGTTAAATAAAAAATGTTTTCGATGTCACAAATTTCCCAATGTAGTCCAAGGTCGTGCCATAATTTTCATGTCGCTCTCCTGATAGCTCGACAAATGTTTTTCTTCTGTAACTTGATCTCTCTACAATTTGTCGGTATCAGCCTGATGCAGCAGCGACTGGCTGCGGTAATTTTGAAGTTTAGTAGAAGGTCTGTCGGCGCCTTGGATCTGTGGAGAGTCTCAGTTGTGGGTGGATCTCAGTAATGGTAAAGTCTGCCAAGACTCAGGCCAGTACTTCGAGCCAGTGGTTCCCAGTTTATGGTTGGCCGAACCACAAGTGATCCGCGGGGCTCGCAGCTTCGTTGATTTGGTATTAAATATTGTTAATCGAGCTAAAAGCATTCAAAGCTCGGGGGTTATCTGCAACTTACGTGCATTTTTGAGAATTGGTCCCTGGAAGTTAAAGAGTTGGGAGCCACTTCTAAAAAACCACTTTAGCTCACACGAAGTCTGGCAATACCCCTGAACCAGTGGGACATTATTTATTAGGCTGAACAGGTCTGGGGACCCGAAAGAGAAAAGGGTTCGGTGTAGAGGGAGGAGAAGGAAAACTGGAAGTACAAATGATTCTTTATTTTTTTCTAAATTAATAGATTGAAAGGGTTAGGGCAAAGGAGGCAGAGGCTCTTATTCAGTTTACCCTAGAGGGGTGGGGGCCTTGGTAATGTGTAATCCACCCCTGCCCTGCACTTTAAAGTTCAACATGAACTCTTACATAGAACCTTCCCTGGGGGAGAAGCAGGTGACGATGACCGCAGGAGCCTAACGGGCACAAAATATAACTGAATGTATCATTTACGAAATATGTTCTTCTCTTCAAGATTTACAGGGAGGAAACAGGTCTACATTTTTTGGGCGGTTAAATCTATACTGGAATCAGTTTTAACTGGTTATCAGTCAGGATTATCATTACTACACATCAGGCAAGTTCATTAAAAGAGTTCCAATGTCTTCCTATAAAGGTTACCTCAGCACGGGTCATGTGTGAAGTAACTCCGGCCAGAATCATAATGCATTGTGGGCGGGGGGGGGGGGCTGGGTTTAATCTGAATTCCTGTAAGCCTCTTCGGTGTAATAAGGCTTTCTTCACTTTTGTTTCATGAACATGGGAACTGTTTTCACAGCGATCGTCTGAAACAATGTCTCACCTGGCGCTCGAAGCTGCTAAACCTACACTGAAATCAATATTCTAAAATACCACAATCGATTTCTTCTTATATCCCTTCAGTGACGTTAAACGTCTCCTTTTTCTGATCACCTTTGAGACAGTTTATTGTTCGTTCATTTGCCTTCTCTCTGCATTATTCTTGAATTTGTTCCACTTTATACAGAGTATTTTCCGTAGGTTTTTGTTTTCATTACTAATAATGGAGATACAATGAGGGAAATTAAAAAGGAATAAATCTATCGCTCTTCAAAAATTAAAACAACTATAGAAACTGTGGAGAAGAACAGACAGAACTACAAAAATAAGATTTTTAAGAGCATCCATCTTTCCCATCGCAACATATACCTGTGAGACCTGGAAACTAAACAAAACAGCTGATAAACATATAAATGCTTTTGAATGTAAATGCTACAGAGAATTCTTCAAATATCACGGAGATTAAAAAAAAGAACACATATATACATAATACAAGAACTTAATATTGAAGAAGATTGGCTAGTAAAGAGGATTAAACAGAGAAAACTTAAATATTTTGAATACATTAAAGCTCATGATAATTTAGAGAAGACCGTCTTGGAAGGATACATAATGGAAAAAAGAAAGAAAGGAAGACAAAGGCGAAAATGGCTGCAAGACATCGTCGATAATCTTCAAATGGATGAATCAGCAGCAGGGAATCTTGCTTACAACCGAGAGGCATACAGAAGAGCTGTTAGGGAGGCAAAGTTCCCCAAGTGACAAGCAAATGGCTGATTTGTTTTCAAAAGTCTAAGATCTAAACTCATAACTTCTAAGATCTATGATAGATTTCTACAGTAAAAATAAAAAGAACCCGCATACTAACCCTACATTCCAAGTTGTTGATATGTCTTCAGATAAAAGGGATGGCGACTGCAATACGGCACTCAGATAACTTATATATCATTTCGTTTGTGTATGTAATTCTCGAGAAAAGCTCACGCCGAAATATTGGATATTGTATGTTTTTCATTTATACATTCTCATCTTACTCTCATCAACTCATAATTTCTATTCTTTTTTTGTTCTCATTTTACTCACCTCCCCCCCCCACCCCTGCCGCTTTGTAAAGGTGCACCATACACCTCTAGTTACCTTTAGATATGTCTTCAACAACCTGGGTTATTCTAATTTATTTTTATTGTCACACAGATTTGCTAACGTATTTTCTTGCCTTCCTTTAGTAATAAAAGAAATTAAATGACAAAAGAAACAATCTGGTTTGTGCGTACATTACTTAGTTACCTACTTTATCCAAGGGCTTGATATTTATGGTTAGTATAGCTGAACAAGTGAATGTAACCGCGTTTTTCCATGTTAAAAGTTTGCGTATTGTGCATCAAAATCACTGTAAATGTATGAAGATTATACAAATGTAGAGTTGATCTTTTTAGGAAAAAAGAAGTAGTGCGATGATTTCAGCTGATAACTGTGTCCTACCTACCATCGGCTAGGTCTAGATCTACCACCGGTGAAGTCTACATCTACTTGTAGATTTTTACGATCTCATCTTGTGTATGCTTATTAAAATAATGTTTGAAATAACCTTCTAACTACTTCTCCAGTCCGTTTTATAGATCTAGATCTAGTTAGAGTACATTCTAGAACAGTGGTCTGGTCACATGGCTTGTCCGTATGCCTCCGAAATCACAAAAATATTGAAAATTCTCCATAAAACATCATTTCACTCTCGTCTCTGATCACAATGCATTTGAATGTAAATGCTACAGAGGAGCTCTTCAAATATCATGGACACAAAAAGAACAAATATATCCATACTACAAGAACTTAATACTGAAGAAGGCTGGCTAGTAAAAAGGATTAAACAGAAAAAAACTTAAATATTTTGGACATATTAATGTATTGACTGTTGGATCTTTTTTGTTGTTAGGATAAAGTGACCATACGTTCCGCTTTAGGCGAGACAGTCCCGATTTTTAGGTTGGTGCCTCGCCTTCGCCGAAAGTCTTGACGGGACGCACAAATGTCCCGCTTTGAGCCTGCTAAATTTAAATTTTAATAAAAATCTGTAAACGAACAAAAAATCCATTAATTTTGGAATGAGGCCACGTGACTTAATTTATCAGAAGTATGTATTAATCTAGTTTTAACTTGATAGAAATGTGTGGTGCATATTAATTGATTGCACCGAAAATGACCTTCACGTACTCTAGAAACGTTGAACCAATCAGATTATAGTTATTTTCCTCATGACTAAATTAACCAATCGAAGTTAGTGGAAAAGTTTGAGGGCGCTAAATGTTTGAGACAACGTCAGTACAACTGAGACGGTGGTTTGGATTTTGTGTCACGTTAGTTAGTAGCACTGTACTTATTAAGTAAGGCGCATTACATGAGCGTTATTCTGTGTTTAATTTCATTTCTTTTACTGATTTACCAACTGAACATTACGTGACAGGCTAATGAAAATTTCGCCTATTCCCCCAACGATGTCTAAGCCAGCGTGTAAACTGAATCAACGATTAAAAAGTGATTTTCCCTTCATAGAAAAGGCGACAACCGACAATGACTCCCATGATAGATGTGGCGCTTGGAAATTTGAATTTTAAATTAAGCACGATGGCAGATCCTATGTCACAGAACACCTCAAGAGTGACCGACATAAACTAAACACTGGCTATGGATTTAAAAAATTACTGAAACGAGCATATATTTTTTTTTTTTTTTTACTTTCTGCAGTTTGAGTTTGGCATAGACAGCAAAGATTAAAGAGCAAGTTTTACTTTGCGGGGGTGGGGTGGTGTGTGTGTATCTGTTTCTCTCTCCCTCCCCCTAACCCCCCCCCCCCCACCCCGTCCGTCCCTCTTTGGTTTGCGAAAAATATGGTCACTTTATGTTAGGAGGGTTATTGGGGTGTGACCGCAAGAACAAGAGTTCTGTATGAACATCTCACGACCAGATCATCAGAATATTATCTTTGCTCAACTTCATGTTCATGATGTTAAGTTTAGATTTGAAATGTAGAGTAAGAAAATCAACGGGTTAACATTCTACCTGTTTTACTGGATTAACATTCTATCTGTTTTACTGACTTAAACATTCTACCTGTTTTACTGACTTAAACATTCTACCTGTTTTACTGACTTAAACATTCTACCTGTTTTACTGACTTAAACATTCTACCTGTTTTACTGACTTAAACATTCTACCTGTTTTACTGACTTAAACATTCTACCTGTTTTACTGGATTAACATTCTACCTGTTTTAATGACTTAACATTGTACCTGTTTTACTTACTTAACATTCAGTTTTAGTGGGTTAATATTCTGTCTGTTTTACTGACTTAACATGTTACCTGTTTTACTAGATGATATCATTAGGCGCCTGAAAGGACTGATGTATAAATAAATAAATAAACGCGATTAATAAGTTATAATGAAAGTTGTACTACTTGTTACTTGCTGTCAACTAAAGACTGAATGAGTGAACCAGAGATCCTGTTTATAACTTGGTAGCACAAACACTGTGTCAAGGAGACTTCATGCCGCTGACTCTCAAAACTGGCTTCTCAACACTGACTCTATCTTTGCTAGACCTCACCAGACCAGCAGAACAGTTTGGACCCGACAACATTTACGTTGTTCAGTCATAGAATGGAGATCGATGATGATCTCAGATGAAAGTCGCCTTAGTGTCTCCATGGCTGATAGGAGAAATCGTTTGTAGCGTCCTCCTCGAGAAAGATATGCTAATGGGTGTGTAGACCAGCATGAGAGGGATGGAGGAGGCATACATGTGTGGGGGTGGATTCTCCAATGACCACAGGGCTCCATTTTTTCAGTGTTAATGTTATGGCCGACGCGTACGTTAATCAGGTACTGCAACATATCGTAGTGCCTTTCTTCCAAAATCATCCAGATCTGAGAATCTTTCAGCACAATAAGGCTATCTAACAGCTAACGTTACCAAACATTTCTTAGCTCGGAAACCTTTTCTTGTGCTAGATTGGCCTGCAAACTCTCCTGTCATGAATCCTATTGAACACGCGTGGGATGAACTGAACAGAAGGAGCTGTTAGTATGAGATCAACACTGTGACTGATCTAGAGCTAGCACTCATTGCAGAATGGAACGCCATATCCCAAACACTTTTTCAAACACCCTGCAACAACATGTGACGCAGATGCCAAGCCTGCAATGACGCCTCGGGGAGTCATCAGGGAGTCATACACGGTATACGGTATCATATACGACATTATAACAGTGAATGTGAATTTTGTTTTTACATCAAAGGTAAGACAGCTTCTTATGAGCTGCTTCTGAATTGTGTCAAGTTTAAGTATACAGCAGGTTTCATTCATTTTCATTCATTCATTTGCATGTCCCTTGCTGAACTTTGCCTCCCAAACAGCACTCCTGTAGGCCTCTCGGTTGTGAGCAAGATGGCCTGCTGCTGATGCATCCATTTGCAGTGCGTAAACGATGTCTTGCAGCCATCTTCGTTTTGGTCTTCCTTTTTTTCTTTTTCCCATTATGTATCCTTCCAATATGGTCTTCTCTAAATTATCATGACGTTTAATGTGTCCAAAATATTTAAGTTTTCTCTCTTTAATCCTCTTTACTAGCCAGAGTTCTTCAATATTAAGTTCTTGTAATATGGATATATTTGTTCTTTTTTGTGTCCACGATATTTGGAAAACCCTTCTGTAGCATTTACATTCAAAGGCATTTATGTGTTTCTCAGCTGTTTTGTTAAGTGTCCAGGTCTCACAGGCATATGTTGCGATGGGAAAGATGCATGCCCTTAAAAATCTTATTTTTGTAGTTCTGTCTGCTCCTCTCCACAGATTCTTTATTTGTTTTACTTTCTGAAGAGCGATAGATGTCCTCCTTTTAATTTCCTTCATTGTATCTCCATTATTAGTTAGTAGTGATCCAAGATATTCAAAACTCTCCACTTTTATCCAATTTTTCCTCATTTATATATATTTCAGCTTTCCTATTTGTTTTGTCAGTTGTCATCAATTTAGTTTTCTTTGCATTAAGATATATGTTCTGCTCTTCACTGTTCTTACGGACTGACATAATTAGTTTTTCCATTCCTTTTTGTGTTGTGGACAGTAACACTGTGTCATCAGCATATTTAATCTCTGGTATTTCATAACCTCCAATTGTTATGCATCGTAATATTCTTTGTCTACATATTCTCTAACATTCCTCATTATATTTTCAGTATACAAGTTAAATAAGTAAGGTGACAATATGCACCCCTGACGGACCCCTTGTTTTATGTCAAACCAACTTGTTGTTTTACCATTTATTCTTACTGCTGCTTGTTGGTCTAGATACAGCAGTGATGTTAATTGTATCAAATGTGTTGGAAATCCCATTTTTTCCATTATTTCCCAACAACAGGTTTACGTCAGTAAAAATAGATGAGAAATATGAAATCAGTGGCTTTATGTATTTTAAATCCAGTACAGTGACTTATGGCTATATATCTGATATGGTCATCCTTCCCGTGTCGTTAAACGTAGCATAAGGCCATGATGGTAGTTCGCCAAGTTTTCCTGTTTTCGGCGTTTTCTACCTCATCAAGGGATGTTATGCCCACTGAACTGGCCTCTCTACACAATATCCTCTTTAGAATTTCACGTGGTCGACCTCTTTTTCTTTGGCCTATTGTGTTCCATTTGATAGCTTGTTTTGAGATTATCTAACTGTTTCATCTCATCATATGACGGACATATATCCATCTCCTTTATATCTGATCACCCATGCTTATAACTTTTGAATGCCATATGTTCTCTCACTTCCGGGTGACGTGAAACATTGCGAAAGCTTTTTAAAGCTCTTGCTGGCATATTTTCTTAAGATTCTTTTCATTCATCACATATCATGAAACGGAAGTTGCGACTCCAGATGTGCAAAAAAGGAACTTATGGTAACTCGCAATAACATTAACCTGCTATTATGGATACCAGCTCAGAAGAACGCAGACAAAAAATTGAAAAATACATTCATCAACCCCAAATATGTGACAAAGATTGGATTCTAGAATATAAAAACAATGGCAGCACCATAAAAAAACCTCCTGAGGTAATACGAGAAATGGATAGATACCATCTAGACGTACTGTGCGTCAGTGAAATGCGACGACTAGAAGCAGGGTAAAGATCGGCGGAAAACCGTAAGTTAATAATACATTCAGGCAGAGACGACGGGAAACACCAAGAAGGGGTATGCATAATTATGTCAAATGTAGCAGCAAAGAGCCTTATAGAATGGGAACCAATGAACAGTCGTATATTAAGAACATGATGCAAATTAAGACAAGGAAGAATGACAATTATACAATGATATACACCCACGAACGATGCAGATGATGAAATAAAAGACGATTTCTATCACCAAATACAAAAAATACATTCAAAAAGTTCCTAAACACAACGTCCTAATTATCATGGGAGACTTCAACCCCAAGGTAGGAAAAGATAGCACTAAGATTGAAAAAGTACTAGGGAAAGTAATAGTGAAAGTAATTGGGAAAATAATAGGGAAATTAATAGGGAAAGTAATATGGAAAGTAATAGGGAAAGTAATAGGGAACGTAATTGGGAAAGAAGGAATTGATACGGTAAGTCAGAACGGAGACTGATTAATTGAAATATTCCTCACAGAGGGCGTGGTCATTGCAGGAGCAGTGGTTCCACACAATGAGATGCGTAAAACAACGAGGATGTCTCCAGATGATAAAACCAGAAACGGGATAGATCATTTTTGTATTAGAAAGAAATTCAGAACACCTCTGATAGATGTAAGAGCATACAGAGGTGCATATGTCAACAGTGATCACAACCTGTGCATAAGGAAAATAAGACTAATCTGAAAAGTCTACACAAGAAATCAATAAACAGAAAGATAAACAGTCATAGCCTAAAAGAAGAAAACACTAACAGTAATTTCAATCTGGAACTTACCAATCATTTCGCAACACTCATTAAGGTAGATGAGATAGATAAAGATGAATTATGGAATTCATACAGAACAGCCATAATCACAGCAGCAAAAGCAAGTGCTGGACTGCAATCAACAAGTAGAAAAGCATGGGTATCATATAACATATGGACATATATGAAAGACGAGCAGCCAAATTAGCCATGTTCAATATACAGACAGATCATGGAAAAGATTTGGGAAACGCAACATACAAAGAACTAGATAATAAAGTATAAGGTTAAGCTACAAGAGACAAAAGAGAGTACATAGACATTAGGGCGAAAGGACCAGAGAAAGCAGCAAAAACAGGATACAACAAAACTCTATATAACGTACAAAATAGGTTAACAGGTACTATTACACTATTACATCTAAAGAAAGACCAATCTTTTGTAAAACTGGCACCCTATTAACATCAAATAAAGACCAAAAGCAAAGATGGGCCGAACAATTCCAAGGAATACTTAATCGACCACACCCAAAAGAATTAATAAATCTTGAAACTGAATTACCAGTTCAACAACTAAACGTCAATCTTGACGAAGTTACATTGAATGACATTGAGAAGGCAGTGAATCAAACGGCTGACAACAAAGCTGAATGTTAAAAGCTATTAACAGTGACAACATGAGCTAACTACAGAGAATATTTAATAAAATATGGAAAGAAGAAAAGGTCCCTTCTAAATAGAAAACGGAATCACTTTAAAATACTGATAAAAGGTAAACTTAGCGACTGTAATAACTGGAGAGTTGTAATATCAGTTGTGTCAAAAGTATTTTGCAAAGTCATTCTAATAGAATTAAAGATATAGTAAATACTGTAATGAGAGAAAAACAAGCAGGATTTCGAAAAAGGAGAAGCTGTCTCGATCAGATCTTTACTCTAAGAATAATACTTGAAGAACATACTGAAATATAAAAATCATTAATCCTGAACTTCATTGACTTTAAAGAGACATTATATAGCATACGCAGAGATTCACTGTGGAGAATTTTAAGACTACATGGAATACTATCTAAAATTGTCAACATCGTTAGATATCTCTTCAAAGGATATGTTTTTGCAGTCAACACAGTCGAATGAAAGAGCGAATAGTTCCAGATTGAAACAGACGTGAAACAAGGATGTATACTGAATGTATACTATCCCCCTTGCATTTTGGAATTGCAATAGATTTTATAATGAAAAAATACTGCATAGGTAAAACGGGAATTATTTGGATACATAGGACTCAAATGGAAGATCTTGATTTTGCAGATGACATAACTCTTATCAATGACAATGTGAAATCGATGCAAGAAAAAACAGATACCCTGTCTTCACTGGCTAGTAAAATAGGGCTTGAAATTAACAAGGAAACAACCAAAATAATGAAACGTCTCATTAATCAAAAAGGAAAAATAACGTAGAAGGAACAGCTGTTGAAGAAGTGCACCAGTTTGCATACCTCCCCAGCTACATAGACCAAGATGGTGGCACTAGAAAAGAAGTTAGAATTAGAAGTGCAAAAGCTGCATTTATCTTCAAGAATCTTAATAACATATGGTGTGCAAAAAATATAAGCACACAAACGAAGTCAAGATTATTCAGATCTGATGTAATTTTCACCCTCATTTATGCATGCGAAAGCTGGAAAACAACTAAAGAAATAGACAACAAATTAGACTTTTGAAAACAAATGCCTAAGGATATATTTGGTATAAAGTGGAACGAATTCAAGAACAACGCATCCATAAGGCAGATGAGCAAACAGCAACTTAACTCATGGGTGATCAGAAATAGGAGATGGACGTATGTCGGTCACGTGATGAAAAGAAACAGCCAGAAAATCCCAAAACAAGCTATCCAGTGAAACACAACAGGACAAAGAAAAAGAGGTCGACCACGTGAATCTCTAAAGAGGACATTGTTAAGAGAGACCAAATTATTAGGCATAAAATCCCTTGATGATGTTGAAATGCTCGACGAAAACAGAAAAAAACTTGGCAAACTATCTTGCGAGCCGTGTGTGACATTTAACGTTACGGTAAGAATGTAATAAGAAGATATATATATATATATATATATATACATATATATATATATATATACACACACACAACACACACACACCCTTTTGGTCAGAAGACTTTTCGAACTGAAGTTTAAGTAAAATATGAAATAACTGCTCAACAGAAAAGCTTTACGCGTTATTATTACCAATAGACCCATGTGTAGTCAAGACAGTACCTGTATAAAAGACAAAATAAGAACATTCCAAAGTTTTACAGTAATGATAAAACAATGGAAAGCAAAAGATTACGATATCGCATGATTCTCAACTTTATCCTCTCTTTCATTTATGACTTACACATCACTAACACAACGAGGAATGTCTCATTAAAATTAAGGTAGAATTTATCAGGTGAAAAGCAACGTGTTTATTTTATACAGAAGTTGGATTTTAACAAATTATTCCATAATGAACATCTGTTAACTTCTGCAAAAACGTCGTTGCTTAATCTTCGGTCTCGTGACCCGATCACTTCCCTGTGAATATCAAAGATAAAATATTCAACGATCAGATTTAGCAGATATTATAAGTTATGTAAAAAATACTACAATCTTTGTGCATAAAAAATTTCCTGAAAGATTTGCTAAAGATTCACAAATTACATTACCACAGAGAGTAGCGTGAAATCTAGACTGTATGAGAAATTATATCTTCTTCTTCTTCTTCTAGTCATCTTTTATTATTATTTTATTATATTATGTCAGATGTCTCACGTCATCTAGTCGTTAGTTAATCAGCAATGTTATAAATCATGCCGTCTTTAGCTTATGTCAGATGTTACAAATCATCAAGTAATTAGGTTATTTCATATGTTACAAATATACATTTCCATACATATTTGGTTACATAGATTAAGTGAGAATTTCTTTAATATGTATCTAACTATTTACAGTAAATATTGGAAGTGTTATAGTTATTTTAATATTTGTAAATGTACCAGTAATGCTACTGAATTTTTTTATATTTTCTTCTTCGACAGAAGTGACTGTGTGTGTTGTGTAATACATACTTACCTCCTGTATTAATGGTCATTCAAAAAAAGAAAACATTAAATGGGAATGCAACGCATTTATTTCAAAGATTTCTTATGCGTTACTCAAACTCTACAGATTACTTTGATAAAGCAGAAACTGATGAAAATCATTTTGATTTAAAAAAAATAATAATAAAATACAAACGGAAAATCTCTGCGATTGTTCTCTTAATTAAAGAAAAAATAAACACTGTCCATTTTGTGCTGATGAGATAGAGAAATGGTAGAATCACTGCAGTTAATCAATCAGTCAAGTGCCGTGCCGCGTGGTGTAGACGATCATTTCTCTCCACTATTCCCTGTCTTTTGACTTGATTATGAGATCCGCCGGTGATCTTCTTCCTAGCCGCACTGACAGCCCATCTAGTAACTTCTTTTTCTGTGTTCCTCTGCCCCACCTTTCTTCAATTTTCCCAGTTGCGACAGTGTGTTCCATTTTTTTCTCTTCTCCATTGTCTGTCTCTGCATTTAAAGAATTTTTAAAAAAAAACATTGACCCAGAAGAATAGCAGCAGTTAAAAACTTAAATGTGGAAAACAAATGTTAAACGTTCAAAAGGTTCAAAGATACAAAATCAGACTCTGGCGTTATTGCATTCAGGACCTCACCATATATGCTCGGCATCATCCATCAAAGAGAATGTTTGCTAATAGTTCCCGTCAAATGTTAGATTTGTTAGGACGCGTTTTCTGCCACACAGTTCAGATTTCCTACCAGCATCTTTAGTCTGTCCTAGTTCCAGCAGTCGCTTCGCAGTTACATTGTTCTTCTATTCCGGTTCTTCATTTTCCTACAGTCATTCCAATACATCTTTGACAACGTTAGCCAAAGTTTTCAATAACTTTGTAACTAACATTTCTAATATGTGTGTGTGTGTGTGTGTGAAATATCTAAGTGTATAAGAAATGCTAGTGAATGTTGGCATACACTCTTTTCTTACTGACTGTATTAATGTTTTGGTAATAAATGTAGATAGAGGTGAATGTGTAACAGAATGTTCAGTTTTAAAAGGCGGCAGAGGGAGTGAGGAAAGTGAGAAAAAACACAAATGGCAGAAAGAATAAAAGTAAGATGAAAATGTATACATGAAAAACATACAACATTCAATATTTCGGCGTCAGCCTTTATCAAGGATTGCATAAAAGAACAACACAATACATAGATAAAAAGAAAAAAAAATGAAAATGAAAAACTTAGCTTTGTGGCATCGATCCTAGTACAGAATTCAATAATGAGCCCTAAAGTCGAGGCTGGGAGACCACAAAGGAAAGCAACTTCAACCAATCGGATGTCAGCGGCGGTGAAAGGGAGAGAACAATATGGGGGGGGGGGCGGGGAAAAGAGACTAGGAGGCACTAAAAATTACCTTGTAGCTGCTAAAGAAGAGGTTTTGTGTACGTGGGGGGAGGGGGTGGCGTGGGAGGGGGCTAGGAGATAACGTAAAAACTGATGAATGAAAAACTGTAGCGAAATGCGTGGGGCTACGACAAGAAAGTGGAGCACAGACAGCAGGAAATATGTGGAAGTCTAAAGAAGTTTAAAGGAATCTGAATACACTGTTAAAAGTCAACCTGGTACTCACCCACCACCCAAATAGTTTGGCAATTAAGAACAAACTGTTTCGCCATCTCCATCTCCTCCAGACCGAGCCAGACACACTGATCTCTTTGGGGAACACCCATTAATGATGTACAGACGGACACAAACCTCAGAGACCTATTAGTCAGAATTCGCCTTAACAGAAAGGACACTTTTTATGGTACTTCTTGCAACGTTATTTATGCTATTACGTGCAAACTTTGTGATATTAAGTATATAGGGCAAACCTATTTACGCTTAGGAGATCGTTTTCGTCAACATCTTAACAACATTTCTAAGAAGGAATGGACACCTGTGGCAAAACACTTTCCCACAGAAACCACCTAGGAAAACGGGACAGTTCTGTTAGTGCAGTCTGCTCCTGTTCTTCTGATGTACGATCTAGGAAGGCTCTAGAACAACGCCTTATTTTCCAGGCCGGCTGTCTCCACCCAGAGCTGGAATTAACACTGTATTAAGCTTTCTTTAAACTTCTCTAGAATTCCGCATATTTCCTGCTATTTATACTCTAGTCTCTTGTCTTAGCCCGATGCTTTTCGCAGCAGTTTTTTATTCATCAGTTTTACGTTACCTCACTGCCCCCTCCACATCCCACACCTTCTTCTGTAGCAGCTATAAGGTATTTATTGCCTCCGGGTCCATTTCATTCGCCCCTCCACCCCCCCCCCCCATATTGTTCTCTCCCTTTCGCTGACATCGGATTGGTTGAAGTTGTTTACCTCTGTGGTCTCCCTGCCTCGTCCTTATGGTTCATTGTTGTGTTCTGTAGTAGGAGGGACTCCACAAAGCTAAGCTGTTCATTTTCATTTTTCTTCTTTTTATTTATGTGTTGTGTTGTTCTTGTATGCAATCCTTGAAAAAAAGATTGACGCCGAAATATTGGATGTTGAATGTTTCTCATGTACATATGTACATATTCTCATCTTACTTTCATATTATCTGCCATTGGTGTTTTTTTTTCTCATTTACCTCATTCCCTCTGTCGCTTTTAAAAATTGAATCATACACCTCTGTCTACCTTTACTACTATAACCAGTTTTACCATAGTCGATATACATGAATCTTTGTTAAACTTGGTTTTATATAATACAAGGGGTCCGTCAGGGGTGCATATTGTGACCTTACTTATTTAACTTGTATACTGAAAATATAGTGAGGTATGTTAGAGAAGATGTACACAAAGAATATCACGATGCCATAACAGTTGGAGGTTATGAAATACCAGAGATTAGATATGCTGATGACACAGTGTTACTGTCCACAACACAAAAAGGAATGGAAAAACTAATTTTGTCAGTCCGTAAGAACAGCGAAGAACAAAACCTCTATCTTAATGCAAAGAAAACTAAATTGATGACAACTGACAAAACAAACAAGACAGCTGAAATATGTATCAATGAGGAAAAATTGGAAGAAAGGGAGAGTTTTGAATATATTGGATCACTACTAACTAGTAGTGGGATACAATGAGGGAAATTAAAAGGAGGACATCTATCGCTCTTCAGAAAGTAAACCAACCAAAGAAACTGTGGAGAGGAGCAGACAGAACCACAAAAATAAGATTTTTAAGGGCATGGATATTTCGCATCGCAACATATGCCTGTGAGACCTGGACACTTAACAAAACAGCAGAGAAACACATACATGCTTTTGAATGTAAATGCTACAGAAGAGTTCTTCAAATATCATGGACACAAAAAAGAACAAATATATTTATACTACAAGAACTTAATATTGAAGAAGGCTGTTTTTGCATTGTTTTTTTTTTTCATGCGAGTTTCAGATTTGATACAAACATTTAAATGAAGATAACAAATTCACAGGAATGCTCATAACAATAAGGAACATATATATATATATATATATATATATGCATATGCAGGAAACTCTCTACTGTAGAGAGCGGAACAACAACACAACTCCATCAGATCATCAGAGAAAGTACCCCCCTCAGACAAGTGTTTCGGCCCTATTAAACTTCTGACACTCTAAGGGGGGTGGGCCCCTCTGGGTCATGACGGCCAGAGGTCTTGTGAGTTGTTGCCTTTTTTTTCCCAGTCCTGGGATTGAACCCGTGATCTTCCAGTTGGCACTGCACTTTTTGAAGTGCGTCTTTAGCGATTAGCCACGGAGGACTGGTATTGGTTGTGGCAAATGAAATTATTTATGTCCCCAATGCTTGTTTCGCATACTCCACAGCCAGGATGAGGCCTTTTCTGCTGTTTCTGAAAGGCTTCTCATTGCCCTTGCTCTTCCTTTATGCCCAGTTGCTTACATAGGTCATATGCTGATGTTGCTACGAATCCTCTTGCTCCCACTTCTACAGCTATCACTTTTGCCTTGATTCCTGCCCCCTGCCTCAGTTGCTTGACCAGATCATTGTACTTCTCCAATTTGAATAAATGCTGTTCCTCTATTCTAGTTTCGTACGGGACCGTAAGCTCGAAATATATATATATATATAAGAGGAAGCAATGTGAGTTCTACTTTTAATGTAATTCTACACACAAATTTAAACAGTTAAAATATTATTGCTATTCTGTGCTACGCAGATGTACAATTAATGCTACGAAATGTTTCATTTATTCTCTTACGACACAAACATCTGAATCCATTGTGTAATAAATACGTAACGGACTGTAAGATGTGTCAGTCAGTCATTTGTATGTCCCTTGCGGAACTTTGCCTCCCTGTCAGCACTTCTGTAGGCCTCTCGGTTGTAAGCACGATTTCCTGCTGCTGATGCATCCATTTACAGATTATCAACGATATCTTGCAGCCATCTTCGCCTTGGTGTGAAAATGGTGCTGAGTTGAGCTTGGTTTGGTTTTTCTGAAAGCAGCCGATTCGGGGGATCAAGGTTAGGCGTCTCCTCTGGTATTCAGTTGTGGGTTATCGGTGTGTTGGTCAAGTAGAGTGTGATGTGTTAGCTAGGAGAGTCTTCACTGGGCCTTTGGCCGGGACAGCACACGTTTATCTGCGGGAGCCGTTGTCGTGGTATAACTGATGTGTCTGCTGCAGTTCTCATATTTATGGTGATGTTGGATAAAGGATTGTTTAGCTATGAATCCAGGTGCTTGCCCGGGCCGCCTCACGTTTGTGTAAGTCGATAAATGTAAGTTTTCGAATGTCGGGTGTGGATGTTTGTGTAAGTCGATAAATGTAAGTTTTCGGATGTCCAGTGTGGATGTTTGTGTAAGTAGCTAAATGTAAGTTTTCGGATGTCCAGTGTGGATGTTTGTGTACCGTGAGAAGTGATCAGTGTTAAGTGTTGCATGATTTGTTCAGTAAGATAAGATTTGAAATCTTACTTTTCATCATTGTATACTCTTCATTAATAAGCATTCATATATTCACAAGTTTCACTTTTTGATCATAGACACTGAAATGTTTTCCTATGTGTTTGTTTGGCGCACGTTTCTATTGTACTCAGTGTCGATTTCACCCATAATTTTCAATGTTATGATATGTTTCGTCTTGCATCATCATAATGAGCCATAGTGGCTATTTACTGTGTCACTGAATCATTTCACATTTTGCAATTATGTACTGATGATGACGCAGGCAGAGTACTGGGTGCATGTATTAAATGTTTGCAAGAACTCCTATATGTTTAAGGGAGTGTAGCTAACTCTGGATTAGTAGTGAATATACATTTATAAGTGTTAATAAAGAATAGAAATTTGTAGAGATGTGGAACTAAGTAGTACCGACTCTTGAAGTTATGCATCGTGTATTTGCGCATGCTGGTGTTCATGGCAATGTTGTCTATGTTTTTTTATCGTTGTTGGAATACATGTTGTGTGTGTTTATATGTCATCTGGTATAGACATGTGTGGGGTCTGGTGTTGTCAATAAACCCAACTTTATTTTGCCTTGGTCAATGGATGCCTTCTGGTAGTTGTTTATTTGTTGATGGAACGAGAGAAGAACGAGATGATAACTTATTTTTCCAAACAACGAAGCTGGGTAGGGGACCTTGGATAGACATAAACTGGGAGGACCGGATCCTGGGTGTGGATCTCCAGTAGCCGTGCCTGGAACACTCTCAGTAGCGGCACGGTTGTACTTCTTTGGCCGCTGTTGAGAGTGTTCCAGGCACAGATGTACTTCTTTGGCTGCTACTGAGAGTGTTCCAGGCACAGATGTACTTCTTTGGCTGCTACTGAGAGTGTTCCAGGCACAGATGTACTTCTTTGGCTGCTACTGAGAGTGTTCCAGGCACAGATGTACTTCTTTGGCCCCTGCCGAAAGTGTTCCAGGCACAAATGTACTTCTTTGGCCGCTACTGAGAGTGTTCCAGGCACAGATTTACTTTTTGGCCGCTGCTGAGAGTGTTTCTGGCATAGCTGTACTTCTTTGATCGCTAAACTCAGGAGAATAAGGCTAGAGATTTAAGCCAGGACCACCAGAGAAAATCTCCTTTGACGGTGATAAAAAGGAGGGCAAAGAAGACAGATACAGAATATAAAGTAGATTTAAAAGTAAAAATAAGCACAAAGTATAAGTAATATTTTTGTTGCATTCTCTGCTTCTTTTTGCCACATTGTCCATATATTCTCTTTTGCCTCTTCTAGCTGAACTTTTTACTTTATTGTCTAGTTCTTTGTATGTTGCTTTTGCCACAACTTTTCCAATATCTGTCTTTACATTCAACATGGCTAATCTGGCTGCTCTTCTTTCATGTATGTATTTCCATGTGTTATCTGATATCTATGCTGTTCTACTTGTTGGTTGCAGTCCAGCACTTGCTTTTGCTGCTGTGATTATGGCTGTGCTGTATTAATTCCATAATTCATCTATATCTGTCTCGTTTGAGTGCTGCAAAATGATTGGTAAGTTCCAGATTGAAATCACTGTTGGTATTTTCTTCGTGTAGGATATGACTGTATCTTTCTGAGTACTGCTTTCTTGTGTTGACTTTTCAGTTTAAGTCTATCTTCCCTATACAGAGATTGTGATCACTGTTGACATCTGCACCCCTATATGCTCTTACATCTATCAGAGATGTTCTGAATTGTTTTCTAATAAAAAAAAATTATCTATCTGGTTTCTGGTTCTATCATCTGGAGATATCCATGTTGTTTTATTATATCTTTGTGTGGAAATATTGTTCCTCCAATGACCATGCCCTCTGTCAGACATATTTCAATTAATATTTCTCCGTTCTGATTTACCATATCAATTCCATCTTTCTCCATTCCTTTTTTTAGGTCGGTGTTATCTTTTCCTACCTTGGGGTTGAAGTCTCCCATGACAATTAAGATGTCGTGTTTAGGTACTTTGTTGATGAGTTGTTGTAGGTGGTAATGGAAATCGTCTTTTATTACATCATCTGCACTGTTCGTCGGTGCATAGCATTGTATGATTGTCATTCTTCCGTGCCTTATTTTGTATCGTGCTCTTATAATACGACTGTTCACTGGTTCCCATTCTGTAAGGGTCTTTGCTGCCGCAGATGACACACATACATAGACACTCCTTCCTGGTATTTCCCATCGTCTCTGCCAGAATATATTATTAACTTACGGTTTTCCGCCGTTCTTTTCCCTGCTTCTGGTCGTCGCATTTCACTTATACCCAACACATCCAGGTAATATCTGTCCATTTATTTTTTTACTGTTCAGAAAAAGGAACGCAATAAATTCGATGTTGCGATTTAAACTGAAGTTTTCTGATCAGACAAGGGCAAATTGCCTGAAACGTTTACTTGGACATCAGCTTCACGTCCTGACCTGAATTGTACTCAGCAGATGATTCATGAGCACAGAAAAGAGACACTAGTCAAAACAGCATTTTTGACAATAACTTATGGCAGGTTCACGAGAATCCAATGAAAATTACTGAACTCAAAACTCTCTGACCATGTTATTGAATGCATATAAAATACTGACGCTCCTCGAATCAGTTCATTTGAAAATTCAATTAGCAAGTATGACTCATCTCACTACAGAACAACTACTCATCATCACCGGACGTTTACAGACTGGCCAGTCATAAAGTGTAGTGGTCAGACAATTTAATGTGGATAGAAGCACCATTAGTCGCCTTTTGGAGATGATTTCAAGAAACTGGCTCAGTTACAGACCGGGGGCGCAGTGGAAGACCCATAGTCGAAACTCCTGTCGAAGATCGATTCATACGGCTGCGTCACCCCAGGAATCGAGTTGCATCTGCGTCCTCAACAGTCCAAATCAGTGACAGAATCTTGTCCAATTTCAGATCAAACAGTTAGGAACTAGCTGACGACGTTGGTCTTTGGGCTAGAAGACCCTACAGAAGTCCTGTTCTTACTGACCGGCATCACCAGAACTGACTGCAGTGGGCGAACCAGCATCGTCAATGGACCGTTGCGAACGATTGGAGAAGGGTTTGGTTTAGTGATGAATCACTCTTTCTGCTCCAGCGACACGATAGACGGATAAGAGTTTACCGCAGAGTCCATTAGCGCCACGCCCAGAAATGCGTGGATGAGGCTCCTCCGCGTGGTGGTGGAGGTGTACTGGTGTGGGGGACGATCGACTTCATAGGAAGAAGTGACTTGGTGCAAACTGAAGGAAGCCTGAATGCCCAACTAAACGTCGCTAAAATTCTTTGTTCTCACGTCCTTCCACTTCTGGCTGCACCAGGGTCGATTTTTCAGCAGGATAACGCTCGACCTCATTTGGACCAACTCATTACCCAGTTCCTCGCTGACAACAACATCCAGACCATTCCGTGGCAATCCATGTCATCGGATGTGAACCCAATATAACACTTATGGGATGAACTAACAGACAAGTCGGCCAGTTGTCTCTTGTACTGCGGGAAGAGTAGGCAGCCATCTCACGACAACAGATCCAAAGGCTAACCAGATACATGTCAAAGAGATGCTCTCTGATACAGGTCAGAGGAGGCCATACACCTTACTGAAGCGGAGTCCTCAGTCGCAAAGAATAAACGTCGAAACCAAATTTAATGAACATCATTTCTTTGTTAAAGTCTTAAAGTTTCTTCATGCCAAGATTGAAACATTAAAATAAAATATTGAAACAAGTTTGAAATCTGGTGTCTATTACGAGGGCTGTAGTGTTGCGTTTCTGTGTTTAACAGTATATAGGCTGAGCAGTTTTTGTTGTTCACCAGTCTTTAACAAAACAGGCAACTTATTAACATCAAGTAAAGACCAAAAGCACTGAACACTTCCATGAAATACTAATTCGACTACACCCAAATGAATAAATAAATCTTGAAACCTAATTACCAGTTCCACAACTAAATATCAATCTAGATGAAGTAACGCTGAATTAAATTGAAACACCAGTGAATCTAATGGCTAACAACAAAGCTACAGATAAAGATGAAATAACAGTCGAAATGTCAAAAGCTATTAACAGTGACAACATGAGCCAACTACAGAGAATGTTTAATAAAATCTGGAAAGAAGAAAAGGTCCCTTTTAAATTGAAACAAGGAATCATTGTTAAAATATCTAAAGGTAAGGCAATCTCAGTGACTACAATAACTGGACGGGTGTAACCTTACTATCAGTTGTGTCAAAGGTGTTTTGTAAAGTGATTCTGAATAGAACTAAGGATGCAGTGGTTACTGCAATGAGAGAAGAACAAGAAGGATCTGGAAAAGGGAGAAGCTGTCTCTACCAGATCTTTACTCTAAGAATAATACTTGAAGAACATATTGAAAAACAAAAACCATTAATCCTGAACTTCATGGATTTAAAAAAGGCACTTGATAGACAGAGAATCATTATGGAGGATTTTAAGACTATATGGAATACCATTTAAATGTCAATATCATCAGAGATCTCTACAACGGATGTGTTGGTGCAATCAAGACAGAGAAGGTATGAGCGAATGGTTTCAGATTGAAACAGATGTGAACCAAGGATGTATATTATCTCCCTTGCTTTTTGGAATTGCTATAGATTTTATAATGAAAAGATGCTGTACTGGTAAAAGAGGCAATGATTGGGTACATGAGACCTAAATAGAACATCATGATTTTGCAGATGACATAACTCTTATCAGTGACAATGTTAAAACGATGCAGGAAAAAACAGATTCAATGTCTACCTTGACTAGAAAAATAGGTCTTGAAATTAACAAGGACAAACAAAAAATTACGAAATTTCTCATTAATCAAGAAGGAAAGATATGCATAGAAGGAACAGCTGTTGGTGAAGTAAACCAGTTTGCATACCTTGGCAGCTAAATAGACCAGGATGGTGACACCAAGAAGTTAGAATAAGAATTGCAAAATCAGCATTGACCTTCAAGAATCTTGAGAACATATGGCATTCAAAAGTTATAAGCACAAAAACCACGTTAAGATTATACAATTAAAATGTAATATCCACCCTCATTTATACACGCGAAAGCTGGAAATCAACTAATGAAATAGACAAGAAATTAGACTTTTTTTAAAACAAAAGACCTCAGGAAAATACTTGGTATACAGTGGAACGAATTTAAGAACAACACAGAGATAAGACAGATGAATAAACAACAACCTGTCTAATGGGTGATCAGAAAAAGAAGATGAACATATGTAGGCCATGTGATGAGAAGAAACAATCAGGAATACCAAAACAAGCTATAAAGTGGAACACAAGAGGCCGAACAAAAATAAGTCGATCACATGAAACTCTAAAGAGGACATTGTTAAGAGAAGCCAGTTTAGTGGGCATAACATCCCTTGATAAAGTTGAAAACATCGCCGAAAACAGGAAAATTTGTCAAACAATTTTGCGAGCCCCGTATCACATTTAACGGTACGGGAAGGATGTAAGATGTAAGAGAAGTAATATTTTATATTGCACTTCCTTTCTTTCTTTTTCCCATTATGTACTCTTCCAAGACGGTCTTCTCTAAATTCTCATGACGTTTAATGTATCCAAAATATTTAAGTTTTCTCTGTTTAATTCTCTGTACTAGCGAACCTTCTTCAAACTAAGTTCTTATAGTATGGATATATTAGTTCTTTTTTTTCTGTCGGTGATATTTGAAGAACTCTTCTGTAGCATTTACATTCAAAAACAATTATGTGTTTCTCAGCTGTTTTGTTCAGTGTCCAGCATTCACAGGCAAATGTTGCGATGGAAAAGATGCATGCCGTTAAAAAGCTTATTTGTTTTGTCAGTGATCATCAGTTCAGTTTTATTTGCATTAAGATAAAAGTTTTGCTTTTCACTGTTCTTATGGACTGATATAATTATTTTTTTCCCATTCCTTTTTTGAGTTGTGGACACTAATACTGTGTAATCAGCATCTTTGGTATTTCAGAACCTCCAATTTTTATGGCGCAGAAATATTCTTTGTCTATATCATGTCTAACATTCCTCATTATATTTTCAGTATACAAGTTAAATAACCAAAACCCATTTATCTATCTGTCTGTCTGTCTATAAGGCAGTTCATAGCCCTTCTACAATGTTGATGATGATGATACTGTACCCATTTCTTGCTCAGAGTCAAGGTCCATATAAGAAAGCTCCTTGTTGTCTCTAACAATTTCTCTCTTAGCTGTGGTAGTGAAGCTGTAGCCACTCTCTGAGAGGATCTCCATGAGGTAATCTTGGAGGTCACGACCAGCAAAGTCCTGTCTCATCATGGCATGGGGAAGAGCATAACCTTCGTAGATTGTTATAGTGTTATTGACACCATCACCAGAATCAGTACCAGGTGTATGACATGAAGCATATAAAGAAAGGACTGCTTGAATGTCGACGTACATGGCTGGAGAGTTGAAAGTTTCAAGATGATCTGGGTAATCTTCTCTGGCTGCCTGTCTGTTCGTCTGTCTGTGTGCCTGCCTGCCTGCTTCCTTGTCTGATGGCCTGTCTATCTGTCTGTCTACGTGTGTGTAGCTATGTACTTGATTCATCCATCCATCCATCCGTCCATCCATTCATTCATCCATCCCTACATCTATCCATTCATCCATCCAGCAGTCCATGTATCATTTCATCCAGGCATCCATCTATCCATTTATCCATCTATCCATTCATCCATCCATCCATCCATCCATCTATCCATTTAGTCACCTATCTAATCATCCCTCCATCAATCCATCCAGTGAGTAATCCGTTCATTCATGTTTCATCCATCAATCGATTAATTCTTTCATCCATCGATTCATCGATCAAACCAAACATCCACCTTCCATCCATCCATCCGTCCATCAATCAATCCATCAAGCCATATATCGATCCATCCATCCAACCATCAATCCATTAAGTCATTCATCCAGCCATCCATCAATTCATCCATTCATTCAACCGTGTATCCATCCATCGATCCATCCATCCATAGATTCATCCGTCCATCCATACATCTATCAATCAATTAATCAATCAATTCATTCATCTATCCATTCAGCCATCTTCCACCGATCCATTCATACTTCAGTCCATCCATCCATCTATCAAGCAATTCATCATTTCATCTAGTAATCCACTGATCCTTCCATCCATCAATACACCTGCCGCTCATTCGTCCATCCATCCATCCATTCATCAATTCATCCATCCATCCATCCATTCAGTTATACATTCATTCCTCCATACATTTATCCATCCATCTATCCATCCATCCGATCATTAGTCTATCCATTCATTTCTTCATCCATTTATACATCATCTACTCTTTCATCCGTCCGTTCATCCATCTATCCATTGAATCAGACATCCATCCGTCCATCAAGCCATATATCGATTCATCCATCCATCCATCCATACAATCATCCATCAAGCCATCCATCCACTCATCCATTCATTCATCCCTCTATCCATCCATCCATCCTTCCATCTATCCATCCACCGAACCATACAGCCGTCTTTTAAGCAATACATCCATTCATTCGTCCATTCCTCACTCCATCCTTCCATCCATCAATACCCAACCATCTTCAATCCATCCATCATTTCATCTATCCATCCAGCCGTTCAACTGTTGATCTATCCATCGAGCCATCCATCTAGCCCTCGATCCATCCATACAGAATCCGTCAATTCATCTGTTCATCCATCGATCAATGCATTCATCAGTATGTATGTATGTATGTATGTATGTATGTATGTATGTATGTATGTATTTTCCCACAGCACGCTGAAACGCCTGTAGGAATTTCAGTCAAACTTGGTATAAATATGACTTACAATCAGGAACTGTCTAATGTTGGGGTAAGACTCCACTATCTTATCTATGGGTTGGGGTACAAAGAAGGTGACAACATTTCCACTAACTTGAAGGGGGAACAAAAGATTGGTCTAAGAGAGATAATCGTGAAATAGAGCGGTGCTGGCCTAAGAGCAGCTTGTGTAACCTCCCATGGGAAGTGCAAATTATTTTGATGACCTAAATAATTTGATCGTCTAATTTGTTTTAATTCTGTTTGTAAAAATTAATTTTAACTTTGTTTTTTCCTTGTGTTTATATTGGCCTTTTATTTTATTCTACAGTAGATTTCATTGCTCTGTGACAGTGTGACGTTTTCTTATTTTTTTTTCAAATTAGCTTTTCGAATCACGGAGAGATGGGGGAGGGGGGAAGAGAGGGAGAACATGAGAGAGAGAGAGAGAGGAGTAGAGGTAGAGTGTAGAGAGAGAAAGATAGCGAAAGACATAGAGAGAAAAGGAGACAGAGAGGGAGAGCACGAGAGAGAGGAAGAGAGGTAGAGAGAGAAAGATAGCGAAAGAGATAGAGAGAGAGGGAGAGAGAGAAGGACTGAGAGGGGGAGAGAGATATGGGCGGGGAGTGATTAGAGATCGCCATGTTTCTCCCACGGACAACTGTATGTTGCTTGCACATGGGAGAGAGAGAGGGAGAGAGAGAGAGAGAGAGAGAGGGAGACAGTGGGGGGGGGGAGAGGAAGAAGGAGAGGAAGAGAGAGGGAGAGAATGGTGGTGAAGCTGTAGCCTCTGTCTGAGAGGATCTCCATGAGGTAATCTTTGAGGTCACGACCAGCCAAGTCCAGTCTCATGATGGCATGGAGAAGAGCATAAACTTCGTAGACTGGTACAGTGTTAGTGACACCATCACCAGAATCAGTACCAGTTGTATGACCTGAAGCATATAAAGAAAAGACTGCTTGAATGTTGACGTACATGGCTGGAGAGTTTAAAGTTTCAACATGATCTGGGTTATCTTTTCTATCTATCTGTCTGTCTGTCTTTCTTTCTGTCTGCCTATCTGCTTGTCTGCCTGATGGCCTGTCTGTCTGTCAGTGTGTAACCACCGATTTAATCATATTCTTATCTATTCATGATTCAACTTTCCCTCCATCCATCCATCCATCCATCCATCCATCCATCCATCCATCCATCCAGACGTTCATCTAGCCATCCATTCATTCATTCATCGAGCCTTCCATTCATTCATCCATCTATCCATCAAGCCAATTATTCATTCATCCTTCCACCTATCCATCCAGCGATTCATCCATTCATCCATACCTCCATCCATCCATTTATTCACCCATCCATTCGTCCATCCATTATTCATCCATCATTCCATTCATTCATCTATCGATCCAGTCATCTATTAATCCATGCACCCACCATCCATCCAGCCAACCATCCATTCATTCATCCCTCTCTCCATCCATACGTCCATCCATCCGTCCATCCATCCATCCAACAATCTATCGATCCAGCCATCCGTTCAGACATCCATTAATTCATTCATTCAGTCATCCCTACATTCATCCAGTTAATCATCCAGCCATCCATCCAGCAATGAATCCATAAATCGAGCGATCCGTCCTTCCTTTCATCCATAAATCCATTAATCCATCCATTCATTCAGCCATCCATCCTTCAATTCAATCATCCATCCATCCTTCCATTCATCCATCCACCATTTGTCCATCCTTCAATTCATCCATCTACCCATCTAGCCATCCATTCAGCATCCATTCATCCATGCAACAAGCCATCCATCCAGCCATCTATCTATTCATCCAATCATTCATCTCTTTCTCCAGCCATCCATCCATCCATTCATCCAAAAATTAATCGATCCAGCCATCCATTCAACCATCAATTAATTCATCCATTCAGTCGTCCTACATTCATCCAGCTAACCATCCAGTCATCCAGCCATCCATCCACCCATCCATTCATCCAACTATCCATCAGTCCATCCATCCATCCACAGAGCTTTCCTTTTTCCTAAAGTCTTCCTATTAACACTTTGTAAACGAAGAAATCTATATATACTACTGGACAAAAGTTAAGGGCCTTTTTTTTCAATTCTTCATTCATTCATTCATTTGCATGTCCCTTGCGGAACTTTGCCTCCCAAACAACACTCCTGTAGGCCTCTTGGTTGTGAGCAAGATGGCCTGCTGCTGATGCATCCATTTGCAGATCATCAACGATGTCTTGCAGCCATCTTCGTTTTGGTCTTCCTCTTTTTCTTTTTCCCATTATGTATCCTTCCAATACAGTCTTCTCTAAATTATCAATTCGTTTAATGTGTACAAAATATTTAAGTTTTCTCTCTTTAATACTCTTTACTAGCCAGTCTCCTTCAATATTAAGCTCATGTAGTATAGATATATTTGTTCTTTTTTGTGTCCACGATATTTGGAGAACTCTTCTGTAGCATTTACATTCAAAGGCATTTATGTGTTTCTCAGCTGTTTTGTTAAGTGTCCAGGTCTCACAGGCATATGTTGCGATGGGAAAGATGCATGCCCTTAAAAATCTTATTTTTGTGGTTCTGTCTGCTCCTCTCCACAGATTCTTTATTTGTTTTACTTTCTGAAGAGCGATAGATCTCCTCCTTTTACTTTCCCTCATTGTATCTCTAGTATTAGTTAGTAGTGATCCAAGATATTCAAAACTCTCCACTTCTTCCAGTTTTTCCTCATTGATACATATTTCAGCTGCCGTGTTTGTTTTGTCAGTTGTCATCAATTTAGTTTTCTTTGCATTTCAATTCTTACAAAAACAAAATCAACTGACTAACAAACAAGCCATCAGTGACACAGAAAACATCATTTAAAACTGAACAAATTCAATCCTTTCATTTGCAAATCAGAATAGGAATACAAATACCGCAATCGGGCGGAATTAATAAGTCCTCGTCTAAAGATTCACAAGTGTTGTTTCAAATAACAAACATGTCAGTAACGCGAGTGGCCACCGTTCACTGCCAGACATTCGACGCACCGTTGCCTCATCGAGTTAACCAGGGATGTTAGGACATTCTGTGGAATGGCCTGCCACTCTTATTGAAGGAAAAAGGTCAGCTGAGTGACATCACCAAATGGAGGATGATTTGTCGAAACCTGCCTGCCTGTGGCGTCACGGAACCGTTCCCCTGGCCTTATCCAAGCAGGGATTCTGCCATAATTGAAGGACATACTGAAGCGGGATTCTTCTGAGAAAAGAATTTCCCCCCACTGGCACCTCGTCCAACGTGCTGGAGTAAGAGGTATTCTTATTGCTGGCAGTCGTGAAGCCATTATATAGGTTCTGTTAATTTGTTCTGCCGCTAACATTGACGTTTGCCGTACTCATTTGCTGGTTTCTGAGAATGGAAGACGTTACTGTCCGGTTGCGAAGTGCTGACAGCTGCAGGTATCTGTCATCTTGTCTACTCATGCAACGAGGTCGTTCTGAACGATGCCTGTCTTCTACTCCTCCGGTTGCGCGAATTCGCTCCAAATGCCTTTAGATGATAGAATGGGACATCCCCGAAAGCTGTACAATTTCACGTCCAGATAAACCGCTTTCAACAAAGGATGTGACCTGATGACGCTCAAAGGTGCTAAAACGCCTTCGCTGTGGAATGCTGTTTTTTCAAATAACAAAAATACCCCTAAACCGCTTTAATAAAAATGATTGGAAGGTGAGAAGTGTTCACTAAGGATGCCTCTTTCATGTGCAGCACAAAACAGCACGATTTATTTACCTGCTGGATCATGTTGACACTTTTAAAAATGCCCTAACGTTTTCTCTAGGACGATGCTACTGCACGTGATTTTTACACTTCTTGTGATGAACAGTTTGTGTTGTTGTTTATGCCCCGGCTGCATGGAGGACTACCTGAGATTGCAATTTAATCAAGATTCTACAATAAATTTATTTACAGTTTTAGTACGGCAATCAAAATAAACATATGCTTGAAATTAATGACCGGACTTTAACTGTTCTCCATTAGTATATTTCGGCTGTCTTATTTACCTTTTCTGTTGTCATCAATTCAGTTTTTTTTTTATTTTATTATACTAGTAAGAAGAACTCGGCATTGGCTGGGTACATGAGACCCAACTGGAAGATCTCGATTTTGCAGATGACATAACTCTTATCAGTGACAATGTGAAATCAATGCAAGTAAAAACAGATATCCTGTCTTCGATGGCTAGTAAAATAGGACTTGAGATTAACAAGGATAAAACAAAAATAATTAAATTTCTCATTAATCACAAAGGACAAATATACATAAAAGAAATAGCTGTTGAAAAAGGAAACCAATTTGCATATCTCGGCTTCTACATAGACCAAAATGGTGACACCAGAAAAGAAGTTAGAATTCGAATTGCGAAAGCTGCAGTGACCTTCACGAATCTTGCAACATATGGAATTCAAAAGTTAAAAGCACAAAAACCAAGTTAAGATTATTCAATTCAAATGTAATATCCACCGTCATTTATGTATGTGAAAGCTGGAAAACAACTAAAGAAATATATAAGAAATTAGACTCTTTCGAAAACAAATGCCCAAAGAAAATACTCGGTATAAAGTGGAACAACGCACAGATAAGACAGTTTAGCAAACAACAACCTGTCTCATTGGTGATCAGAAAAAAAGGAGATGGTCATATGTCGGTCATGTGACGAGAAGAAACAATCAGAGAATCTCCAAAAGCTACGAATTGGAAAATAACAGTTCAAATAAAAAGAGTTGGACCACGTGTAACTAAGGAGATTGTTAAGAGAGGCCATTTCAGTGGGAATACTATTCTTAGACGAGACTGAATAAATCGCCCAAGCCAATAAATCTTGGCGAACTACCATGAGGGCACTATGTGACGTTCAGCAGCACGGAAATGATGTAGGATGTAAGAAGAAGAACTCGTTTAAATGAACCTACTCTTTCCCTCAGCAACCGAAATAAGAAGAATGATTGATCAAGAAAATGTCAACTAATCATCAAATTGGAAAAACACCAAAACAAATGTAATTTCCATCCATGTTCATAAATAAAACTGGCAGTCTAGCCGCCCCTTTTGTCCTGATTACAAACAACGCGGGGAAATTTCCTTGTCTAAAAATAGATTTGTTTAAATTTTTAAAAAAATACAGCTTCTGATTGGATGTTATGATTAGTCTTTTTCTCCCGCGAAATTTAAACTTAGGCCGACCGACGTTAATATGTTGACTGTTGGATCTTTTCTTTGTTGTTAGGAAGAAGGCTGGGGTGTGGCCACCACAGATATCCTTGAATATATAAACATATCATGCACAGTCAGCAGTACAGAAAGTGTGAAGCGTCGGCATACAGAGAGCTATAGCTGGGTTATTTTATACTGCAGTTTTTGTCTCTTTTATCTGTCACATTACTAGAACCAGTTTTACTGCAGTCGTTTTATCTGTTACATTACCTGAACTAATTTTACTGCAGTCGTTGTCTCTTTTCTCTGGCTTACTTTAAGAACCAGCTCTGCCGGGTAGTCGTTTTGTAAGTGTTCATGGAACCGATTCCTCGAGTTAGAGCTGGGCAAGAATACAAGTAGAAGCCGGTTCTTCCGGTAGCTGCGGGTAACTAATTCCTACAAACAGAATCCTTACATCGAGCTCTGTCGGTTGGTTCTCCTCTGTATTACTGTCTTCTTCGTTTGTCCGTGTGACTCCAGACTTCTGGTGATATAACCAAAACTGTCAGACTTTTTATGTGTGACTCCAGACTTCTGGTGATATAACCAAAACTGTCAGACTTTTTATGTGTGACTCCAGACTTCTGGTGATATAACCAAAACTGTCAGACTTTTTATGTGTGACTCCAGACTTCTGGTGATATAACCAAAACTGTCAGACTTTTTATGTGTGACTCCAGATCTTTGTGACCTTTGTTCGAGACGTATTCAGGCTATTGTTTTGACATAGTAACTAGCATGCCAGGAAGGTGTAAGTAAATTGCGGTCAAACAAAATAAGAGAACAACAACATGGATTTGTTTTGCACATCTTCAGTTTTACAATAAAGATAGGAAAAAGTTAAACAAATATTCGAACATTTGGAAAAGTAAGGAACAACATGGCATGTAAATCTTTGTAAAACTGTGGAATAAAAGTATAAAGAATTATAAAAGTATGAACTACTGTAACAGAATTATGGAAAAGAAAACTGATCAAGACACAGGAGCAGTGGGAGGTACACTATAAAAGGCCAGATGGTCATGGAAAAGGGAGAGAAAAGCGAGAAGCGAACGAGAAAACGGTCTCTTTTCTTAAGCGAAGTGTTCTACTTGATTTTGTCATCCTAAAGGCCAGAATCAAGGCACCATCAAGAGAGAGGCGTCCAGCTTCTGTAGAAGACATGCACATAACTAAGATACAGTATGTGTCTAACAGGAATTATTATATGTTCATTTCAACAAATATCACATCATTTTGTTGCTGTTCTGTGTCGACCGTAACTAAGAAGGATAAAGATCTTTCCATTCTATATTACGTGCGCTGTGAGTGTTATTCGGTATATACAGTAAATGTACAGTTCTAAGTAAAGCCGTCCAAGTGACATGTTAAAATGTTTGAAAATAAAGATTTTAAAAAAAGAGTTATTCGGTATTCGAATAGTGGATGGCCGGCTTGACGTACTGGACGTACTGATGCATAATCTCTTTTACATAGTAGTGCATTCCTCTGTTAAATGAGAATGGACTTCGAATTAGCTAAAAAAAACTAACATTAGGAGATAGACGATCAGTTTTGATTCCTAGAAAACTGTCACTTTGATTGTTGAGTTTGACTCTGCTTTAAGAAAAAAAAAATTTCAGCGACTATCTCCAGTGAAGTGGTTAGAGAGTGACAGAGACTGCAGGTGAGAAAAATGTTGTTAAGACATCAGAGTTGGTGGGCTGCTAGACAGATGTCGGATGTGCAATAAGAAATGAGAATTCTAGCCAGTCAATAAACAGAAATTTCTTGGTTATATCATCAGGATAGTTTCATTTCTCATCGTTCACTTAAAAATATGATTACTTTTTTTTAACGTCGATCAGTGAGCATTATTTTCTTTTAAGTCTAGCAGATGCAGTTTTCCACTATAGATGCTGAATACAATTTTGGGTGACCTTCTGGATCCAAATTTATGTAAAATATGAAGCACCTGCTTATTAAAAAACCTTTATCTGTTTATTATTAACTAGAGATGTATGTAATAAAGAGAAGTAAAAATCATTAACACAACGAGATACGTCTCATTAAAATCAAGGCATTACGTATCGTGTGGAAAGCATCGTGTTTGTTTTATACAGAAGTTAAACTGTGACAAAATTATTCAGTGATGAACATCCGCTAACATCTGCAAAAGGTTGTGATTTAATCTTCATTCTTGCTGTCCAATTATTTATATCAGAGCACAAGTTACAATCTCTACGTGAGAAATTTCAATTCCTGAAATATTTTGCTACAATTACATGAGAGCAACTAGAAAAGTGGTCTGTGTGAGACTTTTTCTCCTACCTCCCGTGGTTCTAGCGTCAGACATCTATAATTCTTGTCCGGATAAGTTGTGCAGACTTCTGGAGTTCACGCTTTGCCCCCAGAATTTGTCGTCCAGCATAAGTCCCTGTGGCAAGAGCTGTGTTCTGGCTTCATGGCAGAGAGAGCAGAGCTGCAGGATATCCTCCTGTGTCTGAATACATGTCTCACGTGTGCAGTCAGAGTGTCATAGAATCATAGAAAGGGGGAGAAATCTCGAAACAAAATAGTCAACAGCAAAAAATGTAAAGGTAAATGAAGAATAGATGACCTCCATAATATATATTGGATGCAAACCGCCGGAGAAAAAAGGTTTACTGCTAATCTTTGTGATGTGATATTATTGAACAGTTCCTGCAATTATTATGATGATTCAATCAATCAAGTGCTGTGCCATGTGGCGTACACAATCACTTCTCTCCACAGTTCCCTGTCTTTAGACTTGATTATGGCAACCGCCGGTGAATTTCTTTCTAGTCACACTGGCAGCCCATCCAGTAACTTCTCTCTCTGTCTTCCTATGTCTCTTCTTCCTTCAATTTTTCCAGTTGCCACAATGTGTTCCAATTTTACTCTTATCAGAAAATGTTCTAAAAGTCTCGCTTGTCTGCCTCTGACGTTTGCAGTAATTTGCCTTTTAACTCCAGCCTCCCTTAAGACTTCTTCATTGGTTTTCTTAGCTGTCCATGGTACCTTCAGCATCCTTCTTATGAACCACATTTCCATGACTTCCATTTCTCGATGTACTCTATTATTCATGGACCATGCTTCACACCCATAAAACAAAATTGGCTCGATGTAAAATTTAAGTACTCGGAATCTTGTTTCCACTGCTATAGATCTGTTGCACAAGATGTTTCTCTTTTTCTGGAATGCTAACTTAGCCTGAGCACGTCTGCTTTTTACTTCGTTGTCATATTTCCCAGTGAAGAGTCAGGTGCAAAATAAAGCCAGAAATCGCTGAGGAACAGTGTGTGTTCGTCGAAGGAAAGGCACAAGTAATGCCATATATATATATATATATATATATATATATATATATATATATATATATATCTTGTGGACATTGATGGAAAGATCAAAAGTAGTAAAGATGGACCTATATTTATGTTTCATAGACTATTGTAAAGCAGTCGATAAAGTGAGACACACAGAAACTATAAGAATGCTGGAAGACATCAACATAGATGGGAAAGATCTTAAACGTATATCAAAAACATATTGGCAGCACTCAGCAGCAATGAGGGCTGAGAACTAAATAGGAGCATTCCAAGACATAAAATTGGGAGTGAGACAAGGATGTGTTCTATCTCCTGACCTCTTCTCCTTGTACAGCGAAAACACAATGATAAATATAGAGAGCTTGCCAGGAATATCAGTTGGCGGATACAACCATAACAAAGTAAGACATGCAGACGACACAGTTCTGATTGTTAAAAGTGAAGGGGAGCTACGGGCTCTTCTGGATATCGTGGTTAGTGAAAGTAAAAGTAAAAGTTTCAGTCTGAATAAAAAGAAGACTGAAGACATAGTCATCTCAGAGAAAATCATACCATCAAAATGTAGCATTACCATCGATGTCACAGAACTGAAACAAGTTGATAGATTCAAGTACTTAGGAACAGTTATGATGATTAACGTAAATAAATGTAACTGTGTTATTATCAGATGTATTGAAATGTTCAGCGATGTATTGGATACGCTCTATCTTGCAATGTTTGTCATGCGTGAAATGACTGTTAACTGCTGAGAGAGAGGTTTGATGATTTTTCTTCTTCTAGTTGTCCACTGATGTTTTATTGGTATTTGTCAAATAATTCTGATGATGACAGGTAGATCATTCGATCAACAGACAGACAGATAGACAGACTGACAGATAGACAGACAGACTGACAGACAGATAGATAGATAGATAGATAGATAGATAGATAGATAGATAGATAGATAGATAGATAGATAGATAGATAGATAGATAGATAGATAGATAGATAGATAGATAGATAGGTAGGTAGGTAGGTAGGTAGATAGATAGATAGGTAGGTAGGTAGGTAGATAGATAGGTAGGTAGGTAGGTAGGTAGGTAGATAGATAGATAGATAGATAGATAGATAGATAGATAGATAGATAGATATATAGATAGATAGATAGATAGATAGATAGATAGATAGATAGATAGATAGATAGATAGATAGATAGATAGATAGATAGATAGATAGATAGATAGATAGATAGATAGATTGTGGTATGCTGGGAGAATTCTGCCTCACAATATGTGAACATAGGATGAGGAGAGGACGAATGTAGCTGTTAGTCGCAGCACACAGTGAAGTTCTCCACAAAGACGGCCATTGCTGTTATTATTCAATGACAAGAGAGCGGATGTCTCAACACACAACTACTCCCACACCCCAACAGTTCCCCACAGAAGACAACAATACACTTTTATCTGCTCTGTTACGTAGCATTCAAAACTATAATAAGACGAGCCATCATGTATGGATGAGAAACGAGGAGTACAGCAATGAAAGATGAACAATTGCAGATCTTTGAGAACAGGATCCTAAGAAGAATCTTTGAGCCCGTAAAGGATATCGACAATGGAGAATGAGTGCTACAAAGAACAAATTATACGAGTAAAAGTCTTGAAACTGGCCAGATTATATTGATTGGACCATGTAGAAAGAATGGAAGAGAACAGACAAATGAAAATTATGTATGTAGAAGAGATGAGGGGACAAGACAAGAGAATAGGACAAGGCAGAAATGTAAAGACAACATAGAAGAGGATAGAAAGGAAGTTGGTGTCACCAACTGGAGAGGGAAGATCAGGAGTAGTGATGAATGTAACCGATTTTTATCTGCAGCAATGTGCCTTAATGGCTTGGAAAGCTGAAGAAGAAGAAGAAGGAGAAGAAGAAGAAGAAATTTAGTCGGTACATGAAACTTGATGTAGTAAGAACGTTCAGTGCGTCTGATCTCTGTGTAGAAAGTGCGTGTATGTGTTGTGTTTGATGTAGAGTTTGGACCTATGTTACATAACTTCTTCTTCTGCTTCTTCTTGTTCTTCTTAGTCTCCTTCTAGAATGTGTGTGTATGTTGTGTTTGATATACAGACATAAAGATAACAAGTGTGTGTGTTGTGTGTTTAATCTCCAGGCAGATCTTCCGGCGTGACGTGCAAGATGGCGGTCGTTTTTAAAACGCTCTCGCCGGCATGCAGAAATCAGCGGAATTCCGCTTGATCTGTTACATATCATGTACCGGGAGTTGGGCATAAGGCTAACAACCTTTTCCTGGGACCTATCTAGAGGCAACTCCAGATGGGAAAAAAATATATCGTTATGGAAACTCGCAGAGAAACCAACCGAGCATCAGGGATGCCAACTCCGAAGAACTCATTCGTCGGCCCCAAACATGTGACAAGGGTTGGATTCTGGAATGTGAGAACGATGGCAGCACCAACAAAAACTACTCAGGTCATCAGAGAAATGGAGAGATACCATCTAGACATACTGGGCATCAGCGAAATGCGATGGCCAGAAGCAGGTAAAAGATCGGCGGAAAACGGTAAGTTAATTATACATTCAGGCAGAAATGACGATAAATTCCGAGACGGAGTGGGCATTATTATGTCAAATGTAGCTGCAAAGAGCCTTGTAGAATGGGAACCAGTGAACAGTCGTATAATAAGAGCACGATACAACCTACGACACGGAAGAATGACACTAATACAGTGTTATGCACCCACGAATGATGCAGATGATGATGTGAAAGACGACTTCTATCACCAACTACAGCAAATCATCAACAAAGTCCCTAAACACGACATCCTAATTGCTATGGGAGACTTCAATGCTAAGGTAGGGAAGGATAATACCGACGTTGAAAAAGTGATGGGGAAAGAAGGAATTGACATGGTTAATCAGAATGGAGAAAGATTAATTGAAATATGTCTAACAGAGGCCATGGTCATTGGAAGCACAATATTCCCATACAAAGAGATACATAAAACAACGTGGATATCTCCAGATGATAGAACTAGAAACCAGATAGACCATTTTTGTATTAGAAAGCAATACAGAACATCTCTCATGGATGTAAGGGCTTTTAGGGGTGCAGATGTCAACAGTGATCACAACCTGTGCATAGGGAAAATAAAACTAAAATTGAAAAGTCAACACAAGAAATCAGTACACAGAAAGATAAACAGCCACAGCCTACAAGAAGAAAATACTAACATTAATTTCAATCAGGAACTTGCCAATCATTCCAAAACACCTAGTGAAATTGAGGAGATAGGTATAGATGAGTTATGGAATTCTTACAGCACAGCCATAATCACAGCAGCAAAAGTAAGCGCTGGATTGGAAAAACCAAATAGAAAAGCATGGATATCAGATAAAACATGGAAGTATATACATGAAAGACGAGCAGTCAAATTAAACATATTGAATGCAAAAGCAGATCATAAAAGAGATTCGGCAAAAGCAAAATACAAAGACATAGACAAGAAAGTAAAAAGTTCTTCTAGAAGGGATAAAAGAGAATACATAGACAATATGGCGAAAGAGGCAGAAAAAGCAGCAAAAACAGGAGACAGCAAAACTTTATATAACATACAAAAGAGGCTAACAGGTACTATTACATCTAAAGAAAGACCAATCATTAGCAAAACTGGAACACTATTAACATCAAATAAAGACCAAAAGCAAAGATGGGCTGAACACTTCCAGGAAATACTCAATCGACCACACCCAAAAGAATTGTTAAACCTTGAAACTGACTTACCAGCATCACAACTAAATGTCAACCTGGATGAAATTAAATTGCATGAAATTGAAACAGCAGTGAATTTAATGGCTAACAACAAAGCTGCAGGTGAAGATGAAATAACAGCCGAGATGCTAAAAGATATCAATAGTGACAACATGAGACAACTACAGAGAATGTTTTACAAGATTTGGAAAGAAGAAAATGTCCCTTCTAATTGGAAGAAGGGAATCATTGTTAAAATACCAAAAAAGGGCAACTTTAGTGACTGTAACAACTGGAGAGGAGTAACCTTAATATCAGTTGTGTCACAAGTATTTTGCAAGGTCATTTTGAATAGACTCAAATATATAGTGGATACTGCAATGAGAAAAGAACAAGCAGGATTTCGAAAAGGGAGAAGCTGTCTCGACCAGATCTTTACTCTCAGAATAATACTTGAAGAACATATTGAAAAGCAGAAACCATTAATACTGAACTTCATAGATTTTAAAAAGGCATTTGATAGCATACACAGAGATTCATTATGGAGAATTTTATGTCTATATGGAATACCATCTAAAATTGTCAACATCATTAATGACTTCTAAAATGGATATGTTTGTGCAGTCAAGACAGAAGAAGGGATAAGTGAATGGTTCCAGATTGAAACAGGCGTAAAACAAGGATGTATACTGTCTCCTTTACTTTTTGGGATTACAATAGACTTCATAATGAAAAAATGCTGCACATGTAACACAGGTATTGACTGGGTACATGGGACCCAACTAGAAGATCTTGATTTTGCTGATGACATAACTCTTATCAGTAATAATGTGAATTCCATGCAAGAAAAAACAGATAGCCTATCTTCACTGGCTAGCAAAATAGGACTTGAAATTAACAAGGACAAAACAAAAATAATGAAAATTCCTCTCAATCAAAATGGAAAAATACACATAGAAGGTACAGATATTGAAGAAGTCAATCAATTTGCATACCTTGGCAGCTACATAGACCAGGATGGTGACACTAGAAAGGAAGTTAGGATCAGAATTGCAAAAGCAGCATCAATCTTCAAGAATCTTGAGAACATATGGAATTCAAAAGTTATAAGCACAAAAACTAAGTTAAGACTATTCAATTCAAATGTAATATCCACCCTCATTTATGCATGCGAAAGCTTGAAAACAACTAAAGAAATAGAAAAGAAATTAGAGTCTTTTGAAAACAAATGCCTAAGGAAAATACTCGGCATAAAGTGGAATGAATTCAAGAACAATGCAGAGATAAGACAGATGACTGAGCAACAACCAGTTTCACGGGTGATCAGGAAAAGGAGATGGACATATGTTGGTCACTTGATGAGAAGAAATGAGCAGAGAATCCCAAAACAAGCTATCAAGTGGAACACAACAGGCCGAAGAAAAAGAGGCAGACCGCATGAAACTCTGAAGAGGAAATTGTTAAGAGAGGCCAAGTTAACAGGCATAAAATCCTTTGATGAGTTTGAAAGACTCGCCGAAGACAGGAAAAATTGGCGAACTACTTTGCGAGCCCTATGTGACGTTTAACGGCACGGGAAGGATATAAGATATAAGATATAAGATCTTACAAGAAGCAGCAGTTTGAGTTGAAAATAGAATTGGAAAATATCGACCTATAAAACAAGGGGTGCGACAAGGATGTGTACTATCTCCAGACCTTTTTTCTCTGTACAGCGAGAATATTCTAAGAACAATCATCATAGAACCAGGCATAAAAATTGGAGGATACAATATTAACAACCTTCGGTATGCTGACGACATAGTACTGATAGCTAAGAACCAACAAGACCTGCAAAATCTCTTGGATAAAGTCGCCAAAGAAAGTGAACAGAAGGGCCTTACTTTGAACATCAAAAAGACAGAGACTATGGTTATATCTAAGAAACAGAACCCACCAGCATGCAGTATTAAATTAAACGGAAATATTCTAAAGCAGGTGCAGAAATTCAAATACCTTGGAGCAGTAATAACTTCAGATGAGAAATGCAGAACAGAAATTAGGAACAGAATAGGCCAAGCAAAGAATGCATTTCAGAGAATGAGAAACATATTAACCAACACATCTTTATCAATGAATGTTAGAAAACGAGTCCTATAATGCTATATTGAACCTATCTTGTTATATAGAAGTGAATCATGGACAATATGCAAGTCTGCACAAAAATCATTGGAAGCAGCAGAAATGTGGTTTATTAGAAGAATGTTGCGAATCCCCTGGACAGCAAAAATAACTAATGAAGAATGTATGAGAAGAGCTGGAGAGACAAAAGACCTTGTCAAAAAGATAAGAGAGAGACAATGTACTTTCATAGGACATGCAATGAGAAGAGGGGGCATTGAAAATATTATAACAACAGGAAAAATAGAAGGAAGAAGATCAAGAGGAAGACCAAGAGAAATGATACTGGACAGTCTGACGGGATGGTGTGAGAGGAGAACACCAACTGAACTGATGGCCTGCATGAAGGATCGCGTACTCTGGAGAAGCATAATAGCCAACGCCAGTCGGCACGGCACCTGATGATAATGATGATTATGAGATCTTACATCTAGATAACAATTGTGTGTGTTTTGTGTTTAATGTTTGGGCAGATCTTACTTCTAGATAAAAAGTGTGTGTGTGTTTTGTTTTTAATTTATGGGCAAATCTTACATCTAGATAACAAGTGTGTGTGTGTTTTGTGTTTAATTTATGGGCAAATCTTACATCTAGATAACAAGTGTGTGTGTGTTTTGTGTTTAATTTATGGGCAGATCTTACATCTAGATAACAAGTGTGTGTGTGTTTTGTTTTTAATTTACGGGCAGATCTTACATCTAGATAACAAGTGTGTGTGTGTTTTGTGTTTAATTTATGGTCAAATCTTACATCTAGATAACAAGTGTGTGTGTGTGTTTTGTGTTTAATTTATGGGCAGATCTTACATCTAGATAACAAGTGTGTGTGTGTGTTATGTGTTTAATTTATGGGCAGATCTTACATCTAGATAACAAGTGTGTGTGTGTGTTTTGTGTTTAATTTATGGGCAGATCTTACATCTAGATAACAAGTGTGTGTGTGTCTGTGTTTTGTGTTTAATGTTTGGGCAGATCTTACTTCTTGATAACAAGTGTATGTGTGTTTTGTATTTAATTTATGGGCAGATCTTACATCTAGATAACAAGTGTGTGTGTGTTTTATGTTTTGGCAGATCTTACATCTAGATAATAAGTGTGTGTGTGTTTAATGTTTTGGCAGATCTTACATCTAGATAACAAGTGTGTTGTGTGTTTTATGTTTTGGCAAATCTTACATCTAGATAACAAGTGTGTGTGTTGTGTGTTTAATGTATGAGCAGATCTTACATCTAGATAACAAGTGTGTGTGTGTTTTGTTATTAATGTATGGACAGATCTTACATCTAGATAACAAGTGTGTGTGTTTTGTGTTTAATGTAAGGACAGATCTTACATCTAGATAACAAGTGTGTGTGTTTTGTGTTTAATGTAAGGACAGATCTTACATCTAGATAACAAGTGTGTGTGTGTTTTGTGTTTAATGTATAGACAGATCTTACATCTAGATAACAAGTGTGTGTGTTTTGTGTTTAATGTAAGGACAGATCTTACATCTAGATAACAAGTGTGTGTGTGTGTCTTTTGAGAATGTGTCAACCTGTGACGGGGGTGGGGGGGCGGGTGTGATGTTGACCCAGTTCAACATAAGAGAACTTGGCTTATGTGACAACTTCCTGAAGGGAAACTATTTGTAAGTAACAAGAGTTCAGTATGAATATCTCACGACCAGATCATCAGAATATTTCTTCGCTCAGATTCATGTTCATCATGTTAAGTTTAAATTTGAAATTTAGTGCAAGAAAACCAACGGTTTAACGTTTTGACTGCTTTACTGGTTGAACAATCTGTTTTACTGACTTAACATTCTACCTGTTTTACTGGATTAACATTCTATCTATTTTACTGACTTAGCATTCTGTGTTGCTGGCTTAACTTTCTGCCTGTTTTACTGGCCTACTATTCTCTTTTACTGGCTTTAACATTCTATTTCACTGGCTGATCATTCTGTTATACTGACTTAACATTCTACCTGTTTTACTGATTTAACATTTTACCTGTTTTACTGAGTTAACATTTTTCCTATTTAGCTGACTTAACATTTTAATTGTTTTACTGGTTTAACAATCAGTTTTATTGGCTTAACATTTTACCTGTTTTACTGGATTGTATCATTAGGCGCCTGAAAGGACTCATGTATAAATAAATAAACGCGATCAATAAGCTATGATGAAAGTTGTGCTACTTGTTACTTGAATGAGGGAACCAGAGATCCTGTTAATAATTTGGTAGCACAAACACTGTGTCAAGGAGACTTCATGCCGCTGACTCTCAAAACTGGCTTCTCAACACTGACTCTATCTTTACTAGACGTCACCAGACCAGCAGAATGGTTTGGGCCCGACAACATTTACGTCGTTCAGTCATAGAATGGAGATCGATGATGATCCCAGATGAAAGTCGCCTTAGTGTCTCCGTGGCTGATAGGAGAAATCGCGTGTAGCGTCATCCTGGAGAACGATATGCAAATGCATGTATAGACCAGCATGATAGGGATGGAGGAGGATGCATACATGTGTAGAGATGGATTCTCTCCTGACACCGTACTCCACATTTTCAGATATGTACGTTAATCAGGTACTGCAAGATATCGTAGTGCCTTTCTTCCAAACTCATCCAGATCTGAGAATCTTTCAGCACAATAAAGCTATCTAACAACTGACGTTATCAGACATTTCTTAGCCCGGAAACCTTTTCTTGAGCTAGATTGGCCTGCAAACTCTCCTGTCATGAATCCTATTGAACACGCGTGGGAAGAAGTGAACAGAAGGAGCGGTTAGTATGAGATCAACACTGTGACTGATCTAGAGCTAGCACTCATTGCAGGATGGAACGTCATATCCCAAACATTTTTTCAAACACTCTGCAACAACATGTGACGCAGATGCCAAGCCTGCAATGACGCCTCAGGGAGTCATGCGCGGTATTAATAATGGCTGCGACTTTATGAAAGTGAATTTGAATTTTGTTTTATTTTTTTATTCACCAAAGTTAGACAACTACCTGTGTGTGGCTTCCTAATTGTCTCATGTTTAAGAATACAGCAAGGCTATGACAGTAAATGGATGAGAAATGTGCCGTCAGTGGTTTTATATATTTTAAATCTAGTACTACTTATGGTTAAAAATAGATAAATAAAGCGATACATTTTTACTTTGAGATATCTACGAGTATGTATGTATGCATGTATATATATGCACACATTTTGGTCAGAGAACATTGTTATGTGAAGTTCGGCACACGCATTTTAAACTACGGACGCTGAATAAAGTTTTAGAAGACTTTTCTAAATGAAGTTTAAGTAAAATATGAACAGTCTGCTTAAAGGAAAAGTTTTATTGGGTTATTATTAGCAAGAGACGCAAGAGCATAGTAGAGACAGTCCCTGTGTAAAAGAATAATATAAGAATTTTCGAAAGCTTTTACAGTAATGTTAAAACAATGGAAAGCAATAGATTACGATGACGCATAATTCTCAAGTTTATCCTCTCTTTCATTTATGACTTACAAACCACTAAGATAACGAATGATGTCTCATTAAAATCAAGGCAGGATTTATCAGGTGAAAAGCAACGTGTTTATTTTATACAGAAATTGAACTTTGACAAATTATTCCATAATGAACATATATTAACTTCTGCAAAAACGTCGTTGCTTAATCTTCAGTCTCGTGACCCGATCACTTCCCTGTGGATATCAAAGATTAAAATATCCAAAGATCAATTTTAGCACAAAGTAGAAGTTATATAAAAATATGTCACAGTTTCTATTTAAAAAAATGTGATGAAAAGCCTGCTAAAGAGTCACAAGTTTCATTGTCACTGATAGGAACGAAAAAACTAGTTCTGTATAAGAGATTATATCTTCTTCTTCTTCTTTTTCTTCAAGTGATCTTGTCGTGTTATTATGTCAGATGCTATAAGTTGTTAGATTGTGTCAGATGTCTCACGTCATCTAGTCGTTAGCTTATGAGTGGTGTTATAAATCATGTCGTCGTTACTTTATATCAAATGTTACAAATCATCAAATAATTAGGTTATTTTATATGTTACAAATATACAGTTACATACTATATATATTATTTAACTAAATATATATATATATACAGTTTAGTTCACATTTTCTATAACTCTATATCACACTATTAACATAAAATAATGGAAATATTATAGTTATTTTTATGAAGGATAAAAGAGATAACGACTGCAGTAAAACTGGTTCTATTAATACAGGTAGACAGAGGTGTATGGTACAGTTTTACAAAGTAATAGAGGGAGTGAGAAAAGTTAGAAAAAAAATAATGAAAAACATACAACATCCAATATTTCGCCGTGAGCCTTTTACAAGGATTACATACAAAAACATACACAACATAAAATTTTTAAAAATAAAAATGAAAATGAAAAACTTAGCTTTGTGGCATCCCTCTTTGTACACAATACAACAGAATGCGCCCTAAGACAAGGCTGGGAGACCACGAAGGAAAACAAACTGAACCAATCGGAAGTTAGCGGCGGTGAAAGGGAGAGAACGATGTGGGTTGGGGGTGGGGGGCGGTGCTCGGGAAAGAGCTCAGGAGGCAATAAATACCTCTAGGCCGTTAGAGAAGAAGGTGGGGGTGGGAGAGAGGGAAGAAGGGAAGCTGGGATGTAACGTGAAATTATTGAATGAAAAAATGTAGTGAAATGCACGAGGCTAAGACAAGAAAGTAGACTATAAATAGGAGGAAATTTGTGGGAGTCTAAAGAAGTTTTAAGGAAGCTGAATACACTGTTAATTCCCGTTGGGTAGAGACAGCCGGCCTGGAAAAAATAAGGCGCTGTTCTAGAGCCTTGCGAGATCGTACATCAGAAGAGCAGAAGCGGGTTGCATTAACAGAGATGTCCCGTTTTCCCCTGTGGTTTCTTTGGCAAAAGTGTTTTGTCACACAGGTCCACGCCCTCTTGGAAATATCGTTAAGATATTGACGAAAACGGTCACATAAGCGTAAATCGGTCTACCCTATATACTTCATATCGCAACGTTTGCATATAATGGCATAAATAAAATTGCACGAAGTGCAGTTGAAGCCTCCTGAACTGATAACGTGGACTTAGGGAAAGAGATATTGCTAGCCTCAATAACAAATGGGCAAGTGTTGCATCTACAACGCCTGCAACATCTGGTGCCATAAAAAGTGTCCTCTGTCTTAAGGCGACTTCTAACTAATAGGTCCCAGAGGTTTTTGTCCCGTCTGTAGACCACCAATAGGGATTCCTCAAAGAGTTCATGTGTGTCAGGCTCAGTTTGGAGGAGATGGAGATGGTAAAACAGTATGTTCTTAACTTCCAAACTATGGGGGTGGTGCGTGAGTACCCTTTTAACTCTGTCCGAGCTACTGGGTGGTTTAGGAGTGAGGGCCTGATGCATGATGCAGGGATATATGACTGATGCGGTTCTCACAGGCCACCTCCACAGTTTGTCAGTTAGGCTGTCTCCACCAAGTTTGAGTTAACAATATATTTAGCTTCTTTTAACCTTTTTTATATTTCCACCCATTTTCAGCTATTTATACTCTACTTTCGTGTCTTAGCCTCGGTGCATTTGGCTACATTTCTTCATTTCACGCACTGGAAGAATAGACCGACAGAGACAAAGGGGAAAACGACCTGGAAACTTTAATATAATAAATGATAAAAAAGGAATTATTAGTGCAGGGAATGAAAAAAGGGAAAAAACTCATTAAAGTTGCCGATATAAAACACAGAGGAAAGGACGGTAAACAAACACGTCAAAATTATGTTGAGCTATACTCCGGAGAGAGTGAGCAGGAAAGGGCAAAACAGGATGTTGGAGTGATCAAAGAACCAGCCACCGCTGACAAAATCATCTAAATAAAATATATATCATAAAAGATTATAACTATCAAGCAAAAGGAAATGAGAAGACCAGAAAATAAGTCAAGATATACCCCCCTTGCAATGCGCCAGACACGGAGGAAAAATGAACGAGTTTTTGACAACTTTCATGACACACTAAAGTACATACGGAAAGAGGAAAATATTATAACCATGGGGGACTTCAATGTAAGACTGGGAACAAGTGGACAGAAGTAACAGTCCAACTGTGTGCCTTTGGTGACCAACAGTACTTGGAGAATGTGGTGCACACTGCATTATTTTTAATAACTACTGAATATTAGTGAAACTTTTCAAACATTTCTTTGTGTTCAGGTAAATAATTAAGAGTGGGTGTATGTATGCATGTGTATATATGTATATGTATGTATGTATGTATGTATGTATGTATATATGTATCCATGTCAATATATTTATTTTTACGTTTGCGTGTCTACCCATATTGTCAAAAAAAACAAACAAACGCATAACTACTGCTGACCCAATTTTAGCCATAACTTTGATATTCTATAGCTTTTTAAAAATTAATTGAAAAAATTGCCAAATTGCGCACAATAATATCTAAGGGTTTAATCAATCACTTGACAGTTTCTTGTATCTGTGCGACGAGAATTTGTTAGTCCTAGAGGTTCTCAAGTTAGTATGGTGTGTGGCCTCCGCTTGCATCGATCAGCGACTGGCATCTCCTGGGCATAGATGCGAACAGATGTCTGATGTGTGCCTGTGGGATGGTTGCCCACTCTTCCTGGAGTGCCTGCCACAGATCACGACGATTGGCTGCAGAAACGTTTAGGCGACATACACATCTTTGCAGCTCATCCCATAGGCCCTCGATTAGATTCGTGTCTGTAGACATGGATGGCCTTGGAAGGGTGAGAATGTTGTTTGCAGTCAGGAACTGTGTGATGAACCGTGCAGAATGGGGTCTGGCGTTGTCCTGTTGAAACACAGACCTTTGCGCAGGCAAAAATGGAAGGACATGGGATCGAAGAATTTCACTGACTTATCGTTGCGCATTCAAGCCTCCTTCAATCTGCACCAATGGACTCCTTCCGCTGAAATGTATCATTCCCCAGACCATTACACCTCCACCACCGTGCGGCGGAGCTTCATCAACGCAATTTTAGGCACAACGTTCATCTGGCCTACGGTAGACCCTTCTCCGCATACCACGGCGGTGCAACAAAAAGGAAGATTCGTCACTAAACCAGACACGTCTCCATTGATTGTCAGTTGTTCAGTGCCGATGCTGGTTGGCCCAAACAAGTTTAATTTGTCGATGGCGTCTCGTTAAGACAGGACCTCGGTGAGGTCGTCGTGCCACCAGTCCAGCTTCATGCAGTCTATTCCAGACAGTTTGATCAGACACACAACGTCCTGTAAGCAATGACTGGGCACTTGAGGAAGCTGTTGCAAACCTGTTTCTGAGGTGATGAGCCAGAATAAAGCGATCATCAACTGCTGTTGTTACGCTGGGTCATCCACTGCGGTGCAGATTTTCAACTGAGCCAGTGGGTTGGAAACGGTGCAAAAGTCGACTGATGGTACTCTGCTGCACGTTTAAATGCCTGGCAATATGACTTTGACTTCGCCTGCCTGCAGGCGACCAATAGCAATGTTTCGTAAATTTTGCGATAGACGCGCCATAATTGTCTGCTTGAAAATTAACTGAATTTGTTTGTGTAACCTCATCCTTTTATAGGGTTTCAAATGCGTGGAAAGTGAGTTGTGTTCAACACAAAAATCACGACTTTTCCATAAACGCGAGGTGAGTTATGCTACAAAAAATGCATGATTAGCACGGGCAGCTACTGTGTTCTAACTATACACGAGAATAGCAAAATTCACGCTAAATCATGGAACTGATATCTTGATGACAATTTTTGGTTTGGTCTGAGATACCCGTGAAAAACATTTTGTCATAACATAAAAAATGAAGCTTATATAAGCTATGAATTTCTTTTTCTTGGACAGTATATTTCTCTGAATCTATACTTTATCTCCTCTCTCCATTTCTTTGTCCTGTTTGTGTTTGTATGATCAAGGCTAACGCCGAAACGTCACTACTTTGTAATCGATAAGTAATAAAGCTGTTCCCACTTTTTTCCTAGTTTATATATTTATGTGTGCATATCTTTTACATCTCTGTATATCTGTGCTGTTATTTTCTCATTGTCTATTGCTCTATATACGCCATCATGTTATTTTTTACTAGTTTAATTGTGACTTTTGTAGAAAATCAAATTTACACAGCCGTAGAAAATCATTTTTGTTTCCTTCAAAGTAGTTAAAGGTACTGAATGTTTCCTGTATGAGATCTCTTTGAACAGAAACGACTGTATCTCTATGAAATGTTTAAGAAATACTTACGTTCTATATTAACATTCGTGAAACATGCAACGGAAACATTTATTTCGAACGCGTTCAAAAAATATTTCACGTTTTTTTAGTAAGCATCTCGATTTATAAAACTGTACAGAAATTTTGTTGAAAACAGTTTGACTAAAATGTTCGTAAGAAAACACAGTATGTGAACTCGTTTTCACAATTAAAGCAAACTACAAATAGACAGTGCTTTGATCTATCTATCTATCTATCTATCTATCTATCTATCTATCTATCTATCTATCTATCTATCTATCTATCTATCTATCTATCTATCTATCTATCTATCTATCTATCTATCCATCTATCCATCTATCTATCTATCTATCTATTTATCTATCTATCTATCTATCTATCTATCTATCTATCTATCTATCTATCTATCTGACTGTCTGTCTGTTTCTGTCTGTCTGTCCGTCTGTCTTATATGTGTCTGTCTATCTATTTTCTATTTTCGTCTCCTTATCAGTATTATTGTATGTATGCTTTAGTTTTGTCCTCTGTATCTGCCTTTAAATTATATTATCTATCTATCTATCTATCTGTCTATCTATCTATCTATCTATCTATCTATCTATCTATCTATCTATCTATCTATCTATCTCTATCTATCTATCTATCTATCTGACTGTCTGTCTGTTTCTGTCTCTGTCCGTCTGTTTTATGTGTGTCTGTCTATCTATTTTCTATTTTCGTCTCCTTATCAGTATTATTGTATGTATGCTTTAGTTTTGTCCTCTGTGTCTGCCTTTAAATTATATTGTCCCTTTCTCTTCATGTATTTCTCGTCTATTACATGCAATTTTACATAATCGATAAATTCTTTATTTGTCAGTGGCTATGACTGTTACTGAATATTCTTTTTTTTTAATTTAGTCTAAATTTATCTGTGTATATTATTATATCTATGGAGATGTACAGACAGAACCACAAAAATAAGATTTTTAAGGGCATGCATCTTTCCCATCGCAACATATGCCTGTGAGAACTGGACACTTAACAAAACAGCTGAGAAACGCATAAAGGCCATTGAATGTAAATGCTACAGAAGAATTCTTCAAATGTTATGGACACAAAAAGAACAAACATATCCATACTACAAGAATTTAATATTGAAGAAGGTTATCTAGTAAAGATGATTAAAGAGAGAAAACTTAAATATTTTGGACACATTAAACGTCATGATAATCGAGAGAAGACCGTCTTGGAAGGGTACATAATGGGAAAAAAAAGAAAGAGAGGAATACCAAAGCGAAGATGGCTGCAAGACATCGTTGATGATCTGCAAATGGATGCACCAGCAGCAGGCCATCATGCTCACAAATGAGAAGCCTACAGGAGTGCTGTTAGGGAGGAAAAGTTGCGCAAGGGCATGCAAGTGAATGAATGAATGAATATTTTTGTTCTCTCTGTTGTTTTCAATTCAGTTTAGAAGAGTTTTATAGTTAAAATATGCACTTAATAAATCTTTAAGTCACGCGATTAATTTCATTCTGAACTAGAGAAATGATAGAAAAACTTTAAATGATGTTAAAAGCGTGGCATCAATATTTCACATCATTTAAAAACCTGGATCTTTCAATTTTAAAAAATGGAATATTGGATACACTGCTATACTTCTGTAATGAACGTTTACATAATCAAAATGTAAGCCTATCATGGTACTGTGAAACCAACACTGTACATTTCCAAGACCAATCATGACATTACCTCGTCCGGTAAGAACTATCACGTGCGACAGGTGATACCAGATCGTCATCCAACTACTGCACGCAAAGAAAACACAAGCAACACCGCAGTAATTGCAACGTGGAACATTAAAACATTATCAGAACTTGGAAAACTGGAAAACATCGAACAAGAAATGAAAAGAATGGAAATTAACACCCTTGATTTATGTGAAATGAGATGGATTGGAGCAGAAAGCAGAGATCATAAAGACTTCAAAATAATATATTCCTGGGGAAACCAGCGTAGAAATGGAGTTGGCATAATACTGAATAAGAGGAAAGCAAGAACTGTGAAAGGTTTCTGGTGCATATCGGACAGAGTGTTAATGGTTAAATTACAGGGCCATCCAATAGACACAAATCTCATCCAAGTATACGCAACAACTTCAGAAAGTTCTGATGATGAGATAAAAGAATTTTACAACAATCTGGACATGGCAATGAAACAGTGCAAACAAAGGGAAGTAAACTTTGTGCTGGGTGATTTTTTTCAGTAGGGACTGAACAAGACAATGAAGCTGCTGGCAAGTATGGACTAGGAATCAGAAATACAAGAGGAGAGATGTTGATTGAGTGGGCAAAAAAGAATAAAATGATAATAGGAAATACTTGGTTTCAACAACACCCAAACCTATTATGGATATGAAAAGCCCAAATAATAAAGTACGTAACCAGATAGATCACATTATGATCAACAGAAGATTCAGGAACTCATTAATATCAGTGAAAACAAGACCAAGCGCAGACTGTAATAGTGACCACATTCCAGGTGTAGAAAAAGTGAGAATCAGGCTAAAGAGGTTAAAGGTAGCAGCTAAAAGCAAAGAACTAGATAGAGAGCTGTTGCGGAAAGATAAGGCAATACAAGAACAATATAGGACCATAGTACATAATAGGTATAATGCTATAGAGAAGACTAAAACGATATGGTTAAAGACTCTATTCAGCAAAAATCTATCGAAATCCAACCTCCAAATAAAAGACACGCTAAACAGGTGTGGATAACAGAAGAAATTTTGCAACTAATCGATCGGAGAAGAAATCTTAAGGAAGATAAAGATGGATATGACAAAATAAATAAAGAAAGAAGACGCAAATGCAATAAAGCTAAAGAAGAGTGGCTAAATAAGAAATATAATGAAACAGAGACACACCATCATGGAAACGCAAGAGATATCTACAAACAAATAAAGGAGTTAACAAACAAAAGGATTACAAGACTGATTGCCTGAAGTCAAAGGAGGAGCATATAATAATGGACAGAGATGAAATAATGGCACGATGGTTCGAATTCATTAGAGAACTCTATGAGGGCAATAGAAGCGAAATAGATATACAAAATAATAATGAAGGGACTCACATATTAAAAGAAGAAGTGGAAGAAGCCATCAAACACAAGAACAACAACAAAGCACAAGGACCAGATAAAATCACCAAGGAAGAATTGAAAACATTAGGAGAGCCTGGCATAGAAATAATTACTAGACTGCTGAATGACATCCATAACCGTAACTATGTCCCATCAGATCTTTTGCAGTCAGTTACCATAAGAAATAACATCTTTTTGGCAGAAATGCAGATGAAGCCACTGACAGCAGTTATTGAGGAAAGACACTGGCGATGGCTGGGACATGTGCTCCGAATGACTGACAACTCACTATCAAAAATAGCACTAAGATGGACACCACAGGGGAACAGAAGCAAGGGTAGACCAAAAGAGACATGAAAAAACAGAAAGGATGTTGAGCAATAAAGGGCTCACCTAGGCAAAAGCAGAAAAAAGGCAAATGACAGGCATTTGTGGAAAACCCTTGCGGAAGTCCCATGTGCCCTGGGCACTTAAGGTTCAGAGAGAGAGAGAGAGAGAGAGAGAGATTGATTGATTGATCTTTTTTCAAAAGGGTTAAGAATTGGGCAAGCAGGCCCGTCTGACATTCTGCCCTTTATCATACATCTTTCACTCTATTCCAGACATTCTACAAATATGCTGTTCATATAACAAACATAATTAACATTGAACCTGAGAGACAAAATAAAATATAACATTTACGTTTCGCTCTTAAACATTCACTCAGTACAGAAGTAACTACACACATTATAAATGCCTATCTACTAAACAAAATTTTCGGGACTATTCAGAAAACAATTAATTGTATTCGGTGTCTGTAAAAGCAGTAAGTTAGAGAGAGAGAGAGAGAGAGAGAGAGAGAGAGAGAGAGGGAGATTCTTAGTTGGGGGGGGGATTGATATACAACTTCTGTTTTTCTGATGTTGATCGTAAGGCCAAAGTTGTCACAACCCTCCGTAAAGTTATCAGTGATGTTAGATGTTGAAGTAGCATTTAGTGCACAGTCAATGGCGGACAGAAAATCTTTGATTTTCACATTCCTAACTTTTGAGGCAACTTTTAATCGTCTTAGAGTGAAAAGCTCTCTGCTTGTTCTATACTTTAACGAAAGACAGTTTTCGTTTAAGCTTCCGGAAGCGTCTATGAGCATGTCCGAGAACATCAAGCTGAAGAGTATGGGTGCAGGGACACTTCCCTGCTTAACCCCACAAGTAACAGGAAAAGATTCCGAGACCTCACCATCATCATCATCATCATCATCATCGAGAACACAAACTTTCATGCCCTCCTGAAACTGACGAACTATTTCTATGAACCTGGCTAGGAAACCAAATTGTGCCATTATTAGCCACAGACCGTCTCTACTGACAGTATCAAAACCTTTGGTTAAGTCTACATAAACGGTTAATAGGTTATTGTGCTGCTCCTGGCACGTGAAACTTAAAGTAAAGGTCTCAGCTTAAATAAAAAGAAGATTGAAGTGATGGTCATCTCAAAGAAAAGAATATCACCAAAATGTAGCATTACCATCGATGGCACAGAACTTAAACAAGTTGATAGATTCAAGTATTTAGGAACAATTATAAAAACTGATGGGAAATGTCACAAGGAAATAAAAAGCAGACGTGCTCAGGCCAAGTCAGTATTCCAGACAATGAGAAACATCCTGTGCAACAGATCCATATCAACGGAAACAAGATTCCGAGAACTTAGATGTTACATCGAGCCAATTCTGTTTTATGGGTGTGAAGAATGGTCCATGAATAAGAGAGTACAGCAAGAAATGGAGGCCATGGAAATGTGGTTCATAAGAAAGATGTTGAAGGTACCATGGACAGCTAAGAAAACCAATGAAGAAAACTTAAGTGAGGCTGGCGTTAAAAGGCAATTTACCGCGAAGATCAGAGGCAGACAAACGAGATTTGGAGGACATTTTCTGATAAGAGGAAAACTGGAACACATTGTGGCAACTGGAAAAAATGAGGGAAGAAGAAACAGAGAAAGACAGAGAGAGACAAGTTATTGGATGGGCTGTTAGTGTAACTGGAAAGAAAGTCACAGGCTGATCTCATAATCAAGTCTAAAGACAAGGAATTGTGGAGAGAAATGACCGCCTACGCCACGCGGAACTTGATTGATTGATTGTTTGATTGATCATGATATATGTAAATATACCTGTAATATTACTGATTGTTTTGTTAATTCTCCTGAACTGAAATGATTAAATTTTTACGCTTTGTGTAATATATACATACCGACTGTATTAACTGTAATTAAATGTGCAGTACAAAGTAAAAGCTAATAATATAGAAAAGCATTACAATCACTGCAAAATTTCTGAAACTTTTCAACTAATAAAACAATACAGAATACTTGAACACAAACACTAATTAAAGTCGTCTTAATTATTCATTTAACGGAATAATTAAAATCAGTCACAGTATTAAAATTACAAAGAACACATAAGCATAACAAGTACTGATCTACCTATCTGTTTGTATATCTGTATATCTGTACATCCATCCATCGATCCATCCATCCATCCATCCATCCATCCATTCATCCATCCATCCATCCATCCATCCATCCATCCATCCATCCATCTATCTATCTATCTATCTATCTATCTATCTATCTATCTATCTATCTATCTATCTATCTATCTATCTATCTATCTATTTGTCCGTCCGTCTGTCTGTCTGTCTGTCTCTCTGTCTATCCGTCCATGCAACAATAGAAACAAATATTCTAAAGAATATTTAATTTAAAATTAATATATTCTGCTACATTAATTTCCATTAATTTACAGTAATGGAGGAGCTACACTGTTTCTGAAATGAATGCTAAAATGAGAGTAAATAGATTGAAAGTCAATAACATTGTTCTTAACACAAATGGAATACATCATTATATTTTGTAAATGAAATACTTAATATTGTAAAATATGGATTTAAAAAAGATAGTATCAAAGTAAGTGAAATTGCATCAAGTGTTCTTATGACAACATTTCACTTTGGCACAATAAAGAACATTCAAGTTAAACAGTCAATCAGAAAATTTATACCTAGAAACACATGTTAGAGTTATGAACAATTTTGTTTTGTGAATAAGAAATATAATAAAACATAAAACTAAACATAAATTACTGCAAAGTAGTTCATTTTTGTATAAATATGTAGTGGTAAATCAAAATGAAGAAAGATTACTTGAACTATGTCTAACAGAAACAGCATGTTCATTGGAGGAACAAGATTTCCACACACACAGATACATAAAACAACATGGATATCTCCAGATGATAGAACCAGAAATAATATAGATCATTATTGTATTTTGGCAGAAATGCAGATGAAACCACTGACAACAATTATTGAGGAAAGACGCTGGCGATGGTTGGGACATGTGCTCCGAATGACTGACAACTCACTACCAAAAATAGCACTAAGATGGACACCACAGGGGAGCAGAAGTAAGGGTAGACCAAAAGAGACATGGAGAAGAACAACAGAAAGGATGTTGAGCAATAGAGGGCTCACCTGGGCAAGAGCAGAAAAAAAGGCGAAAGACAGGCATTTGTGGAAAACCCTTGCGGAAGCCCCATGTGCCCTGGGCACTTAAGGTTCAGAGAGAGAGAGAGATTATTGTATTAGAAAGCAATTCAGAACATTTCTGATAGCTTTAAGAGCATATAGGGGTGCAAATGTCAACAGTGATCACAATCTGTGTATAGGGGAAATAAGATTAAAACTGAAAAGCCAACACAAGAAAGCAATACTCAGAAAGATAAACAGTCATAGTCTACCAACAGTGGTTCTCAAACCATGGGACGCAGCCCCAAGGTGGGCCGAGACAACGAGTATTGTCGGTCGCACTGAAGTCTCAAAGCAGCAAACAAACAAAAACAGACAAAAGTATATACAATAAAAATTATTCAGCATTGTTCACGGAATGCATAGCGGCCGACTGCAAGATTGCAATCCACATAATTGTAGGTCACTTTATTAGTATGTCCTAAGTGCAAATGTTCGAGTAAGGATGGTCCAGACAGCCTTTCTTCCGGCATCAAACAGAAATGTGACGTACATAAAAAGACGGCACCCCTCTTGATGTGCGAGATAGACGACATTCTGACCGAGTTACTAAAACCTGCAGTTTTAAAATATGATTTTAGACTAGAGAACAGTCGGCGTAGATTCTGCGAGAGAGCAGAAGTGAAATATAATTCTCACCAATTGTTTTAGTTTAAAAATCATACCTCTTTGGCCTGAGAGCCACTATTCGATCTTGGTGCTGTGTATAAAATTCTTATTGGAATAATCAACAGATTCCAGTAAGCCACGTAGTGATTGTGGACACTTTTCGAATAGCCATTTTTATAATTTAAACTTTAAAACTTTAGACGCTAAAATAGATCGATTTGTTAAACGTAAGCCTTCGACTTCGCGGAAACAAATTGATAATAGTGGCAGCGAAAGTGACTATGATATAGATCACGTTAACGTTGATTCTTTTAAGAAAACTAAATACGCTAGAAAATATTATTTGGAGTATATTAAGTATCAACAAATGACTAAAATCTGCCGCAGTGTGTTATTTGTTTGCAAGTCCTCTCTAATGAGGCAATGAAGCCGACAAAACTGAGTCGTCATCTAACTACAAGACATCCAGATCTACAGAATAAAACCAGAAAGTTTTTCAAACCTAAAGCCGAGGAATATAGTAAACAGAAGACAGTGGTAAATACAAGAGCCACTCTCAACAAAAATACTCTTAAAGCATCATAGCTGACTGCCCAGAGAATCGCAAAATCAAAGAAACTGCACACGATTTTATATCTTATCATGCTGACCGCTGTTGACATTTGTGAGATATTGTTCGGCACTGAATACGCTACAAAAACTGAAAAGCATTCTGATCTCGAACAATACTGACCGCAGAAAAATATCAGAAATGTCAGAGGACATTGCCTCACAGCTAACTGAACGATTACAATCTACTAAGTTTGCTATTCTGTCAGATCAGTCAAAGACATAGCCGGCGAGTCACAGCTGCTTGTTTAGGTTCGCTCTTGTTGACAAAATAGTAAGCAAGGGAAATTTATTTTTTGCAAGAACGACGGTAGATGAAATATTTCGTGTTTTAAACGATTTTTTTCACAACTTGTGGACTGCAGTGGACGAATTGCATCGGAGTTCGCACCGACGCTGCTGCCAAAATGACTGGCCGAAACAGTGGTGTTGTAACTCGCATAAAGCAAGTGTCACCCGAGATTGTAGGCGCCCACTGCATGATCCATCGTGAGGCACTCGCTTCAAAGAAGTTGAATGAAACTCTGAGATCTGTACTCGAAGACTGTATTCGGACTGTAAACTTTATGAAAACTAGAACAGTGAACAGTCGATTGTTTGCTCACTTTATTATTGAGTGAGATGCAGAACACAAGAATCTTCTATTGCACTCGGCTGTGAGTTGGCTGTCTTGAGGAAAAGTTCTTGCAAGGATGTTTGAGCTTCGTTTAGAATTGTTGCAGTTTTTGACAGAACACAATCTCGACCTGGCAGGTAAGGTCGCTGATACTGAGTGGCTTGACATGCTGGCATACTTTGCTGACATTTTTAGCCTTTTGAACAGTTTGAACATATCACTGCAGGGTAAAGATGCCAGTAAACTCAAGACACACGACAAAGTTGCAGCATTTAAAAAGAAACTACGACTTTGGTGCATGCGACTCGAGAACAAATCACAAGAAATGGTTCACTTGGTCTGCACATTACAAATCAAATTTAATGACCGCTGTGGATATCTCTTTCTTTTGGTGCTCTGTTTCGCTGGAGTATCCGTCGTTTTCAGCCCTAGCGATGAAAGTTCTTCTACCGTTCTCAACAACTTATTTATGCGAAGTTTCATTTTCTGAACTGACTGCCATGAAAACAAAATATCGTTCAAGAATAAACGTGGAGGATGATATTCGAGTGTGTCTGTCACAAATTCTAGCCAGAATAGACATGATATCCAATGAGAAACATTGCCATCTTTGAGGCAGATGGAAGGAACTTTTGTGTTGCAATCAACATGCAGTTAAACATGTAAAGAAAATATTACATAATACTTTATAAAACTAGATTTATACTTTGCAAATATAAAGCACATTATTAGCGGGCTGGAAACATGTTTGACTTTTAAATGTGAGCCATGCAGCAAAAGGGTCTGAGAACCGCTGGTCTACAAGATGAAAATACTAAGAGTAATTTCAGTCTGGAACATACCAAACAGTTTGTGGCACTCAGTGAAGTAGAGGAGACAGATATAGATGAATGATGGATTTCCTGCAGCATAGACATAATCACAGCAATAAAAGAATGTGTTAGACTGAAAAAAAAGTAGAAAAGCATGCATATCAGATAACACATGGAAATGCATACATGAAAGATGCGCAGTCAAATTACCCATGATGAATGTAAAGACATATCTTGGAAGAGAATTGGCAAAAGCAACATACAAAGAACTAGACAAGAAAGTAAAAAGTTCAGCTAGAAGGGATGAAAAGAATACATGGACAATATAGCGAAAGAAGCAGAGAAGGCAGCAAAAACAGGAGACAGCAAAACTTTATATAACATACAAAAGAGGCTAAGAGGTCTACTGCATCCAAAGATAGACCGATCCTTAACAAAACTGGTACTCTATTAACATCAAGTAAAGACCAAAATCAAAAATGGGCCGAACACTTCCAAGAAATATTTATCGAACACACCAAAAAGAATTGATAGACCTTGAAAATAACTTACTAATCCCACAACTAACTGTCAACCTGGATGAAATTACATTGCATGAAAATGAAACAACAGTGTATCTAATGGCAAACAGAAAGCTGCAGGTGAATATGAAATAACAGCCGAAATGTAAAATGTTATTAACAGTGACAACATGAACCAACTACAGAGAATGTTTAATAACGTTTGGAAAGAATAAAAGGTCCCTTCTAAGTGGAAAAAAGGAATCACTGTTAGACATGCAAATGACTGCTTGATTGATCTGTATAGCTAACAAAAATTACGTGCAGAGTTTTTAATATAATACAACCTTTCTTCTTAAACACTAAAATGAACATCTACTAGAAAACTAGCAACAGCAGAAACAAATATGCTAACGAACAATTAATGTAAGTTTTGGTACATGTTTGCTACTAACATTTACAGTAAAGATGGAGGTACTCTATTTCTGAAATGTGTAGTAGAATAAGAATAATTATACTGAAAATCAAGAATATAATTTTAAACACATATGAACTACATCATTATGTTTCATAATTAAAATACTTACCAGCTGCATTAATATTTTCCAACAGGGATTGAAAAAAAAGATACGATAGTACTGAAGTAAGTGAAATTGCTTCATATTTTCTGCTAACAACATTTCACTTTGAAGGAATGGAAATAAATTAAACACAAAAAGCAAATCAGTAAAAAAAGGATTAGAGACACTAATTATGTCAGTCCGTAAGAACAATGAACAGCAAAACCTATATCTTAAAGCGAAGAAAACTAAATTGATGACAGCTGACAAAACAAATAAGGTAGTTGTATCAATGAGGAAAAATTGGAAGAGGTGGAGAGTTTTGAATATCTTGGATCATTATTAACTAATAATGGAGATACAATGAGGGAAATTAAAAGGAGAACATCTGTCACTCTTCAAACAACTAACCAACTAAAGAAGCTGTAGAGAGGAACAGACAGAAGTACACAAATAATTGCTTATTATATGTAAGCTTTTTTTTTGTTTCCTGGTTTAAGTGTTTATTTATGGTTTTTTTTTTCAAAATCATATTCAGCAGAAGTTTGCAATATGCTAACGAACAATTAATGTAAGCTTGGTATATGTTTGTATTTAACATTCACAGTAATGACGGAAATACTCTATTTCTGAAATGTGTGGTACACTAAGAATAATTATACCGAAAATCAAGAATATAATTTTTAACACATATGAACTACATCATTATGTTTTGTAATTAAAATACTTACAACCTGTATTAATATTTTCCAATATGGATTGAAAAAAGGATAGTAATGACGTAAATGAATTTTTTTATAACAATATTTCACTTTCAAAAAATAAAAATAAATTAAATGAAAAGTCATTCAGGAAAAAAAAAGGAATAGACAAACTAATTATGTCAGTCCGTAAGAATAGTGAATAGCAAAACCTCTATCCTAATGCAAAGAAAACTGACGATGACACTTGACAAAACAAATAAGGCAGCTGAAATGTTTATCAGTGAGCAAAAACTAGAAGAAGTGGAGAGTTTTAAATATCATGAATCATTACTTACTAATAATGGAGATATAATGAAGGAAATTAAAAGGAGGAAATCTATCGCTCTTCAGAAAGTAAAACAAAAGAATCTATAGAGAGGAACAGAAAGAAGTACAAAACTAAGATTTTTAAGGGCACGCATCTTTCCCATCTCAACATATGCCTGTGAGACCTGGACACTTAACAAAACAGCTGAAAAACACATAGATGCCTTTGAATGCAAATGCTACAGAAGAGTTCTTCAAATATCATGGACACAGAAAAGAACAAATATATCCATACTCTCTCTCTCTCTGAACCTTAAGTGCCCAGGGCACATGGGGCTTCCGCAAGGGTTTTCCACAAATGCCTGTCCTTCGCCTTTTTTTCTGCTCTTGCCCAGGTGAGCCCTCTATTGCTCAACATCCTTTCTGTTCTTCTCCATGTCTCTTTTGGTCTACCCTTACTTCTGTTCCCCTGTGGTGTCCATCTTAGTGCTATTTTTGGTAGTGAGTTGTCAGTCATTCGGAGCACATGTCCCAACCATCGCCAGTGTCTTTCTTCAATAATTGTTGTCAGTGGTTTCATCTGCATTTCTGCTAATAAGATGTTATTTCTTATGGTGTTTGGCCAAAATATTTTTCTAATTCTTCGTAAACATTTAGTCTGGAAAGAATTCAACTTGTTTTCTATTGTTTTGGTGATTTTTCAGCATTCACTTCCATAGAGTAGTACACTTAGAACATTACTCTTAAATATCCTGATTTTCATATTTATGCTTAGTTTATTTGATTTCCATATATTCTGCAGCATTGCAAAAGCCTGGTTTGCTCTATTAAGTCTGCCGTTGATGTCCTCTGTGCTGTCTCATTTTCTACTACTCTACTGCCAAGGTATACAAATTCGTTGACCTCCTCCACTAACTTGTTATCTACTCTGAGTACATTTCTGTTGTTCACATTTTGCTTCATTAACTTTGTCTTTCCTACGTTGATCTTTAGTCCTATGTTGTTTGCATTCTGAGTTAGCTTGTTTATTTTATCTTGCATATCTTTGTGACTGCTTGATAATAGACAAATGTCGTCCGCAAAGTCAAGGTCCTCCAGCACTGTGTCAAGGGTCCATTGTAATCCTCTGCGTTTGTCCGATGTTGCCTCCTTCATTAACCAGTCTACTGCCAAGATAAATAATGTTGGTGATAGTACACATCCCTGTTTTACTCCTGTTTGTACCCTAAAGCTGCTGGAGGTATGTTCTCCACAGATAACTTTGCACTGAAAACCCTCGTATAGGGCTTTTATTACATTAACTATTTTTTGGGGGAGGCCATGCCATCTTAGGATTTTCCACAGTGCATCTCTGTTGACACTGTCAAAGGCTTTCTCAAAATCTATAAACAATGCATATGTTGTGCTATGCCACTCATTTGCCTGTTCTAATATTTGTCTAAGTATAAATATGTGGTCTATGCATGATCTTCCTTTCCTAAATCCTGCCTGCTCTTTCAGAAGTTCTTCCTCAAGTGTTGGTACAATTCTGTTGATGATTATTCTGCAAAATACTTTACTGGTGAGTGGCAGTAGGGTAATGCCTCTCCAGTTCCCGCAATCTCTGAGGTCACCCTTCTTTGGTAGTTTTACTATAAGACCAGTTTTCCACTCCTCTGGGGCTTTTTCTAAATCCCAAATTTGTTGTAATATCCGGCAAAGTTGTTTTGGTGTTTCTGTTTCTTCTGCTTTCAACATCTCTGCAGTCACTTCATCTTCACCTGGTGCCCTGTCTGATTTTAGCTTCTTTATCGCCTCCTTTACTTCATTTATTGTTATTGGTCCTGTATTGATGTTTAGCTCCGTTTTTGCTTCAGGTATGTCTATTGTTTGTGCTGCTTGTGTTCTGTTTAGTAGGGTGTTAAAGTGTTCCCTCCATCTTTCAATTTTTTCTCTTTCTCCACTGACCAGTTGTCCATTTTGTGTTCTTACTGCACTTTCACATCTTGTGTTGAAGTTACCTGTCATCTGCTTTGTGATTTTATATATGGTTTTCATGTCATTTGTATATGCTGCTTTCTCTGCTGTTTCTGCTAAGTTGTCATAATATTGACGTTTATCTTGACGGCATGATTCCTTCACTTCTTTATCTTTTTGTGCATAATTACTTAAAACTCGTTCTTTAAGCCGTTGTGATTTGGTGTTCAGTAATTTTCCCTTGATTTCTTTTCTTTGCTCTATCTTTTCCCATGTGTTCTCGCTTATCCATTCCTCTTTTCTCCTTTTCCTATATCCCAGCACCTCTTTTGCTGTATCCTGTAGTGTTTTATTGAACTCTAACATGGACATTTCTGCTTCGTCTTGTAGGACACTGAAGCGGTTCTTAAGTACTATTGAGAATTCATTTCTTGTTTGCTGGTCTATCAGTTTTCTTGTATCAAAATGTATCTTTCTGTGTTCTCCGATTTTGGCTTTCCTTAATTTTAGTTTTATTTTTGCTACCAGAAGGTTGTGATCACTTCCTACATCTGCTCCTTTCCTTGCTCGCACATCTTGTAGTGACCGTTTCCACGTGTTGTTTATTAGTATGTGATCAATTTGGTTTTCTGTGGTTTTATCTGGTGACCTCCAAGTCACCTTATGGATGTTTTTGTGTTGGAAAATTGTCCCTCCGATGGTCATCATGTTTTCTTCACAGAAACTGCACAGTCTTTCTCCATTTTCATTTATTTCTCCGATTCCTTCTCTTCCCATGATTCTTCTTCTATCTTCATTTCCTTCACCTACTTTTGCATTGAAGTCGCCCAAGATGAGTAGCATATCATGCTTGGGTATTGTTTCTACTGTTGCTTGGAGGCTGTTGTAAAAATCTTCTTTTAATTCCTCTTCAGCTGCTTCTGTTGGTGCATAACAAACTATAATAGACAGCTTCGTGAATCTTGAGTTGAACCGTGCATATAATAATCTCTCATTTATTGGGGTCCATTTCAGCAATGCTCTTGATGCTTCTTTTGTTATAATCAATGCTACTCCTCCTTCATGAAGATCTTCTTTACCTGACCATATTATTGTATCTTCTGTGTGCTGTGTTGTTAATTTCCTTCTGCCTTGTCCTGTCCATCTTGCTTCTTGTATTCTTAGTATGTCTAGTTTGTATCTGTGCATTTCCTTGATGGTTTGTGCTAGTTTTCCAGTCTGGTTTAGTGTTCTTACATTCCAGCTGCCTATTTGCATCTTATGTTTAGGTTCCAGGAGGTCTGCAGTCGGGCTGGGGACTTCCAGTGGCTGGCTTTCATCCACAACCTTCATGGGCTCAGTTTCCTGATACGCATTTCTCCTTCCACCTGCATTTGCTTTTTCCCTTGCTTCCGTTTCTGTAGCAGTCTGATAGTTTTTTTTACCAGATAGGGTTGCTGGCCCTATGCTGAACCCTCCTTAGTCGCCTTTTACGATCATGCATGGTAGGGTACAGTGGTCCTATTCTTTGCAGATCCCGGGTACCACACAGGGGATATCCATACTACAAGAACTTAATAGTGAAGAAGTCTGGATGGTAAAGAGGATTAAACAGAGAAAACTTAAATATTTTGGACACATTAAACAGTCATGAGAATTTATAGAAGACCATCTTGGAAGGATACATAATGGGGAAAAGAAAGAGAGGAAGTCCATGGCGAAGATGGCTACAAGATATCGTTGATATTCTACAGATGGATGCTTCAGCAGCAGGGTATCTTGCTTAGAACCGAGAGGAATACAGGAGAGCTGTTAGAAAGCAACGGAAATGTAAATGATTGTATCATTAAGTAAAGTTATTTTCTGGAAAGATTTGATAGAAATTAGAAAATTTCATAACTTTTTTTATGTCTTAAAATATAGTTCTAAAATATTTCGATATAATAAAAGAAATAAATTACTGCAAACTGTAGTCATATACGTATGTGTGTATATATGTATGTATGTATGTATGTATGTATGTATGTATGTATGTATGTATGTATGTATGTATGTATTCATGTAAGTATATATGTATATATGTATGTATGTACGTTGTATGTACGTATGTATTCTACATAAGTATGGACGGAATTATATATTTATGTATGTATGTAAGTTTATATATTTATATATGAGTGTTTATGTATGTGTATATCTATGAGTATATATGTATGTGTGCGTATGAAATGTTATATGTGTTTGATTTTGTTTGTTGTATTTATAAATGTAGTCAGTCAGTCATTTGCATGTTTCTTTCGGAACTTTGCCTTCCTAACAGCTCTCCTGTAGGCCTCTCAGTTTTAAGCAAGATGCCCTGTTGCTATTGCATCATTTCACAGATCATCAATTATGTCTTCAGCCATCTTCGCCTAGGTCTTCCTCTCTTTCATTATAAACACTTCCAAGACTGTCTTATCCAAATACTCTTCTCTTGTCTTGTCCTTTCTCCTTTTATTAATAGACTTTTGCCCCGATGGTGTCATTTCTTATATGGTCTCTTCTTGTCATATTTAGTATTCTCCTTGAACGTCTCATTTCTGTCCTAATGATTTTTTTTGTTCTTGGCTGTTAGTGTCCATGTTTGACATTGATAGCATAAAGATTGGAGGAAAATTGTGTTGTACAATGAATTTTTGTGTCAGTTGTGAGGTATTTGTTTTTCAGTAATTGTGTCTTTTGTCCAATGATCTGATTTGCATTATTGCATCTGTTTTCAATCTCAGAGTTAATTGTCCCTGAGGATGATATTATGCTACCTAGGATTTAGAAATGTTTCACTTGTTTCAAAGGTCGGTTGTCTAGGAAGATCTTTGTTTGGATTTCTTCTCTCGCTATGATCATGACTTCTGTTTCTTTCAGTACTGATCTTCATATTGTGCCTTTGACATGCCCTTGGTAAATTATTCATGTTCAGCTGTATGTCTTTTTCGTATGTGGCTATAAGTGCTTGATTTTCAACAAAACGAATTTCATTTATGGTCCTATTATTTGGTATCTCTTATAGAAGACTTTGCTGTTGGTTTATCGACATTCATTCTTTGGTTGGGCAGCTTTTTCGTGAGGTTTTTACAATGTATCTTCTTTACATATGTTGTCAATTTATGTTATAAACAGTAGGGGAGATAGTACACCTGACTCCGAGATTTTATGATGAACGGTTCAGAGTGTCCTGCATGTGTTATAACTGTACACTGACTGTTTTCGTATAGGTGTATGCATAGGATGATCAGTTGTGTAATAACTTCATAACGCTGTACGATTTTCCACAGTTTATATCTAGCTACTCTATCAAATGCATTTTCGTGATCTTCGTAAGCTATGTGCAGTTTCTAATTGTGTTCATCTGATTTTCCTTTTAGTTGTCTTAGGGAAAAGATGGCATCTGTACAGATTCTATTTCTTCTAAATTCCATCTGCGTTTCATTTACTTGTGATTTAATCACTGGACACAGTTTGTTCTCTATAGTCTTGCAGAACATTTTCCCAGTATGGCTTATCAGTGAGATATCTCTATATTGGTTGCAGTCCCTTTCACTGTCTTTTTTCTTCCATACTGGAATAATTACAGCGTTTCTCCAGTCCTGTGGTGTTTCTTGTTTTTCCCATACCAAACTTTAGAGTCCGTGAAGTCAAGCTATTCCAATCTTTCGCAGATTTGATTAACTCATTGGGTATTCCATCACATCATGGGGCTTTTTTCATTGGGGCCGTTCTGATGTTTTCTCTGATTTCAGCTTGTAGTATGTCTGGTTCCAGTTCAACGGAACCAGCTGTGTTGTTATCATGAGTTTGGCTTGCCTCGGATGGTATATTGAGTAACTTGTCGAAGTACTGGCTCCATCGTTCTCATGTTCGCATATTGGATCGCCATTATAATCGCTCACAATCTCAGTTTTCTCGAAGTGCTCTGATCTCTTTCTCATTGCACTAATCTTCTTAAAAAAGATTTTCGTAGATTCCTTGTGATTGTTGTTTAATACTTCACTGTATTCCTGCCGTGATTTTACCTTTGCTTCTTTTATTACCCATTTAAAGTGTCTTCTTACATTTCAATATTCAATGTAGTCTAGATCCTCTTTACTTCTCATTCATTTTTTATATTTATGTTTCTTTTCTTTTACAGCATTTTTCACCTCATCATTCCACCATGTTATTATTTTCATTTCTCTTTTGTCATAGTACCACATGTTTCATTTGATGCTTGCAAAAAAACTGGTTTTAAACAAGGCCCATTTCTTTTCATTGATTTTATTTCTGTTGGTAAATTTATGAATAGTTCTCCTCTTTTCTTCTCAGATTCTTCTTTCACATTCTCTTCCTTGATCTTGCATCCAAATACTCATGACATTTAATATGTCCAAAATAATCTCTGTTTAATCTTCCTTACTAGATAGACTTCTTCAATATAAAATTCTTGCAGTATGTATATATTTGATCCTGCATCGTGTCCATGATATTTAAAGGAGTTTTTATTAGCATTTCGGTTCACATGCATTTATGTGCTGCTCAGCTGTTTTCTTAGTGTCAAGGTCTCAACGGAATGTGTTGCTATGGGAAAGATTCAAGACCTTAAAAATTTTCTTTTTTAGTTCCATCTTTCCTCCATGCAGGATCTTAAGTTGTTTTATTTTATAGCGATAGATATCCTTCTTTCAGTTTCCATCATTGTAATTTCTATCTATCTATCTATTATCTATCTATCTATCTATCTATCTATCTATCTATCTATCTATCTATCTATCTATCTATCTATCTATCTATCTGTCTGTCTGTCTGTCTGTCTGTCTATCTATCTATCTATATCTATCTATCTATCTATCTATCTATCTATCTATCTAACTGTCTTTCGATCTTTGTATCACTCTCTCTTTCTGTCTGTCTGTCGTTTGTCTTTCTGCATATATATTTTTTGTATTTAATTTCACTTCTTTATTGTTTATTATATATATATATATATATATATATATATATATATATATATATTGTTTCCTGGTTTAATTTGTTTTAATATGATATTCAGCATAAGTTTCCAATATTAAATTGTATATATTTCTATTTTCTATTAAAAAGTACATTTTTCATGTAGACTGTTACAATCTCGTGTTATAGTGCATTAACATTTCAAATTACAAAGCTATTACTGTTGACTATTGAAATATGATAACAAATAGTTATAAATCGCGTGGGTGTTTAAAATGCAAATTTCAGATCTAATAGAAACATTTAAATAAAGATAACCAGTATACAAGAATGCTCAAAACATCAAGGATTATAAATATTATAGGAAACGAATGGGTTCTACTTTTAATTTAAACCGTGAATACATTATTACTTTTTTGGTCTATTCAAATGGGGAAGTAATGCTTCGAAATGTTTCATTTATTCTCTTACGACACAAACTGAATTAATTCTGTAACAAACACTTACGGCCTGTAAGATTTACAGAAGGGAAAAATTTAACAAGTTAATAACTTTATTTAACAACAGTGTTTAGCTAACTTCTCGATTTATGAAGGTGTAGAGACCGCTTTTACACAAGCATTAATTTCACAAATTCAATTTGATTAAAAAGATTATACGATTAGAAAATTCGACAGGTATTTGTTTAACAAAATTGTACGAAATAGTAAACGAATAAAAGGCTATTTTTTTCGATTTCTTTCCTACCAACATAATAACTACATATCTATCTGTCTATTTCTCAGTGTGTTTGTCTATATGTATATATGGGTGTTTATATATGTATCAATGTGTGTATGTGTATGTGTGCGTATGAAATTTTCTATGTGTTTGATTTTATTTGTTGTATTTGTAAAGTCAGTCAGTCAGTCAGTCAGTCATATGCATGTCTTTTTCGGAACTTTGCCTTACTAACAGCTCTCCTGTAGGCCTCTCGAATTTAAACAAGATGCCCTGCTGCTAATGCATCATTTCACAGATCATCAACGATGTCTTCAGCCATCTTCGTCTTAGTCTTCCTCTCTTTCATTATGAACACTTCCAAGACTGCCTTCTTCAAATACTCTTGTCTTGTCCCTTCTACTTCCATATATACCTTTGCTCCTATGGTGTCATTTCTTATTTGGTCTCTTCTTGTCGCATTTATTATTCTCCTTGAACATCTCATTTCTGTCGTAAAGATTTTCCTTTTTTTTCTTGGCTGTTAGAGTCCATGTTTGACATTGATAGCATAGAGTTGGGAGGAAAATTGTGCTGTACAATCAATTTTTGTTTCAGTTGTGATGTATTTGTTTTTCAGTAATGATGTCTTTTGTCCAATGACCTGATTTGCATTATTGCACCTGTTCTCAATCTCAGCGTCAATTATCCCTGAGGATGATATTATGCTACTTAGGTTTTAGAAATGTTTCACTTGTTTCAAAGTTCGGTTGTCTAGGAAGATCTTTGTTTGGATTTCTTATTTCGCTATGATCATGACTTCTGACATGTTTCATTCCCTGCTTGCAAAAAGCTGGTTTTAAACAAGGCTCGTTTCTTTTCATTGATTTTATTTCTATTGATAAGTTTATGAAGTTTTCCGCTATTAATCTCAAATTTTTCTTTCAAATTCTCTTCACCGATTTTGCTTCCAAAGACTCATGACATTTATATGTCCAAAATAATCTCTGTTTAATCTTCCTTTCTAGCCATACTTTTTTTCAATATAAAGTTCTTGCAGTATGGATATATTTGATCTTGTGTTGATTCCATGATATTCAATGAGTTTTTAGTAGCATTTCCATTCAAGGGCATTTATGTGTTTCTCAGCTGTTTTGTTAAGTGTCCAGGTTTCATAGGTATATGTTGCGATGGGAAAGACGCATGCCTATTGTTTTATTTTCATCTTTTCCTCCATGCAGGATCTTAAGTTGTTTTATTTTAGAGCGATAGATGTCCTTCTTTCAATGTCAATCATTGTAATGTCATTATTATTTCGTAATGATTCAAAATATTAAAACCTTTCGATCTCTTCCAGTGTTTCCGCATAGATATATATTTCAACTACCTTATTTATTGTGTTCATTGTTAACATACATACATACATACATACATACATACGTACATACATACATAAATACATACATCTATCTATCTATCTATCTATCTATCTATCTATCTATCTATCTAACGTATCTGATTGTACGTATAATTTCTATTCTGTTCTGTGAAAATGTGCAGTTTGCTTCGAAATGTTTCATTTATTCTCTTACGACACAAACGAACTAGTGAATCATTTGTGTAACAAACACTTACGGTCTGTGAGATGTACAGAAGAAAAAACTTCACGTCAACGTAATAACTTTATTTAACAACAGTGTTTAGCTAACTTCTCGATTTATGAAGCTGCAGAGAACAATTTCACAAAGGCATTAATTTCACTAAATCAATTTGATTAATATATTATACGAAAATTGCGATCGGCATTCGTTTAAAAGAATTGTACGGACAAATTAATATAAGTCTATTTTTTCTGTTTTATACCAACATAACAACTAGCTATCTATCTGTCTACCTCTCTATCTGTGTATCTGTTTCTCTGTCTGTCTATCCATTGATGTAATTATATATCAATACATCCAACAGCCATCTGTCCTTCAATTCATCTATTAATTATTCCATTCTTCAGTTCATTGCTTAATACATTCTTACAATCAGCCATCAATACATTCTTTTCTAATGAACAGTGTTGTCACATACAGTATTTAACTACATTACTAAAATAATGTCCATAAAGAGCTATTAAAATAATACAATCATTTTAAACATTAAAAGAAGCATTAACTAGAAGAATATCAACGGAAAAACAAATACACCAAAGAAAATTCCTGAAAATGTTTCCAATGTTACTAATATTTTCAGTAATTACGGAGGTATATTAATTTTGAAAATCGTGTTAAAGTAAAAAGTAATCATGCCGAATGACATGTATTTATTTCTTTAACACAGTCTAAATCTTTATATTTTGTAGACTACATCTTTATATTTTGTAAAGTGAATACTTGCCAACTGTATTAATGTTTTGAAATATGGCACATTAAAAGTATAGTACAGATGTTAGTGAAATTATTTCAAATGTTCTTATAATATTATTTCACTTTGGAAATCGAAATGTTATTTTTAAATACAACAGTAGTTCAGAAAAATAATTTCGTACATGAATTTGTTAGAAAACGTTACAACTTTTTATTGTATAAATATCATTAAAGAAAGAGAATAAAATGCTGTTAGGTATACCTATATAGAAGCATATATATATGTGTGTGTGTGTGTAAGTATGTATGTATGTATCAAAATATATAAACATGCGTGATGGTATGTATGTACATATGTAGCTATATCTGTTGTTTCTATGTATATATGTCTGCGCATTTGTATTTGCGTTTAAAAAATGTCAATATAGTCTCATTTATATGTGTCTATAAGATTACTATCTGTCTGTCTGTCTGTCTACTGTCTGTCTGTCTGTCTGTCTGTTTATCTATCTATCTATCTATCTATCTATCTATCTATCTATCTATCTATCTATCTATCTATCTATCTATCTATCTATCTATCTGTCTATCTATCTATCTATCTATCTATCTGTCTGTCTGTCTCTGTCTGTCTATCTATCAATCAGTCTCACTATCTATCTATATGTTTACCTGTCGTTTGTCTTTCTGCATATATTTTTTGTCTTTGTTTCTTTTTGCTTTTTATATGTAATCTTGCTACTTTTTCCGGGTTTAAATGTGTTTTAAGTCATATTCAGCAGACATAATCAAAATTAGTGGTATATTCAATTCAAGTGCCATGCAGTGTGGCGTAGGCGATCATTTCTCTCCACAACTCCCTGTCTTTAGACTTGATTATGAGATCCGCCGGTGACTTTCTTCCTATCCACACTGACAGCCCATAAAGTAACTTCTCTCTCTGCTTTCCCCTGTCTTCCCGTCCTTCAATTTTTCCAGTTGCCACGGTGTGTTCCAATTTTCCTCTTATCAGAAAATGTCCTATAAATCTCGCGTGTCTGCTCCTGATCTTTACTATAATTTGCTTTTTCTAAACCCAGCCTCTTTTAAGACTTCTTCATTGGTTCTCTTTGCTGTCCGTATTATCTTTAACATTCTTCTTATACACCACATCTCCATGGCCTCCATTTCTTATTCATGGACCATGCTTCACATCCATAAAACAAAATTGGCTTGATGTAACATTTAAGTACTCGGAATCTTGTTTCCACTTATATGGATCTGTTGCAGAAGATGTGTCTCATTGTCTGGAATGCTGACTTGGCCTGAGAACGTCTGATTTTTATTTCCTTGTGACATTTCCCATCAGCTGTTATAATTGTTCCTAATTACTTGAATCTATCAACTTGTTTCAGTTCTGTGCCATCGATGGTAATGCTACATTTTGGTGTTATTCTTTCCTTTGAGATGACCATCACTTCAGTCTTCTTGTTGTTCAGGCTGAGACTTTTATTTTTACTTTCACGAAACACGACATCCAGAAGAACCAGTAGCTCCCCTTCACTTTTAGCAATCAGGACTGTGTCATCTGCGTATCTTAGGTTGTTACGGTTGTACCCGCCAACTGGTATTCCTGGCATGTTCTCTATATTTCTCATTATGTTTAGCTGTACAAGAAGAAGAGGTCAGGAGATAGAAAACATCTTTGTCTCACTCCCAATTTTATGTCTTGGAATGCTCCTCTTGGTTCTCAACCCTCATTGCTGCTTATTGCTACCAATATATGCTTTTGATAAGTTTCAGATCTTTCCCATCTATGTTCACTGATAAAATAAAATCAGTGCTCATAACAACAAGACAGAAACTACAAAACGCAACAAAAACAACACTTCGGCTCTGTACAGAAACATCACCGATAGAAAACGTTAGCGAGCACAAAACACTAAGTCTTATTATTGACCAACATCTGACTTGGAACTCTCATGTGCAATGTCTAACAAAACTCATCGCACAAAAAGTATACCAATTAGCTAAAATTAAGCACTTCATCGATCAAGACACTAGGAAGACATACTACATATCTCATTTACAAACACATTTAGACTATTGCTCAACAGTTTGGGATGGTTGCTCAGTGTCAAATACAAAGAGGCTTTGCTCACTCCAAAAGCGAGCAGTAAAGCTTATTAGTGACAAAGACCAAGCACAAACAACTAACCATCACAAACGTATCAAAATACTACCTGTTAAGAACAGGTTCCTCTTCAACAAAGCCAAGTTAGTACATAAATTCTTTCACGGCATGCCCCGCCTTATCTATGGAACCCGTTTAAATTTAGCCCAAAGTGCAGCCAACGCTTGAGCAACATATGTCTTCCAAAACCTAGACTTGATCTTTACAAGAAAAGCTTTAGTTATTCTGCTGCTCATCTTTGGAATATCCTCCCATCCTATATAAAAAATATAAATTATACTCCTTCCTACAACTACAATTTTCCCAATATCTATTTGATGTCGACTACATGCCTCCATGAATTATAAAACGTAAAAGTTATCTTAAACTGCTCTTACAGACACCGAATACAATTAATTGTTTTCTGAATAGTCCCGAAAATTTTGTTTAGTAGATAGTCATTTATTATGTATGTAGTTACTTCTGTACTGAGTGAATGTTTAAGAGCGAAACGTAAATGTTATATTTTATTTTATGTCTCTCAGCTTCAATGTTAGTTATGTCTGTTATATAAACAGCATATTTGTAGAATGTCTGGAATAGAGTGAAAGATGTATGATAAAGGGCAGAATGTCAGACGGGCCTGCGTGCCCAATTCTTAACCCTTTTGAAATAAAGATCAATCTATCTATCTATCTATCTATCTATCTATCTATCTATCTATCTATCTATCTATCTATCTATCTATCTATCTATCTATCTATCTATCTATCTATCTATCTATCTATCTATCTAACTGTCTTTCTGCCTGCCTGTTTGTCTGTCTATTTTTCTGTCTATTATTGCTATTCTCGTCTATGCAAATATGCTACGAAATAATTCATTTATTCTCTTACGACACAAACGATTGAATCAATTTTGTAACAAAAACTTACAGTCTGTAACATGTACGGAAGAAGAATGGTTTACGCCAGCGTAATAACTTTATTTAACAACAGTGTTTAGCTAACTGCTCGATTTGTGTGGTTGCAGAGAACAATTTCATGCAGGCATTTACTTTACAAAATCAATGTGATTAAAAGATAAGAAAATTCGACGGACATTTGTTTTACAAAATTGTAGAAATAAAAAATGAATGAAGACCATTTTGTCTCTTTATTTCATATCAACATAATATCTAAGTCCGTCTGTCTATCATTCTGTCTGTTTGTCTGTTTCTCTGTCTGTCTAACCATTGATGTAATTATATATCAATACATCCAACATCCATCTATCCATCAATTCATCCATTAGTTGTTCCATTATTCAATTCATCCTTCTATCCATTCTTACAGTCAGTCATCCATCTATCCATGATACTCATACAGCTTTTGTAATGATCAGTGTTGCCTAATACAGTAGTTAACTATAATACTAAAATATTGTTCATAAAGAGGTATTAAAATAATATTAAAATAATAGTAAAGAGCATTAACCAGACAAACTTTAAACACATCTATCTATCTATCTATCTATCTATCTATCTATCTATCTATCTATCTATCTATCTATCTATCTATCTATCTATCTATCTATCTATCTATCTATCTATTTTTCTATCTATCTATCTATCTATCTATCTATCTATCTATCTATCTATCTATCTATCTCTCTGTCTCTCAGTTCTCTTGTCTCTCTGTTTCTCTGTCTGTCTATCTGTATGTATATATTATTACTATTCTGGTCTATGCAAATCTGCAGGTAATACTACTAAATGTTTCATTTATTCTCTTACGACACAAACAAACGGCTGAATCAGTTTTGTAACAAACACTTACCGGCTGTAAGATGTACAGAAGAAAAAAGGTTAACGACAATGTAATAATTTTATTTAACGAACTTCTCTATTGATGAAGTTCTAGAGAACACTTTTACACAGCCGTTAATTTGACAAAATGATTTTGATTGAAAGGATTTTTATGTTATATGTTTTGTCACTGTAGTATGGCAGCACTTTTTTCCCATCGTTATTTCCATCAGTCGTATTTCCGCGTCAATAAATTTCATGTCTATGGATTTGAACCTACTCTCTTGGCTGTTACTAACGTCTTGTATTCTTGTTAAGTAGTAAGCCTGTTAGGTGAAATCTAGTTGTACTGGTATTATCTAATGAGAAGAAGGAGACTCTTAAATCAATCTGTTAAACTTGTTCATGAAAGAGGTAACGAACTACAAATAAATTGTTCCTCAAGAACCTTTGAGACAACAATAGCTTCTAGCTGTGCTCCAGCTGTAGAGCAAGAATCCTTCTTCTTCACATATAAAGATATGTTTTCCTCTTCAGTTAAGTAAGAAGGATACTCCTTTAGACCAAAGAGAAGATGGCTGCAAGACATCGTTGATAATCTGCACATGAAACCATTAGCAGCAGGGAATCTGGCGTAAAAACCGGGAGATCTACAGAATAGCTTTAAGGGAGGCAGAGTTCAGCAAGGGACATGCAAATGACTGATTGACTGATCTATATAATTTAAAAAATTACGTGCAGAGTTTTTAATATAATACAACCATTCTACTCAAATACTAAAATGAATATTTACTACAATACTAGCAACAATAGGAACAAATATGCTAACGAACAATTCATGTAAGCTTGGTGTATGTTTGCTATTAATATTTACAGTAATGACGGAAATACTCTATTTCTGAAATGTGTAGTAGAATAAGAATAAATTTGTATCATCTATCTATTTATCTATCTATCTATCTATCTATCTATCTATCTATCTATCTATCTATCTATCTATCTATCTATCTATCTATCTATCTATCTGTCTATCTATCTATCTACCTGTCTATCTATCTATCTATCTATCTATCTATCTATCTATCTATCTATCTATCTATCTATCTAACTATCTATCTGACTGTCTTTCGATCTGTTTGTCTCTGTATCAGTCTCTCTGTCAGTCTACCTGTCTGTCTGTCGTTTGTCTTTCTGCATGTATGTTTTTTACTTTTTTCTCCAGTCCCTTATTATGTGTAATATTGTTTTTGTTTCGTGGTTTCGGTGTGTCTTATTATTAAATTTTTTGAAAATCTTATTCAACAGAAGTTTGCAATATATATATATATGTATATATATATATATATATATATATATATATATATATATACACACACATAATATTCCCTTACCACACAAAGAAACAACTGAATCAATTGTGTATCAAACACTAACAATTTGTAAGATGTACAGAAATGAAAACGCCCACGTAATAACTGTGTTTAACAACAGTATTTAGTTAACTTCTCGATTTATGAAGTTGTAGAGAACATTTTCACACGGTCAGTAATTTCACAAAATCAGTTTGATTAAAAGTATTATACGATAAGAAAATTCGAAAGGCATTCGTTTTTCAAAAGTGTGCGAAAGAAAAAAAATGAATAAAACGCTATTTTTTACTATTTTTTCCTACCAACATAATAACTGCCTATCTATCTGTCTATCTCTCTGTCTGTCTGATTGTATGTCTGTCTATCCATTGATGTAATTATATATCAATACATCCAACATCCATCAATCCTTCAATTCATCCATCCGCCGTTCTATTTTTCAATTCATTCTTCTATCCATTCTTACAATCAGCCATCAATCCATCCTTACAATCAGTCATCTACACGTTCATGATGCTCATTATGCTTTTATAATGAACAGTGTTGTCAAATACACTAGTTAACTACATAACTTACACAATGTTCATATAGAGGTATTAAAATAAAATCATCGTTTTAAACATTAAAAGAAGCATTAACTAAAATAATATCAACAGAAAATGAAATATACCAAAGAAATTTCCAGAAAATATTTTATAACTCTGTTACTAATATTTTAAGCATTGAGGGAGGTATATTAGTTTTGAAATATGTTAAAATAAAATGCTATCATATCGAATGACAGGTATTTAATTTTTACCGCAGTCTACATCTTTATATTTTGTAAAGTAAATACTTACTAGCTGTATTAATGTTTTGAAATATGGCACAGAAAAAGGATAGTACAGCTGTTAGTGAAATTATTTCGAATGTTCTTATAATATTATTTCACTTTGGAAATCGAAATGTTATTTTTAAATACAGCCATAGTTCAGAAAATTAATTGTGTACATAAATGTCAGTAAAGTTATAAAATAAACCGCTTTTAATAATATATCTGTATTTATGTGTGTATATATGTGTTTATGTATGTATGTATGTGTGTATGTAAGTATGTACATATGTAAGGTATATCTATCTGTTTCATGCATGTAAATATGTCTATAACACGGTGCGGGTGACTTGTCCTGGAGTGACGGCATGCATAACCTGACCACACCCAGATTTTTACTCCTGGCAGGTCGAACTAAGCTGGGAAGGTCTGCCCGGGTAGGAGTCAGACGAAACTTGCACCCTCATCCGTTAGGTGGGGGGGGGGGGCTGGGGGGTTGGAGCATGGGGTCAACGACCCCTTTTCGTCAAAAAGATTAGTGTTATGGAACAGATACAGAAGCATCGAAATTTGACAGATAAATATGGATTACGACTTTGAAACGTAAAAAATATTATGAGATTTGGAACATGGAATATGAAAAGTTTGCACAGACAAGGGGCAACTAAAGAATTAGCAGATGAACTAAGTAGGTATGACATGGATATTTCAGCATTACAGAAAATCAGGTGGTTTGGAGAAGATATAACAGTCAGAGGAGAAATATTACTGGTAAACGGAGGAAATACCAATTGGAAGACGTGTTCTTTGTCAAGAGAAAATTATGGGACGTAGTTATGGACTTTAGTGTTACCAGTGAAAGAATCAGCAGCCTCCGCATCAAGGGAACAAAGTAAAATATAACAATGATTAATGTCCATGCAGCAACAGCTTTCTCTATGTAATAAGTTTTCTCTGTGTAAAATACGTTTTCTTTCTTTAATCCTCTTTACTTGTCAGCCTTCTTCAATATTAAGTTCTTGTAATATAGATATATTTGTTCTTTTTTGTGTCCATGATATTTGAAGAACTCTTCTGTAGCATTTACATTCAAAGGCATTTATGTGTTTTCAGCTGTTTTGTTAAGTGTCCAGGTCTCACAGGCATATGTTGCGAAGTGAAAGATGCATGCCTGTTCCTCTCCAATTACTTTTTGAAGAGCAATAGATGTCCTCCTTTTAATTTTCCTCATTGTATCTCCATTATTAGTTAGTAGTGATTCAAGATATTCAAACCTCTCCCCGTTTTCCAATTTTTTTTTCATTTATACATATTTAATCTGCTTTGTTTGTACTGTCATTTGTCATCAATTTAGTTTTCTTCGCATTAAGATAGAGGTTTTGCTTTTCATTATTCTTAAGGACTGACATAATTAGTTTTTCCATTCCTTTTTGTGTTGTGGACAGTAATACTGTATCATCAGCATATCTAATTTCTGGTATTTCATAAACCTCCAATTGTTATAGCATGGTAATATTCTTTGTCTATATTTTCTCTAACATTTTTCATTATATTTTCAGTATACAAGTTAAATATGTAATGTAACAGTATGCAGGCCTGACAATCAAGTTGTATTTTCATGTAACTTGTTATAGTATCCTATTATTATTATTTCCTTTTATCTTAGAAAAGATTAGTTTCATTCATTCATTCATTTACATGTCCCTTGCAGAATTTTGCCTCAGTAACAGCACTCCTGTAGGTTGTGAGCTAGATGGCCTGCTGCTGTTACATCCATTTGCAGATCATCAACGTTAAATAATTACGGTGACAGTTTGCATCCCTGACGGACCCCTTGTTTTATGTCAAACCAAGTTGTTGATTTACCATTTATTATTACTGTTCTCTGTTGGTCCATATACAACAATTATGTTAATTGTATCAAATGTGAGGAAATCCAGTTGTTTCCATTATTTCCCAAAGCTTCTGGTGTTGTACATAATTAAATGGATTTGAGTAGTCTATAAAGGATAAATATAGATTCAAATAAACTCTTTCCATTTCTCTATTATTAATCTTATATTGAATATATGTTCTCTTGATCTTCTTCCTTGTCTGAAACCAGCTTGGACCATATTGACTTCTTCTATTTTCTTATGAAGTTTACTCACTTTGATTTGTAACAGAATTTTACTGGCATGACTAATCAGGGCAATAGTTCTGTAGTTTGTGCATAATTTCAGGTTACCCTTTTTTAGCAGTGGTATGCTAACCAGGTATTTGAAATGTTTCACTTGTTTTAAGGGTCGGTTGTCTAGGAAGATCTTTGTTTGGATTTCTTCTCTCTTTGTGGTCATGACTTCTGTTTCTATCAGCACTGATCTTCATTTTTATTGTGGCTTTGACATGCTCTCGCTAAATTATTCATGTTCTGCTGTAGGTCTTTTTGTTATATGGCTATAAGTGCTTGATTGTCAACAAAAAGAATTTCATTTCTGGTCATATTATTTGATATGTCTTCTGGAAGACATTGCTGTTGGTTTATCGTCATTCTTCCTGGGATTGAGCATCTTTGTCGTGAAGTTTTTACTATATATGTTCGCTTCTTTACAGATGTTGTCAGTTTATGTTATAAATATGAAGGCAGATAGTACAGGGCCCTACCTGACTCCGAGATTTTATAATGAATGGTTCAGAGTGTCCTGCATTTGTTCTAACTGTACACTGACTGTTTTCGTATAGGTTTCTACATATGTTGATCAGTTGTGTACTAACTTCATAACAATGTAAGATTTTCTACAGTTTGTATCTAGCTACTCTATCCAATGCATTTCCGTGATCTTCGTAAGCTATGTGCAGTTTCTGATTGTGTTCATCTGATTTTTCTGTTAGTTGTTTTAGAGAAAAGATGGCATCTGTACATTTCTTCTAAATCCCATATGCGTTTCATTTAACTGTGATTCAATCACTGGTCTCAGTCTGTTTTCTATGATCTTGCAGAACATTTTTACAGTAAGGCTTATCAGTGAGACGTCTCTATATTGGTTGCAGTCACTTTTACTACCTTTTATCTTGCATATTGGAATAATTTCAGCATTTCTCCAATCCTGTGGTGTTTCTTGCTTTTCACATACCAAGTTAAAGAGTATGTGTTGAGTCCATTACTTTTTAATGGGTCTTTAGTATCATTTCCATTCAAAGACATTAATATGTTTCTTAGTTGTTTTGTTAAGTGTCCAGGTCTGATAGGCATATGTTGCGATGGGAAAGACGTATGCCCTTTTTTTAAATTCTATCTTTTCCTCTACACAACATCTTTAGTTGCTTTATTTTATAGCGATTGATGTTTTTCTTTCAATTTCCATCATTGTAATTTCATTATTATTTAGTAATGATCCAAGATATTAAAATCCTTCCAAGTCTTCAACTTTCTCGGCATAGATATACATTTCACCTATTTTATTCTATTTCTTGTGTACATTGTTAACAGTACACATTACTATCTATCTATCTATCTATCTATCTATCTATCTATCTATCTATCTATCTATCTATCTATCTATCTATCTATCTATCTATCTATCTATCTATCTATCTATCTATCTATCTAGCTATCTATCTATCTACATATATGTCCGTCTGTCTGTCTGTGTGTCTGTCATTTGTCTTTCTGCATGTATGTTTTCTGCTCTTTCTTTCTAGTTAAATGTAAGTTACTTTTGTTTCCTGTTTTAAGTTTTTTCTTTGATGAAAATCAGATTCACCTGTCGTTTCCAGTATGAAATAATCTGTGTATATATAAATATTTTTAATTAACAATGTACTTTATTACGTAGACTGTTACAATCTCGTTTTGTAGTGTAGTAACATTTCAAGTTACAAAGCTATTACTATTAACTATTGAAATAATATAACATATAGTGATGAATCGCATATTTCTTTTTCATACGACACAAACAAACGACTGAATCAATTGTGTATCAAACACTTACGTTCTGTAAGATGTACGTAATAAAAAACTTAACACTAACATAATAACTTTATTTAACAACAGTGTTTAGCTAACTTCTCGATTTATGAATTTGTAGAGAACACTTTCACACAGGCATTAATTTCACAAAATCAGTTTGAATAAAAATATTATACGATAAAAAATTCGACAGTCATTCCTTTAACAAAAGTGTACGAAATAAAAAATCAATAAATGACTATTTTTTCTATTTCTTGCTACCGATATAAGAACTACCTACCTATCTGTCTATCTCTCTGTCTGTTTGTCTGTTTCTCTGTCTGTCTATATATTGATGTAATTATGTGTCAATCCATCCAACATCCATCTATCCATCAATTCATCAGTCCGCCCTTTCATTCTTCAATTCATCCTTCCATCCGTCCTTATAATCAACCATCCATCTAATTATAATGCTCATAAAGTTTATGTAATGAACAGTGTTGTCACATACAGCAGTTAACTACATTACTAAAATATTGTTCATAAAGAGGTTTTACAATAATACAATCGTTTTAAACATTAAAAGAAGCATTAACTAGAATATTATCACCAGAAAAACAAATATACCAAAGAAAATTCCTGAAAATGTTTTATTACTCTGTTACCATTATTTTCAGTAATGACGGAGGTATATTAGTTTTGAAAATTATGTCAAAGTAAAAAGTAGTCATACCTAAAGACATTTATTTATGTTTTTAACGCAGTCTACATCTTTATATTTTGTACACTACATCTTTATAGTTTGTAAAGTAAATACTTGCCAGCTATGTTAATGTTTTGAAATATGGCATAGAAAAAGGATAGCACAGATGTTAGTGACATTATTTCAAATCTTCTTATAATATTATTTCATTTTGGAAATAGACATGTTATTTTAAAATAGAATCGTAGTTCAGAAAAGTAATTTTGTAGATGAATTTGTTAGTTTTACAAAATGTCACAACGTTTTATTTTATAAATATCAGTAAACAAAGAGAATAAAATACTATTTATCATGTACACATTGCATACAAATGTATACATACATAAAAATATTTACATATATATACGAGAAATGTTGAGAAAGTAATGCTCCACATCGTTTCAGCTAATAATGAAGATAGAAGGATGAAATTGTGCACACTGTAAATATCGCATGTGCCGATTGTGTGGACCAAATTGCACCGGAACTCGCCAAAGATTGTGGCTGCCCTAATCGTTGAAATGGACGTTTCAGGAACTTGCGGTATAAGCAGCAAATTGTGACAAAATTTCTCATTGCAGAGAAGGAACCTGGTCTGAACATTCATTAGTGTCTGTGTGATGTGTATGGAAGTTTTGTAGTCGACAGGAGTACAGTCAGTCGCTGGGTTCAGAGAATCAAGAAATATAAGTGGAGATAAGGAGTTGCATTATCGGCCGCACTGTGGACGTCCTGCCACAGACAATAAGGCAGAAATGTTGAAATTCGCTGAGGGAATTATTCTTACTGATAAGCGTATCACTACTCAACACTTGGCCTTAAAGCTGTCAGTCAACAATGGTAGTGCAAATGCAGTCATAAAAGCTCGCTGATTTTCTAATGTTTGCGCAAGATGGGTTCCTCTAAGTCTCACAAATGACCATCGATTGCAAAGGAAGTCACTTTCTTCTGAATTGTTGGAGCATTTCAATGATAAGGAAGAGAACTTTTTGGCTAATATCGTAACAAGTTACGAAACCTGGGCACATCATTTTGAATCTGAGACAAAAAGACAGTCAATGGCGTATCATCATCCGCTATCACCACGAAGAAATAAATTCAATGCAACTCCTTCAGCTGAAAAGGTCATGATCACTGTCTTTTGAGACAATGAAGATGTGATTCTTGTGGATGTTATGCCAAGAGGAGAGACAATCAGTTCTCAAGCTTACATTAAGACATAAAAAATTACACAACGGTTTCGGAGATTTCGGCCGCATAAGAATCCAGCAGACCTGCTTCTCCTTCACGACAATGTGCGACCTCACGCAAGTCTGACAACACGGGAAGCAATCAACAAGTTGGGTTAGACTGTACTAAACCATCCACCCTATAGTCCCGATTTGGCATCCTCTGATGTCCATCTGTTTGGTCCACTTAAAGATGCACTCCGAGGGGTAAGATTTGAAGATGACGAAGGAGTGATTCATGCATTGAAGAAATGGCTACATAATCAAGAGAAAATCTGGTACGGGCTAGGAGTACATTGTTATCATGAGTTTGACTTGCCTCTGATGGTATATTGAGTAACTTGTCGAAGTACTGACTCCATCGCTGCACTGCCCTCTCATATTCGGATATTGGATCGCCATTATCATCGTTCACAATATCAATGGGATCGAAGTGCTCTCTTCTCTTTCTCATTGCACTGATCTTTTTATAAACAATGTTCTAGATTCTTTGTGATTGTTGTTTAAAGCTTAACTGTATTCCTGCCGTCATTTTACCTTTGCTTCTTCACCCGCTTAGAGTGTCTTCAATGGAGTCTAAATCCTCTTTATTTCTTGTCCATTCTTTATATTTATGTTTCTTTTCTTTTATAGCATCTCTCACCCCATCATTCTACGATGTTATTATTTTCATTTCTTTACCTCATTTTTTCATAGTACCACATGTTTCATTTGGTGCTTGCAAAAAACTAGTTTTAAACAAGAGTTCTCCGCTTTTCTTCTCTGATTCTTCTTTCACATTCTCTTCCTTGAACTTGCTTCCAAATAAACATGACATAATAATTATAATAATTATAATAATAATTATAATAATAATAATTTCTGTTTAATCTTCCTTGCTAGATAGCCTTCTTCAATATAAAGTTCTTGCAGTATGTATATATTATACCCTGTGTCGTGTCCATGATTTTTAAAGATTTTAGTAGCATTTCAATTCATATGCGTGTTTTCTTAGCTGTTTTGTTACCTGTCAAGGTCTCACAGGTGTATGTTGTGATGGGAAGGATGCATGCCCTTCTTTTACTTCCATCTTTACCTCAATACAGCATTTTTAGTTGTTTTATTTTAGACCGATAGATGTCATTCTTTCATTATAATCATTATTGTTTAGTAATGATTCAAGATACTAAAACCTTTTCAACTCTTCCAGTTTTACCGTATAGATACAAATTTTCACTTAACTTATTTGTTGTTTATATTGTTAACAAAACGTATTTCTATCTACGTATCTATCTATCTATCTATCTATCTATCTATCTATCTATCTATCTATCTATCTATCTATCTATCTATCTATCTATCTATCTATCTATCTATCTATCTATCTATCTATCTATCTATCTATCTATCTGTCTGTCTGTCTGTCTGTCTATCTATCTATCTATCTATCTATCTATCTATCTATCTATCTATCTATCTATCTATCTGTCCTTTATCTTTCTGCATGTATGTTTTCTTCTCTTTGTTTCCAGTTGCTTATTATATGTAAGCTTGCTTTTGTTTCCTGATTTAAGTGATTTATATTCTTTTTCTCAAAATCATAATTAGCAGAAGTTTGTAATATATATATATATATATATATATATATCCATTGAAAAACACTTTTTTACGTAAACTGTTACAACCTCGTGTTATATTGTATTAACATTTTAACTTACAAAGATATTAATATTAACTATTGAAATAATATAACAAATAATGATGAATCGAATAGTTGTTTTTCATGCGAATTTTCGATCTAATATAAAAATTTAAATGAAATTAAACAATCTACTACAATGCTCACAACATTAAGGAATATAAATATTAGAGGAAACAAATGGTTTCTACTTTTAATGTAATTCTACATAAAAATTCAAACAGTGAATATATTATTGCTTTTCTAGTCTTTGCAAATGGGCAAGTAATGCTTCGAAATGTTTCGTTTGTTCTCTTACAACACAAACAAACGACTGAATCATGTGTTTATCAAACACTTACGGACTGTAAGATGAACAGAAGGAAAACTATAACGCAAATGTAATAACTTTATTTTACAACAGTGTTTAGCTATCTTCTCGATTTGCAAAGTTCTAGAGAACACTTTAACACATTCATTCATTTCACAAATCATTTTGATTAAAATATGATACGTTAAGAAAGTTCAACGCTCATTCGTTTTACAAAAGTATAAGAAATAAATATAAATAAAAGTCTCTCTTTTCTATTTCTTTCTACCAACATAATAACTACCTATGTATCTGTCTACCTATCTGTCTGTCTGTTTGTTTTTCTGTCTGTTTCTCCATTGACCTAATTATATATCAATACATCCAACATCCATCCGTTCTTCCATTCTTCGATTCATCCATCCATCCATTCCTAAAATCAGCCTTCAATCCGTCCTTACAATCAGCCATTCACCCATTCATTATGCTCATAAAGTTTATGTAATGAACAGTGCTGTCACATACAGCAGTTAACTACATTAATAAAATGTTGTTCATAAAGAGGTATTAAAATAATACAATAGTTTTAAACATTAAAAGAAGCATTAACTAGAAGAATACCAACAGAAAAACAAATATATCAAAGACAATTCCTGAAACTGTTCTGTAAATCTGTTGCTAATATTTTCAGTAATGACGGAGGTATATTAGTTTTGAAAATTATGTAAAAGTAAAAAAAGTAATCGTATCGAATGACATGTATTTATTTTTTAAACGCAGTCTACATCTTTATATTTTGTAGACGTCATCTCAATACTTTGTGGACTACATCTTTATATTTTGTAGACTACATCTTTACAGATTGTAAAGTAAATACTTGCCAGCTGTGTTAAAGTTTGTAATATGGCACAGAAAAAGAAAACCACAGATGTTAGTGAAATTATTTCAAAATTTCTAATAATATTGTTTCACTTTATAAATCTAAATGGTATATTCAAATACAACCGTAGTTCTTTCGTTCTATCTATCTATCTATCTATCTATCTATCTATCTATCTATCTATCTATCTATCTATCTATCTATCTATCTATCTATCTATCTATCTATCTATCTATCTATTCATATATCTATCTATCTATCTATCTATCTATCTATCTATCTATCTATCTATCTATCTGTCTGTCTATCTGTCTGTCAGTCTGTCTGTCTATCTGTCAGTCTGTCTATCTGTCTGTCTGTCTATCTATCTATCTCTTACGACACATACGAACTAGTGAATCAGTTGTGTAACAAACACTTACGGCCTGTAAGATGTACAGCAGAAAAAACTTCACGTCAACGTAATAACTTTATTTAACAACAGGGTTTTGCTAATTCTAGATTTCATAAGTTGCAGAGAACACTTTCACACAGACATTAATTTCGCAAAATCAGTTTGATTAAAAATATTAAACGATAAAAAATTGCGACCAGCATTCGTGTGAAAAAATTGTACGAAATCAAAAATGAATAACAGTCTATTTTTTCTGTTTTATACCACCATAATAACTAGCTATCTATCTGTCCAACTCTCTATCTGTTTATCTGTTTTTCTGTCTGTCTATCCACTGATGTAATTATATATCAATACATCCAACATCCGTCTATCCTTCAATTCATCCGTTATTTATTTCATTTTTCAATTCATTGTTTAATACATTCTTACAGTCAGCCATCAATCCATCCTTTTCAAATGAACAGTGTTGTCACATACAGTAGTTAACTACGTTATTAAAATAATGTATAGCAGTATATTGAATGTTAGGACGTAAGAAGGATAACTCATCTTAGAATTGGAACATTTGTAGTCCATCTACTTTATCTCGGGTTGCACGAAGGTCACGGATGGGGAATAACAGGAAAAAAGTCAGCTGAGAGAGAAATCATATGACTGAGGGACAGTTATGTTTTGTGTATCGTCTGAGATAGACGTAGATTAGGCTGTTAGAAATACTGTTGTTTAAGAAATAGATGTAGAATAGAGTGTGTTAGGATATTCAGATGGCGACAGCAGTCTGCCGGAACATATATCGTGGAGATGTCCAGTCTTGTGTCCATGTTGATGCCTTTGTCGTTCTCGTCATACCGCTCATCGACTCATCTTCACCTTGTGCATCATTAAAGTCATTTCAACTGTAAAATTGCTGCTTCTGTATTACTATTTCCACTGAGAGAGAATGAACCTGGGAGCAAGTAAGTCTGTGAAGTGAGTAACAAAACAGACGCAAACAACGTAGAATAGTAATGTAAGAAAGAACATTATTCTAGTGGACAGTTGTGGAAATATACACAGAAATGAATAGCAATACATCTACAGTTTACATTCTACACACAGAGGAGCAGGAGATAGATTGAATCACGTCACAGAGGAATCCTGCCTTAAATGTTCATATAGAGCTATGAAAGTAATACAATCATTTTAAACATTAAAAGAAGCAATAACTATAAGAATATGAACGGAAAAACAAATATACTAAAGAAAATTCCTGAAAACGTTTTATAATTTTGTTTTTAATATTTTCAGTAATGACGGAGGTATATTACTTTTGAAAATTGTATTAAAGTAAAAAGTAATCATACACAATGACATGCATTTATTTTTTTATCAGTCTAAATCTTTATATTTTGTAGACTACATCTTTATATTTTATAAAGTAAATACTTACCAACTATATTAATGTTTTGAAATATGGCACAGAAAAAGGACAGTGCAGATATTAGTGACATTATTTCAAATGTTCTAATAATATTATTTCACTTTGGAAATCGAAATAATTTTAAATAGAACCGTAATTCAGAAAATTAATTTTGTAGCTGCATTTGTTAGTTTTACGAAAATGTCACAATTTTTTATTGTATAAATATCTTTAAACAAAGAGAGTAAAATGATGTTAATTATACGTATATACAACCATATATTGTACATACATATATATATATATGTATGTGTAAGTATGTATGTATGTATGTATGTATGTATGAATGAATGTATATAAGAAAGTATATACACATGCGTGATTGTATGTATGTACATATGTAGCTATAACTGTTTTTTCTATTTATATATGTCTGTGTATTTGGAATTACGTTGCTTAAATATCAGAATAATTTCAATTCTATGTGTCTATAAGATTGCTATCTATCTATCTATCTATCTATCTATCTATCTATCTATCTATCTATCTATCTATCTATCTATCTATCTATCTATGTGTCTGACTGTCTTTCGATCTGTCTGTCTATGTATCAGTCTCTCTGTCTGTCTACCTGTCTGCCTGTCGTTTGTCTTTCTGCATGTATGTTTTTTACCTTTTTCTCCAGTTCCTTATTATACGTAATATTGTTTTTGTTTCTTGGTTTAGGTGGTTTTATTATTATATTTTTTGAAAATCATGTTCAGCAGAAATTTGATATATATATATATATATATATATATATATATATATATATATATCAGTTAAAAGTACTTTTTTCACGCAGGCTGTTACAATCTCGTGTTATAGTATGTTAACATTTCAAGTTACAGAGCTATCACTATTAACTATTGAAATATTATAAGAAATAATGATGAATCGCATGTTTGTTTTTCATACGAATTTCAGATCTAACAGAAGTATTTAAATGCATATAACCAGTATATATGAATGCTCACAACATTAAGGAATATAAATATTACAGGAAACAAATGGGTTCTACTTTTAATTTAATTCTTCATAAACATTCAAACAGTCAGTATATTGCACATATGCACGTAATGTTTCGAAATCTTTCATTTATTCCCTTACCACACAAACAAACACCTGAATCAATTGTGTATCAACTTACGTTCTGTAAGATGTACAGAAATGAAAACGCCCACGTAATAACTGTGTTTAACAACAGTATTTAGTTAACTTCTCGATTTATGAAGTTGTAAAGAACACTTTCGCACGGTTAGTAATTTCACAAAATCAGTTTGATTAAAAGTATTATACGATAAGAAAATTCGAAAGGCATTCGTTTTTCAAAAGTGTGCGAAAGAAAAATAAATGAATAAAATGCTATTTTTTTCTATTTTTTCCTACCAACATAATAACTACCTATCTATCTGTCTATCTCTCTGTCTGTCTGATTGTATGTCTGTCTATCCACTGATGTAATTATATATCAATACATCCAACAGCCATCAATCCTTCAATTCATCCATCCGCCGTTCTAGTTTTCAATTCATTCTTCTATCCATTCTTACAATCAGCCATCAATCCATCCTTACAATCAGTCATCCACCCGTTCATGAGACTCATGCTTTTATAATGAGCAGTGTTGTCAAATGCACTAGTTAACTACATAACTTACACAATGTTCATATAGAAGTATTGAAATAAAATCATCGTTTTAAACATTAAAAGAAGCATTAACTAGAATAATATCAACAGAAAATGAAATATACCAAAGAAATTTCCTGAAATATTTTATAACTCTGTTACTAATATTTTAAGTATTGAGGGTGGTATATTAGTTTTGATAACTATGTTAAAATAAAATGCTATCATATCGAATGACAGGTATTTATTTTTCACCGCAATTTACATCTTTATATTTTGTAGATTACATCTTTATATTTGGTAATGCAAATACTTACTAGCTGTATTAATGTTTTGAAATATGGCACAGAAAAGGGATAGTACAGCTGTTAGTGAAATTATTTCAAATATTCTTATAACATTATTTCACTTTGGAAATTAAAATTTTATTTTTAAATAAAATCGTAGTTCAGAAAATTAATGTTGTACATGAATTTGTTATTTTTATGAAAATGTCACAACTTTTTAAAAAAATATCAGTAAAGACATAAAATAAACCGCTTTTAATTATATATCTGTATTTATGTGTGTATATGTGTTTATGTATGTATGTGTGTATGTATGTATGTACATATGTAAGGTATATCTATCTGTTTCATGTATGTAAATATGTCTATAACACGGTGCGGGTGACTTGTCCTGGAGTGACAGTTTGCATAACCTGACCACACCCAGATTTTTACTCCTGGCAGGTCCAACCAAGCTGGGAAGGTCTGCCCGGGTAGGGGTCAGACGAAACTTGCACGCTGATCCTCTAGGTGGGGGAGGGGGGTTGGAGCATGGGGTCAACGACCCCTTTTCGTAGAAAAGATTAGTGTTATGGAACAGATAGAGAAGCCTCGAAATTGGACAGATAAATATGGATTACGACTTTGAAACATCAAAACTATTATGAGATTTGGAACATGGAATATGAGAAGTTTGTACAGACAAGGGCCAACAAAAGAATTAGCAGATGAACTAACCAGGTATGACATGGATGTTTTAGCATTACAGGAAATCAGGTGGCTTGGAGAAGATATAACAGTCATAGGAGAAATGGTACTGGCATACGGAGGTATTAAGAATGGAAGACATGAACTTTGTCAAGAGAAAATTATGGGACTTAGTGATGGACTTCAGTGCTACCAATGAAAGAATCAGCAGCCTCCATATCAAAGGAACAAAGAAAAATATAACAATGATTAATGTGCATGCATTAACAGTTTACTGTGTGTAATAAGCTTTCTCTGTGTAAAATACGTTCTCTGTTTAATCCTCTTTATTTGTCAGCCTTCTTCAATATTAAGTTCTTGTAGTGTGGATATATTTGTTCTTTTATGTGTCCATGATATTTGAAGAACTATTCTGTAGCATTTACATTCAAAGGTATTTATGTGTTCTCAGCTGTTTTGTTAAGTGTCCAGGTCTCACAGGCATATGTTACGATGTGAAAGATGCATGCCCTGTTTCTCTCCACTTCCTTTCTGAAGAGCAATAGATATCCTCCTTTTAATTTACCTCATTGTATCTCCATTATTAGTTAGTAGTGATCCAAAATATTCACATCTCTCCTCCTTTTCCAGTTTTTTTCATTTATGCATAATTAATCTGTTTTGTTTGTTCTGTCATTTGTCATCAATTTAGTTTTCTTTGCATTAAGATAGACATTTTGCTTTTCATTATTCTTAAGGACTGACATAATTAGTTTTTCCATTCCTTTTTATTTGTGGACAGTAATACTGTATCATCAGCATATCTAATCTCTGGTATTTCGTAAACCTCCAATTGTTATAGCATCGTAATATTCTTTGTCTATATTTTCTCTGACGTTTTCCATTATGTTTTCGGTATACAAGTTAAATATGTAATGTGACAGTACGCACGCCTGACAATCAAGTTGTATTTTCATGTAACTTGTTATAATATTCCATTATTGTTATTTCATTTTATCTTAGAGAGAAATTAATGTCCTTAATTCATTCATTTGCATGTCCCTTGCAGAATTCTGCCTCAATAACAGCACTCCTGTAGGTTGTGAGCAAGATGGCCTGCTGCTGATGGATCCATTTGCAGATCATCAACGTTAAATAAGTACAGTGAGTGTGCGCACCCCTGACGGACCCCTTATGTCAGTTAAACCAAGTTGTTGTTTCACAATTTATTCTAGGTGCTGCCTGTTGGTCCATATACAACAATTATGTTGTTAATTGTAGTAAATGTGATGGAAATCACATTTTTTCCATTATTTCCCAAAGTTTCTGGTGTTGTACACAATCAAATGCTTTTGAGTAGTCTATAAAAGATAAATATAGATTCACATAAACTCTCTGCATTTCTCTATTATTAATCTTATACTGGATATATGATCTCTTGATCCTCTTCCTTGCCTGAAACCAGCTTGAGTTATATTGATTTCTTCTTCTATTTTCTTACGAAGTCTACCAATTATGATTTTTAACAGAATTTTACTGGCATGATTAATCAGGGCAACAGTTCTGTAGTTTGTGCATAATTTCAGGTTACCCCTTTTTGGCAGTGGTATGAATATAATTATTTTCCATTCTTTTGGTCAGTTGCCTGAATACCATATCTTTTTACATAGTGCATGATAGATTGTTGCAAATTCCTTTCCTCCTGCTTTAATAACTTCATCTGTTATCTCATCACATACTGGTGATTTACTATTTTTCAGATTCTTATTTGCCCATAAAACTTCTTCTATTGTCGGTTCGGGTTCTTTCTCCCCCAATAATAAGTCACATTGTAGATTTCTGCTTTCACGGTCGGTTGTTTCATACATTCCTATGCAATATTCCTTCCATCTTTCCCTCTGTTTCTGTCAAGGTATTCCCCATCTCGTCACACATTACATTTAGCTTAGGTGTGACATTTCTCTTCAATGTTTTCATTTCTTTAAGCATTTCACTATCTCTTCCACACTTATGATGTCCCTCTATTCTTTCATAACAATCTTGTAAGTATTGAGTTTTGTCTTTTATTATGTTTCTTCGTATTTCTTTTGTTAAAGATCTATATTCATTTTTTTGGGTCACTTTCCGCTGCGTCTTAATTTCTCTTCTTTGTTTTATCAGTTCTAGTGTGCCTGCTGTAGTTCATCCATTCTTTTGTGTTTTCTTTACTGGTACCATGTCTTTAGCTGGTGTTATTAAGATATCTCTGGCCTGCGTTGCCAATTCATCTGGTGTCATATCCTCCTGTACAGCCATCAGGATTTCGAAAAGGTTCTTCACTTCTATACCGTATTGTTCTGGTATTTTCGTAAGATCAAAGCGGAGTGGTCTTGAACCCGTAACTGTCTTTTCTAGCTTTCTCTTCATGTCTGCTATTAATAACTCTTGGTCCGTGTCACAATCGGCACCTGCTAAAGTTTTTGCTGATGTTATACTTGATCTCCATCTTATTTGCACTAAAATGTAATCTATTTGGTTCTTGATTTTCCAATCAGGTGATGCCCATGTGTAAAGTCTTCTTGGATGTTGTTTAAAAAGTGTGTTAGCGATCATTAGCTCATTTTCCACGCAAAACGCCATTAGATTGTCACCTGCCTCATTTCTATGTCCTATGCTAAATTTCCCCCACAACATGTCTTGCAGCCATCTTCGCTTTGGTCTTCCTCTCTTTCTTTTTCCCATTATGTACCCTTCCAATAGATTATCCTGACGCGTAATGTCTCCAAAATATTTAAGTTTTCTCTCTTTAATCCTATTTTCTAGTCAGCCTTCTTCAATATTAAGCTTCTGTAGTATAGATATATTTGTTCTTTTTTGTGTCCACGATATTTGAAGAAGTCGTCTGTAGCATTTACATTCAAAGGCATTTATGCGTTTCCCCGCTGTTTTGTTAAGTGTCCAGGTCTCACAGGCATATGTTGCGATGGGAAAGATGCATGCCTTTAAAAATCTTATTTTTGTGGTTCTGTCTGCTCCTCTCCACAGATTCTTTAGTTGTTTTACTTTCTGAAGAGCGATAAATGTCCTCCATTTAATTTCCCTCATTGTATCTCCATGTAGAGATCCAAGATATTCAAAACTCTCCACTTATTCCAGTTTTTCCACATTGATATATATTTCAGCTGCCTTGTTTGTTTTGTCAGTTGTAATCAGTTTAGTATTCTTTCCATTAAGATAGAGGTTTTCCTCTGCGCTGTTCTTACGGACTGAGATAATTAGTTTTTGCATTCCTTTTTCTGTTGTGGACAGTAATACTGTGTCATCAGCATATCTAATCTCTGGTATTTTATAACCTCCAATTGTTATGGCATCGTAATATTCTTTGTCTACACCTTCTCTAACATTCCTCATTATATTTTCAGCACAGAAGTTAAATAAGTAAAGCGACAATATGTACCCCTGACGGACCCCTTGTTTTATGCCAAACCAAGTTGTTGTTTCACCATTTATTCTTACTGCTGCTTGTTGATCTAGACACAGCAGTGATGTTAATTGTATCAAATGTGCTGGAAATCCCATTTTTTCCATTATTTCCCACAGTTTCTGGTGTTTCAAAGTTTTGGTTTCACAACCAAATGCCTTTTTGTAGTCTATAACTGATAAATATAGATTCACATTAAACTCTCTGCATTTCTCTATTATTAATCTTATATTGAATGTATGTTCTCTTGATCTTCTTCCTTCCTGAAACCATCTTGGAGTATATTGACTTCTTCGTCTATTTTCTTTCGAAGTCTACCCATTATGATTTTTATCAGAATTTTACTGTCATGACTAATCAGGGCAACAGTTCTGTAGTTTGTGCATAATTTCAGGTTACCCTTTTTTGGCAGTGGTATGCTAACCAGGTATTTGAAATGTTTCACTTGTTTTAAGGGTCGGTTGTCTAGGAAGATCTTTGTTTGGATTTCTTCTCTTGCTATGATCATGACTTTTGTTTCTCTCAGCACTGATCTTCATTTTTATTGTGGCTTTGACATGCCCTAACTAAATTATTCATGTACATTCAACTGTACATTGACTGTTTTCATATAGGTTTCTGCATAGGTTGATCAGTTGTGTACTAACTTCATAACAATGTAAGATTTTCTACAGTTTATATCTAACTACTCCATCAAATGCATTCCCTTGATCTTCGTAAGCTACGTGCAGTTTCTGATTGTGTTCATCTGATTTTTCTGTTAGTTGTCTTAGGGAAAAAATTACATCTGTACAGATTCTATTTCTTCTAAGTCCCATATGCGTTTCATTTAACTGTGATTCAATCACTGGACACAGTCTGTTCTCTATGATCTTGCAGAACATTTTTCCAGTAAGGCTTATCAGTGAGACATCTCCATATTTGTTGCAGTCCCTTTTACTGTCTTTTATCTTCCATACTGAAATAATTACAGCGTTTCTCCCGTCCTGTGGTGTTTCTTGTTTTTCTCATACGACGTATTAGAGTGTGTGAAGCCAAGCTATTCCAATTGTTCGCAGATTTGATTAAGTCATTGGGTATTCCGTCACATCCAGGGGGTGTAGTCATTGATGACATACTGATGGCTTCTCTGATTTCAGCTTGTAGTATGTCTGGTTCCAATTCTATGATGTCAGCTGTGTTGTTATCATGAGTTTGGCTTGCCTCGGATGGTATATTGATTAACTTGTCGAAGTACTCACTCTGTCGTTGTACTACCCTCTCAGGTTCGCATATTTGGATCGCCATTATCATCGTTCACAATCTCTGTTGGGTCGAAGTGCTCTCTTATCTTTCTCATTGCACCAATCTTTTTATAAAATATTTTCATAGATTCTATGTGGTTGTTGTTTAAAGCTTAACTGTATTCATGCCGTGATGTTACCTTTACTTCTTTTATTACCCGCTTAGAGTGTCTTCTTACAGGTAGATATTCAATGTAGTCTAAATCCTCTTTACTTCTTATCCATTCTTTATATTTATGTTTATTTTCTTTTACAGCATCTTTCACCTCATCATTCCACCATGTTATTATTTTCATTTCTCTACCTCCTTTTGTCATAGTACCACATATTTCATTTGCTGCTTGCAAAAGCTGGTTTTAAACAAGGCCCGTTTCTTTTCATTGATTTTATTTCTGTCATGAAGAGTTCTCCACTTTTCTTCTCAGTTTCTTCTTTTACATTCTCTTTCTAGATCCTGCTTCCAAATACTCATAACATTTAATATGTCAAAAATGATCTATGTTTAATCTTCTTTATTAGCCAGACTACTTCTTCAATATAAAGTTCTTCCATTATGGATATATTTGATCTTGTGTTGTGTCCATGACTTTTGAATGGGTCTTTAGTAGCATTTCCATTCAAAGACATTAATATGTTTTCAGCTCTTTTGTAAAGTATCCAGGTCTCACAGGCATATGTTGCGATGGGAAAGACACATGTCCTTTTTTAGTTCTATCTTTTCCTCCACACAACATCTTTAGTTGTTGTATTCTATAGTGATACATGTCCTTCTTTCAATTTCCATCATTGTAATTTCATTATTATTTAGTAATGATCCAAGACATTAAAATTGTTCGAACTCTTCAACTTTCTCGGCATAGATAAACATTTCAACTATTTTATTTCTTGTGTACATTGTTAACAGTACACATTTCTAGTCATCTATCTATCTATCTATCTATCTATCTATCTATCTATCTATCTATCTATCTATCTATCTATCTATCTATCTATCTATCTATCTATCTATCTGTCAGTCTGTCTGTCTATCTGTCAGTCTGTCTGACTGTCTGTCTGTCTGTCTATTTATCTACCTCTTACGACACATACGAACTAGTGAATCAGTTGTGTAACAAACACTTACTGCCTGTAAGATGTACAGCAGAAAAAACTTCACGTCAACGTAATAACTTTATTTAACAACAGGGTTTAGCTAATTCTAGATTTCCGAAGTTGCAGAGAACACTTTCACACAGACATTAATTTCGCAAAATCAGTTTGATTAAAAATATTAAACGATAAAAAATTGCGACCAGCATTCGTGTGAAAAAATTGTACGAAATCAAAAATGAATAACAGTCTATTTTTTTCTGTTTTATACCACCATAATAACTAGCTATCTATCTTTCCGCCTCTCTATCTGTTTATCTGTTTCTCTGTCTGTCTATCCACTGATGTAATTATATATCAATACATCCAACATCCGTCTATCCTTCAATTCATCCGTTATTTATTTCATTTTTCAATTCATTGTTTAATACATTCTTACAGTCAGCCATCAATCCATCTTTTTCAAATGAACAGTATTGTCACATACAGTTACTAAAATAATGTATAGCAGTATATGGAATGTTAGGACGTAAGAAGGATAACTCATCTGAGAATTGGAACATTTGTAGTCCATCTCCTTTATCTCGGGTTGCACGTAGGTCACGGATGGGGAATAACAGGAAAAAAGTCAGCTGAGAGAGAAATCATATGACAGAGGGAAAGTTATGTTTTGTGTATCGTCTGAGATAGACGTAGATTAGGCTGTTGGAAATGTTGTTGTTTAAGAAATAGATGTAGAATAGAGTGTGTTATGATATTCAGATGGCGACAGCAGTCTGCCGGAACATATATCGTGGAGATGTCCAGTCTTGTGTCCATGTTGATGCCTTTGTCGTTCTCGTCATACCGCTCATCGACTCATCGTCACCTTGTGCATCATTAAAGTCATTTCAACTGTAAAGTTGCTGCTTCTGTATTACTATTTCCACTGAGAGAGAATGAACCTGGGAGCAAGTAAGTCTGTGAAGTGAGTAACAAAACAGACACAAACAACGTAGAATAGTAATGCAAGAAAGAGCATTATTCCAGTGGACAATTGTGGAAATATACACAGAAATCAATAGCAATACATCTACAGTTTACATTCTACACACAGAGGAGCAGGAGATAGATTGAATCACGTCACGGAGGAATCCTGCCTTAAATGTTCATATAGAGCTATTAAAATAATACAATCATTTTAAACATTAAAAGAAGCAATAACTATAAGAATATGAACGGAAAAACAAATATACTAAAGAAAATTCCTGAAAACGTTTTATAATTCTGTTTTTAATATTTTCAGTAATAACGGAGGTATATTACTTTTGAAAATTGTATTAAAGTAAAAAGTAATCATACAAAATGACATGCATTTATTTTTTTATCAATCTAAATCTTTATATTTTGTAGACTACATCTTTATATTTTGTAAAGTAAATACTTACCAACTATATTAATGTTTTGAAATATTGCACAGAAAAAGGACAGTGCAGATGTTAGTGACATTATTTCAAATGTTCTAATAATATTATTTCACTTTGGAAATCGAAATATTTTTAAATACAACCGTAGTTCAGAAAATTAATTTTGTAGCTGCATTTGTTAGTTTTACGAAAATGTCACAACTTTTTATTGTATAAATATCTTTAAACAAAGAGAGTAAAATGATGTTAATTATACGTATATACAACCATATATTGTACATACATATATATATATGTGTGTAAGTATATACGTATGTATGTATGTATGTTTGTATGTATGTATGAATGAATATATATAGGAAAGTATATACACATGCGTGATTGTATGTATGTACATATGTAGCTATAACTGTTTTTTCTATTTATATATGTCTGTGTATTTGGAATTACGTTGCTTAAATATCAGAATAATCTCAATTCTATGTGTCTATAAGATTGCTATCTATCTATCTATCTATCTATCTATCTATCTATCTATCTATCTATCTATCTATCTATCTATCTATCTATCTATCTATCTATCTATCTATGTGTCTGACTGTCTTTCGATCTGTCTGTCTATGTATCAGTCTCTCTGTCTGTCTACCTGTCTGCCTGTCGTTTGTCTTTCTGCATTTATGTTTTTTACTCTTTTCTCCAGTTCCTTATTATACGTAATATTGTTTTTGTTTCTTGGTTTAGGTGTGTTTTATATCAGTTAAAAGTACTTTTTCACGCAGGCTGTTACAATCTCTTGTTATAGTATGTTAACATTTCAAGTTACAGAGCTATCAATATTAACTATTGAAATATTATAAGAAATAATGATGAATCGCATGTTTGTTTTTCATACGAATTTCAGATCTAACAGAAATATTTAAATGCATATAACCAGTATATAAGAATGCTCACAACATTAAGGAATATAAATATTATTATATTATTATATTATTATTATTTTTAAAAAAATATCAGTAAAGACATAAAATAACCCGCTTTTTATTATATATCTGTATTTATGTGTGTATATATGTGTTTATGTATGTATGTGTGTATATATGTGTTTATGTATGTATGTACATATGTAAGGTATAATTATCTGTTTCATGTATGTAAATATGTCTATAACACGGTGCGGGTGACTTGTCCTGGTGTGACAGTTTGCATAACCTGACCACACCCAGATTTTTACTCCTGGCATGTCCAACCAAGCTGGGAAGGTTGCCCGGGTAGGGGTCAGACGAAACTTGCACGCTGATCCTCTAGGTGGGGGAGGGGGGTTGGAGCATGGGGTCAACGACCCCTTTTCGTAGAAAAGATTAGTGTTATGGAACAGATAGAGAAGCCTCGAAATTGGACAGATAAATATGGATTATGACTTTGAAACATCAAAAATATTATGAGATTTGGAACATGGAATATGAGAAGTTTGTACAGACAAGGGCCAACAAAAGAATTAGCAGATGAACTAAGCAGGTATGACATGGATGTTTTAGCATTACAGGAAATCAGGTGGCTTGAAGAAGATATAACAGTCATAGGAGAAATGGTACTGGTATACGGAGGTATTAAGAATGGAAGACATGAACTTTGTCAAGAGAAAATTATGGGACTTAGTGATGGACTTCAGTGCTACCAATGAAAGAATCAGCAGCCTCCATATCAAAGGAACAAAGAAAAATATAACAATGATTAATGTGCATGCATTAACAGTTTACTGTGTGTAATAAGCTTTCTCTGTGTAAAATACGTTTTCTCTCTTTAATCCTCTTTATTTGTCAGCCTTCTTCAATATTAAGTTCTTGTAGTGTGGATATATTTGTTCTTTTATGTGTCCATGATATTTGAAGAACTATTCTGTAGCATTTACATTCAAAGGTATTTATATGTTCTCAGCTGTTTTGTTAAGTGTCCAGGTCTCACAGGCATATGTTACGATGTGAAAGATGCATGCCCTGTTTCTCTCCACTTCCTTTCTGAAGAGCAATAGATATCCTCCTTTTAATTTACCTCATTGTATCTCCATTATTAGTTAGTAGTGATCCAAAATATTCAAATCTCTCTTCCTTTTCTAGTTTTTTTTCATTTATACATATTAAATCTGTTTTGTTTGTTCTGTCATTTGTCATCAATTTAGTTTTCTTTGCATTAAAATAGACATTTTGCTTTTCATTATTCTTACGGACTGACATAATTAGTTTTTCCATTCCATTTTGTGTTGTGGACAGTAATACTGTATCATCAGCATATCTAAATTCTGGTATTTCATAAACCTCCAATTGTTATAGCATCGTAATATTCTTTGACTATATTTTCTCCAACATTTCTCATTATGTTTTCAGTATACAAGTCAAATATGTAATGTGACATTTTGCACGCCTGACAACCAAGTTGTATTTTCATGTAACTTGTTATAATATCCCATTTATGTTTATTTCATTTTATCTTAGAGAGAAATTAATGTCCTTAATTCATTCATTTGCATGTCCCTTGCAGAATTCTGCCTCAATAACAGCACTCCTGTAGGTTGTGAGCAAGATGGCCTGCTGCTGATGGATCCATTTGCAGATCATCAACGTTAAATAAGTACAGTGAGTGTGCGCACCCCTGACGGACCCCTTATGTCAGTTAAACCAAGCTGTTGTTTCACAATTTATTCTTACTGCTGCCTGTTGGTCCATATACAACAATTATGTTGTTAATTGTAGTAAATATGATTGAAATCACATGTTTTCCATTATTTCCCACAGTTTCTGGTGTTGTACACAATCAAATGCCTTTGAGTAGTCTGTAAAATATAAATATAGATTTACATAAACTCTCTGCATTTCTCTATTATTAATCTTATACTGGATATATGATCTCTTGATTCTCTTCCTTGCCTGAAACTAGCTTGAGTTATATTGATTTCTTCTTCTGTTTTCTTACGAAGTCTACCCATTATGATTTTTAACAGAATTTTACTGGCATGATTAATCAGGGCAACAGTTCTGTAGTTTGTGCATAATTTCAGGTTACCCCTTTTTGGCAGTGGTATGAATATAGTTCTTTTCCATTCTTTTGGTCAGTTGCCTGAATGCCATATCTTTTTACATAGTGCATGATAGATTGTTGCAAATTCCTTTCCTCCTGCTTTAATAATTTCATCTGTTATCTCATCACATACTGGTGATTTACCATTTTTAAAGTTTCTTAGTTGCCCATAAAACTTCTTCTATCGTCGGTTCGGGTTCTTTCTCCCCCAATAATAAGTCACACTGTAGATTTCTGCTTTCACGGTCGGTTGCTTCATACATTCCTATGCAATATTCCTTCCATCTTTCCCTCTGTTTCTGTCAAGGTATTCCCCATCTCGTCACACATTACATTTAGTTTAGGTGTGACATTTCTCTTCAATGTTTTCATTTCTTTAAGCATTTCACTATCTCTTCCACACTTATGATGTCCCTCTATTCTTTCATAACAATCTTGTAAGTATTGAGTTTTGTCTTTTATTATGTTTCTTCGTATTTCTTTTGTTAAAGATCTATATTCATTTTTTTTGGGTCACTTTCCATTGCGTCTTAATTTCTCTTCTTTGTTTTATCAGTTCTAGTGTGCCTGCTGTAGTTCATCCATTCTTTTCTGTTTTCTTTACCGGTACCATGTCTTTAGCTGTTGTTATTAAGATATCTCTGGCCTGCGTTGCCAATTCATCTGTTGTCATCTCCTCCTGTAGAGCCATCAGGATTTCGAAAAGGTTCTTCACTTCTATACCTTATTGTTCTGGTATTTTCGTAAGATCAAAGCGGAGTGGTCTTGAACCCGTAACTGTCTTTTCTAGCTTTCTCTTCATGTCTGCTATTAATAACTCTTGGTCCGTGTCACAATCGGCACCTGGTAAAGTTTTTGCTGATGTTATACTTGATCTCCATCTTCTTTGCACTAAAATGTAATCTATATGGTTCTTGGTTTTCCAATCAGGTGATGCCCATGTGTAAAGTCTTCTTGGATGTTGTTTAAAAAGTGTGTTAGCGATCATTAGCTCATTTTCCACGCAAAACGCCATTAGATTGTCACCTGCCTCATTTCTATGTCCTATGCTAAATTTCCCCCACAACATATCTTTCGTCTTCTGCTCTTTCTGTACCAATCTTTGTATTAAAATCCCCCATCATTAATACAGTATCATTTTATCGTACCTGTTCTATCGTCGTTTGAAGTGTGTTATAAAAGTCTTCTACTTCCTCTTCTTCTGCTGCTGATGTAGATGCATATATCTGGATAATTGTTACATTTCTAGGGGCGCCCTTAATCTGATTGTGAGGATTCTATCACTTACTGGATTGTAACTTAATAATTCTTTTTTATGTTGATTTGACCAGGAAAAAAAGCCACTCCATTCTTTCCTCCCAATTCTCCAACAGAGTATATAAAGATATCATCATTTTCACTCTTGAGATGTACTGATCCTTTCCATAGATAGTTCTTTTCATCTCGTCATTTATTATTTGATACTTTTCCTCATTCATACTTCTTACATTCCATATTCCTACTCTTATTTTTCTTGTTAGTTTGATGCAGGGATTTTCCTTAGTAATACCGTCCGTATTTTGTCCGTCATCACAATTACTAGTACTGACCTACCATTGCTTTCCTTCCGGGCATGACTGAACTAGTCAGTGATCGTAGCCATTGTCCCTACATTGAGATCATCTGCCCACCATCATAGAATAGTGACCATAACCAACATTTTCTATCGGCTGCTCTCCCAGTCCATACACCACCTGCTCCCATGGCTTCACGTCACCCTGATCAGGGGGCTATACGGGTACTCCACCTTGCCCAAGGGTGTCCCGTAGAATAACGGAGTTAAAGAGGCGTCTTACTCTCCTGTGATAGAGGATACCCCTACACCGCAAACTAAGATCATCTATTAAAACTTTACAACAAATAATGATGACATTGCTAATGGTTTAACATGATACAAGCATTTAATTGTTAACAGCAACTGTAAAAGAAAGCAGATAACATTTACTAATTTTGGGAATATAGATGTAAGAGAAAATCACTCGCACTACTTATTTTATATAATTCTTCAACAAAAATTTAACAATGCAGAAAAAAAAGTCATAACTATTCTATTCTATAGGAACTTACAAGTAATGCTAGGAAATGGCTTATTTGTTTTTTTGAAATACAGAGAACTGAATCTCGTGCATTATATAGCAATACTTCCGCATTTATTTATAATTGTGAGGTATATAGAATGGAAAGATTTAACGCTAAAGCTATGACGTTAACTCACAAATTATCTGTCTCTCTAAATGTCTGACTGTTTGTCTATGCTTTTATAACTGCAAAAAACATATCCCCTTTTAAAACTTCGTTTAAGAAAAATCCCTCAAGCTATAGGCCAAATTCCATTCTATCATTTTTGTCAAAACCCCTAGAAAAACACATTAAAAAAACACACTTTCAACACACGCAAGAAAATGATTTGACTGTTGACTGTCAGTCAGCTTTTAGGCCGAAACATTTCTGACCCACAGCTCTCAGAGAAATGACAGAATGTTGGTTGTCTTATATAAATAATGACAAATTATGTGATGTTGTCTTTGTTGGCTTTAAAAAAGCATTTGATATGACTGATTATGAAATCATAGTTAGAAAACTTGAGACTTATAGATTAATCCTGACTTAACGAGATTTATTACACCTTTTCTTTCCAACAAACAACAGATAGTTTGCCTCAAAAAATCTATGTCAAATTCATCTGTGGTTGATAATGAGATTTCACAGGGATCTAATCTTGGTCCTCTCCTTTTCACCATCTACGTCAATGATCTTCCACTTCATCTCAAAACATCATCTAGTGACCTTTCATGTAAAACTTGTAAGTAAAATTTGTGCTTATATCTTCAAACTTTGTCAACATCCATTTGATATGGACTATATGTCTTTAAACCATAGTCTAAAGTAGTTTAAAGTATGGCTAGATTCTTGTAATTTTTTCTACTGCTTTTCTATAAATTTGTATATATAACTTATATATATGTTAAGTGTCCAGGTCTGACAGGCATATGTTGCAATGGAAAAGACGCACGCCTTTAAAAATCTTATTTTTGTGGTTCTGTCTGCTCCTCTCCACAGATTCTTTAGTTGTTTTACTTTCTGATGAGCGATAGATGTCCTCCATTTAATTTCCCTCATTGTATCTCCATGTAGTGATCCAAGATATTCAAAACTCTCCACTTATTCCAGTTTTTCCTCATTGATATATATTTCAGCTGCCTTGTTTGTTTTGTCAGTTGTAATCAGTTTAGTTTTCTTTCCATTAAGATAGAGGTTTTCCTCTTCGCTGATCAGTTGTGTACTAACTTCATAACAATGTAAGATTTTCTACAGTTTTATCTATCTACTCCATCAAATGCATTCCCTTGATCTTCATAAGCTATGTGCAGTTTATAATTGTGTTCATCTGATTTTTCTGTTAGTTGTGTCAGGGAAAAGATGGCATCTGTACATTTCTTCTAAATCCCATATGCGTTTCATTTAACTGTGATTCAATCACTGGTCTCAGTCTATTCTCTATGATCTTGCAGAACATTTTTCCAGTATGGCTTATCAGTGAGACATCTCCATATTTGTTGCAGTCCCTTTTACTGTCTTATATCTTCCATACTGAAATAATTACAGCGTTTCTCTAGTCCTGTGGTGTTTCTTGTTTTTCTCATACAAAGTATTAGAGTGTGTAAAGCCAAGCTATTCCAATTTTTCGCACATTTGATTAAGTCATTGGTTATTCCTTCACATCCAGGGGGTTTAGTCATTGGTGACATTCTGATGGCTTCTCTGATTTCAGTTGTAGTATGTCTGGTTCCAATTCTATGATGTCAGCTGTGTTGTTATCATGAGTTTGGCTTGCCTCGGATGGTATATTGAGTAACTTGTCGAAGTACTCACTCTGTCGTTGTACTACCCTCTCAGGTTCGCATATTTGGATCGCCATTATCATCGTTCACAATCTCTGTTGGGTCGAAGTGCTCTCTTATCTTTCTCATTGCACCAATCTTTTTATAAAATATTTTCATAGATTCTGTGTGGTTGTTGTTTAAAGCTTAACTGTATTCATGCCGTGATGTTACCTTTACTTCTTTTATTACCCGGTTAGACTGTCTTCTTACAGGTAGATATTCAATGTAGTCTAAATCCTCTTTACTTCTTATCCATTCTTTATATTTATGTTTCTTTTCTTTTACAGCATCTTTCACCTCATCATTCCACCATGTTATTATTTTCATTTCTCTACCTCCTTTTGTCATAGTACCACATATTTCATTTGCTGCTTGCAAAAGCTGGTTTTAAACAAGGCCCTTTTCTTTTCATTGATTTTATTTCTGTCATGAAGAGTTCTCCACTTTTCTTCTCAGATTCTTCTTTTACATTCTCTTTCTAGATCCTGCTTCCAAATACTCATGACATTTAATATGTCAAAAATGATCTATGTTGTGTCCATGACTTTTGGATGGGTCTTTAGTAGCATTTCCTTTCAAAGACATTAATATGTTTTCAGCTCTTTTGTAAAGTATCCAGGTCTCACAGGCATATGTTGCGATGGGAAAGACACATGCCCTTTTTTAGTTCTATCTTTTCCTCCACACAACATCTTTAGTTGTTTTATTCTATAGTGATACATGTCCTTCTTTCAATTTCCATCATTGTAATTTCATTATTATTTAGTAATGATCCAAGACATTAAAATTGTTCGAACTCTTCAACTTTCTCGGCATAGATAAACATTTCAACTATTTTATTTCTTGTGTACATTGTTAACAGTACACATTTCTAGTCATCTATCTATCTATCTATCTATCTATCTATCTATCTATCTATCTATCTATCTATCTATCTATCTATCTATCTATCTATCTATCTATCTATCTATCTATCTATCTATCTATCTATCTATCTACCTACCTACCTACCTACCTACCTACCTACCTACCTACCTATCTATCTATCTATCTATCTATCTATCTATCTATCTATCTATCTATCTATCTATCTATCTATCTATCTATCTATCTATCTATCTATCTATTTATCTAACTTAGAAAAGCAACTTGTTAGATATTGTTAGAAATTATTTTAATGTTTGTTTAAAAAAACATATGTTAGAAGATCTGTATTTACAATGTTTTTTATTTATGTATATGTCTGCGGGTGTATGTGTGCGTGAGTGCTATTTTATTAGGTTTATTATTTGATACTTTTCCTCATTCATACTTCTTACATTCCATGTTCCTACTCTTATTTTTCTTGTTAGTTTGATGCAGGGATTTTCCTTAGTAATACCGTCAGGATTTTGTCCGTCATCACAGTTACTAGTACTGACCTACCATTGCTTTCCTTCCGGGCAGTGACTGAACTAGTCAGTGATCGTAGCCATTGTCCCTACATTGAGATCATCTGCCCACCATCATAGAATAGTGACCATAACCAACATTTTCTATCGGCTGCTCTGCCATTCCATCCACCACCTGCTCCCATGGCTTCACGTCACCCTGATCAGGGGGCTATACGGGTACTCCACCTTGCCCAAGGGTGTCCCGTAGAATAACGGAGTTAAAGAGGCGTCTTACTCTCCTGTGATAGAGGATACCCCTACACCGCAAACTAAGATCATCTATTAAAACTTTACAACAAATAATGATGACATTGCTAATGGTTTAACATGATACAAGCATTTAATTGTTAACAACAACTGGAAAAGAAAGCAGACAACATTTACTAATTGTGGGAATATAGATGTAAGAGAAAATCACTCGCACTACTTATTTTATATAATTCTTCAACAAAAATTTAACAATGCAGAAAAAAAAGTCATAACTATTCTATTCTATAGGAATTTACAAGTAATGATAGGAAATGACTTATTTGTTGTTTTGAAACACAGAGAACTGAATCTCGTGCATTATATAGTAATACTTCCGCATTGTATTTATAATTGTTAGGTATATAGAATCTAAAGAGTTAACGCTAAAGCTATGACGTTAACTCACAAATTATCTGTCTCTATAAATGTCTGACTGTTTGTCTATGCTCTTATAACTGCACAAGACTTATCCCCTTTTAAAACCTCGTTTAAGAAAAATCCCTCAAGCTATAGGCCAAATTCCATTCTATCACTTTTGTCAAAACCCCTAGAAAAACACATACAAAAAAAACACCCTTTCAACACACGCAAGAAAATGATTTGACTGTTGACTGTCAGTCAGCTTTTAGGCCGAAACATTTCTGACACACAGCTCTCAGAGAAATGACAGAGTATTGTTGTCTTATATAAATAATGATAAATTATGTGATGTTGTCTTTGTTGGCTTTAAAAAAGCATTTGATATGACTGATTATGAAATCATAGTTAGAAAACTTGAGACTTATAGATTAATCCTGACTTAACGAGATTTATTACACCTTTTCTTTCCAACAAACGACAGATAGTTTGCCTCAAAAAATCTATGTCAAATTCATCTGTGGTTGATAATGAGATTTCACAGGGATCTAATCTTGGTCCTCTCCTTTTCACCATCTACGTCAATGATCTTCCACTTCATCTCAAAACATCATCTAGTGACCTTTCATGTAAAACTTGTAAGTAAAATTTGTGCTTATATCTTCAAACTTTGTCAACATCCATTTGATATGGACTATATGTCTTTAAACCATAGTCTAAAGTAGTTTAAAGTATGGCTAGATTCTTGTAATTTTTTCTACTGCTTTTCTATAAATTTGTATATATAACTTATATATATGTTAAGTGTCCAGGTCTGACAGGCATATGTTGCAATGGAAAAGACGCACGCCTTTAAAAATCTTATTTTTGTGGTTCTGTCTGCTCCTCTCCACAGATTCTTTAGTTGTTTTACTTTCTGATGAGCGATAGATGTCCTCCATTTAATTTCCCTCATTGTATCTCCATGTAGTGATCCAAGATATTCAAAACTCTCCACTTATTCCAGTTTTTCCTCATTGATATATATTTCAGCTGCCTTGTTTGTTTTGTCAGTTGTAATCAGTTTAGTTTTCTTTCCATTAAGATAGAGGTTTTCCTCTTCGCTGATCAGTTGTGTACTAACTTCATAACAATGTAAGATTTTCTACAGTTTTATCTATCTACTCCATCAAATGCATTCTCTTGATCTTCATAAGCTATGTGCAGTTTATAATTGTGTTCATCTGATTTTTCTGATAGTTGTGTCAGGGAAAAGATGGCATCTGTACATTTCTTCTAAATCTCATATGCGTTTCATTTAACTGTGATTCAATCACTGGTCTCAGTCTATTCTCTATGATCTTGCAGAACATTTTTCCAGTATGGCTTATCAGTGAGACATCTCCATATTTGTTGCAGTCCCTTTTACTGTCTTATATCTTCCATACTGAAATAATTACAGCGTTTCTCTAGTCCTGTGGTGTTTCTTGTTTTTCTCATACAACGTATTAGAGTGTGTAAAGCCAAGCTATTCCAATTTTTCGCACATTTGATTAAGTCATTGGTTATTCCTTCACATCCAGGGGGTTTAGTCATTGGTGACATTCTGATGGCTTCTCTGATTTCAGCTTGTATTATGTCTGGTTCCAATTCTATGATGTCAGCTGTGTTGTTATCATGAGTTTGGCTTGCCTCGGATTGTATATTGAGTAACTTGTCGAAGTACTCACTCTGTCGTTGTACTACCCTCTCAGGTTCGCATATTTGGATCGCCATTATCATCGTTCACAATCTCTGTTGGGTCGAAGTGCTCTCTTATCTTTCTCATTGCACCAATCTTTTTATAAAATATGTTCATAGATTCTATGTGATTGTTGTTTAATACTTCACTGTTTTCCTGCCGTGATTTTACCTTTGCTTCTTTTATTACCCGCTTAGAGTGTCTTCTTACAGGTAGATATTCAATGTAGTCTAAATCCTCTTTACTTCTTATCCATTCTTTATATCTATGTTTCTTTTCTTTTACAGCATCTTTCACCTCATCATTCCACCATGTTATTATTTTCATTTCTCTACCTCCTTTTGTCATAGTACCACATATTTCATTTGCTGCTTGCAAAAGCTGGTTTTAAACAAGGCCCTTTTCTTTTCATTGATTTTATTTCTGTCATGAAGAGTTCTCCACTTTTCTTCTCAGATTCTTCTTTTACATTCTCTTTCTAGATCCTGCTTCCAAATACTCATGACATTTAATATGTCAAAAATGATCTATGTTTAATCTTCCTTATTAGCCAGACTACTTCTTCAATATAAAGTTCTTCCATTATGGATATATTTGATCTTGTGTTGTGTCCATGACTTTTGAATGGGTCTTTAGTAGCATTTCCATTTAAAGACATTAATATGTTTTCAGCTCTTTTGTAAAGTGTCCAGGTCTCACAGGCATATGTTGCGATGGGAAAGACACATGCCCTTTTTTAGTTCTATCTTTTCCTTCACACAACATCTTTAGTTGTTTTATTCAATAGTGATACATGTCCTTCTTTCAATTTCCACCATTGTAATTTCATTATTGTTTAGTAATGATCCAAGACATTAAAATCCTTCGAACTCCTCAACTTTCTCGGCATAGATAAACATTTCAACTATTTTATTTCTTGTGTACATTGTTAACAGTACACATTTCTAGTCATCTATCTATCTATCTATCTATCTATCTATCTATCTATCTATCTATCTATCTATCTATCTATCTATCTATCTATCTATCTATCTATCTATCTATCTGAATGTATATATGATTACTATTCTGTTATATGTCAATCTGACGGTAATGCTACGAAATGTTTCATTTATTCTCTTACGACACAAACAAACAATTGAATCAGTTGTGTAACAAACACTTACGTACTGTAAGATGTACAGAAGAAGAAAGGTTAACGCCAACGTATTAATTGTATTTAACAACAGTGGTTAGCTAACTTCTCGATTTATGAAGTTGTAGAGAAAACTGTCACACTGCCATTAATTCATAAAATCAATTTGATTACAAAGATTTTTATGTTACATGTTTTGTCTCTGCCGCATGGCAGCATATTTTCTCCCTAACGTCATTTCCATCATCTTCATTTTCCTCATCAATAAATGTGATATCCATTCAATTTGAACCTACTCTCTTGGCTGTTACTAACGTCTTGTATTGTTGTTAATTAGAAAGCCTGTAAGGTGAAGTCTAGTTGTATTGTTGTTATCTAGTGTGAAGAAAGAGAGAGCCTGGGTGTAAATGTTCTCCGAGTATATTGAAGAACATACATATAAGACTCTTAGATCAATCTGTTAAACTTGTTCCTGAGAGATGTAACCAACTACCAATTAGTTGTCCCTCTAGAACCTTTGAGACAACAATAGCCTTTAGCTCTGCCCTAGCTGTAGAGCAAGAATCCTTCTTCACTTATAAAGATATGTTTTCCTCTTCAGTTAAGTAAGATACTCCTTTAGACCAAGGAGAAGATGGCTGCAAGACATCGTTGATAATCTACACATGGAACCATTAGCAGCAGGGAATCTTGCTTACAACCGGGAAGTCTACAGAAGAGCTTTTAGGGAGGCAAACATCCGCAATAGACATGTAAATGACTGATTGACTGATCTATGGAAGTAAAAGAAAAATATGTGCAGAGATTTTAATATAATACAGCCATTCTACTTAAACACTAAAATAAACATTCACTTGAAGACTAGCAACAGTAGAAACAAATATGCTAACGAACAATTATTGTAAGCTTGGTATATGTTTGCTATTAACATTTACAGTAATGACGGAGATACTCTATTTCTGAAATGTGTGATAGAATAAGAATAATTATAAGGTAAGTCAAGAATATAATTTTAACACATATGGGAACTACATCACTACGTTTTATAATGAAATTACTTATAAACTGTATTAATATTTTTCAATATGGATTGAAGAAAAAGGATAGTACTGAAGTAAGTAATTTCTTTTTCTTCTAACAACATTTCACATTGAAAAAAATAACAATAAATTAAATAAAAAGTCATTCAGAAAAAAAGAATTGAAAAAAACTAAGTCAGTACGTAAGAATAGTGAAAAGCAAAACCTCTATCTTAATGAGAATGAAACTAAATTGACGACAACTGACAAAACAAATAAAGCAAATGAAATATGTATCAATCATGAAAAGATTGGAAGAGGTGGAGAGTTATGAATGTCTTGTATCATTGCTACCTAATAACAGAGATACAATGAGGGAAATTAAAATTAGGAGATACATCGCTCTTCAGAAAGTAAAACAACTAAAGAATCTGTGGAGAGGAACGAACAGAACCACAAAAATACGATTTTTAAGAGCATACATCTTTCTAATCGCAACATATGCCTGTGAGGCCTGGACACTTAACAAAACAGCTGAGAAACACGCAAACGCTTTTGAATGTAAATGCTGGAGATAAATTCTTCAAATATCATGGACACAAAGAGAACAAATATATCCATACTACAAGAACGTAATATTGAAGAAGTCTGGATAGTAAAGAGGATTAAACACAGAAAACGTAAATAATCTGGACACATTAAATGGTCATGAGAATTTATAGAAGACCGTCTTGAAAGGATACATAATGGGATAAAAAAAGACAGGAAGTTCAAAGTGATGATGCAATCAAGACATCGATGATATTCTGCAAATGGTTGCATCAGGCAATTTCTTTTCTAGAACGATTCCTTAGAAATTAAAAAATTTCAAAACATTTTTATGTTTTAAAATAATTCTTTAAAAATCCGAAATAATATTAATAATAAAAAATAAATTACACCACACTGTATGCATGTATATATTTATGCATATATGTATGTATGTATGTATGTATGTATGTATGTATGTATGTATGTATGTATATATGTATGTATGTATGTATATCTGTGTGTATTTATGTATGTGTGTATATATTTATGTATGTATGTATTACGCATTTATATATGAACGTATGCATGTAAGTATATATGCATGTATGCATGTACGTATGTGTGTACGTTGTATTACGTATGTATGTATGTATGGAAGTATATATGTATTATGTAAATTTTTATATATATATATGTATTTATGAATGTTTATATATGTATATCTATGAATGTATGTGTATGTGTGCGTATGAAATTTTCTATGTCTGAGTTTATATATGTATCTGTAAATGTAGTCAGTCAGTCAGTCATTTGCATGTCTCTTAATGTCAATATCAATTGTCCCTGAGGATGATATTATGCTACCTTTTCATTCATTCATTTGCATGTCCTTTGCGGAATTTTGCCTTCCAAACAGCACTCCTGTAGGCATCTCGGTTGTGAGCAAGATGGCCCGCCGCTGATGCATCCATTTGAAGATCGACAACGATGTCTTGCAGCCATCTTCGCTTTGGTCTTCCTCTCTTTCTTTTTCCCATTATGTACCCTTCCAATAGATTATCCTGACGCGTAATGTCTCCAAATATTTAAGTTTTCTCTCTTTAATCATCTTTTCTAGTCAGCCTTCTTCAATATTAAGCTCCTGTAGTATAGATATATTTGTTCTTTTTTTGTGTGCACGATATTTGAAGAAGTCGTCTCTAGCATTTACATTCAAAGGCATTTATGTGTTTCTCCGCTGTTTTGTTAAGTGTCCAGGTCTCACAGGCATATGTTGCAATGGAAAAGACGCACGCCTTTAAAAATCTTATTTTTGTGGTTCTGTCTGCTCCTCTCCACAGATTCTTTAGTTGTTTTACTTTCTGACGAGCGATAGATGTCCTCCATTTAATTTCCCTCATTGTATCTCCATGTAGTGATCCAAGATATTCAAAACTCTCCACTTATTCCAGTTTTTCCTCATTGATATATATTTCAGCTGCCTTGTTTGTTTTGTCAGTTGTAATCAGTTTAGTTTTCTTTCCATTAAGATAGAGGTTTTCCTCTTCGCTGATCAGTTGTGTACTAACTTCATAACAATGTAAGATTTTCTACAGTTTTATCTATCTACTCCATCAAATGCATTCCCTTGATCTTCATAAGCTATGTGCAGTTTATAATTGTGTTCATCTGATTTTTCTGTTAGTTGTGTCAGGGAAAAGATGGCATCTGTACATTTCTTCTAAATCCCATATGCGTTTCATTTAACTGTGATTCAATCACTGGTCTCAGTCTATTCTCTATGATCTTGCAGAACATTTTTCCAGTATGGCTTATCAGTGAGACATCTCCATATTTGTTGCAGTCCCTTTTACTGTCTTATATCTTCCATACTGAAATAATTACAGCGTTTCTCTAGTCCTGTGGTGTTTCTTGTTTTTCTCATACAACGTATTAGAGTGTGTAAAGCCAAGCTATTCCAATTTTTCGCACATTTGATTAAGTCATTGGTTATTCCTTCACATCCAGGGGGTTTAGTCATTGGTGACATTCTGATGGCTTCTCTGATTTCAGCTTGTAGTATGTCTGGTTCCAATTCTATGATGTCAGCTGTGTTGTTATCATGAGTTTGGCTTGCCTCGGATGGTATATTGAGTAACTTGTCGAAGTACTCACTCTGTCGTTGTACTACCCTCTCAGGTTCGCATATTTGGATCGCCATTATCATCGTTCACAATCTCTGTTGGGTCGAAGTGCTCTCTTATCTTTCTCATTGCACCAATCTTTTTATAAAATATTTTCATAGATTCTATGTGATTGTTGTTTAATACTTCACTGTATTCCTGCCGTGATGTTACCTTTGCTTCTTTTATTACCCGCTTAGAGTGTCTTCTTACAGGTAGATATTCAATGTAGTCTAAATCCTCTTTACTTCTTACCCATTCTTTATATTTATGTTTCTTTTCTTTTACAGCATCTTTCACCTCATCATTCCACCATGTTATTATTTTCATTTCTCTACCTCCTTTTGTCATAGTACCACATATTTCATTTGCTGCTTGCAAAAGCTGGTTTTAAACAAGGCCCTTTTCTTTTCATTGATTTTATTTCTGTCATGAAGAGTTCTCCACTTTTCTTCTCAGATTCTTCTTTTACATTCTCTTTCTAGATCCTGCTTCCAAATACTCATGACATTTAATATGTCAAAAATGACCTATGTTTAATCTTCTTTATTAGCCAGACTACTTCTTCAATATAAAGTTCTTCCATTATGGATATATTTGATCTTGTGTTGTGTCCATGACTTTTGAATGGGTCTTTAGTAGCATTTCCATTTAAAGACATTAATATGTTTTCAGCTCTTTTGTAAAGTGTCCAGGTCTCACAGGCATATGTTGCGATGGGAAAGACACATGCCCTTTTTTAGTTCTATCTTTTCCTTCACACAACATCTTTAGTTGTTTTATTCAATAGTGATACATGTCCTTCTTTCAATTTCCACCATTGTAATTTCATTATTATTTAGTAATGATCGAAGACATTAAAATCCTTCGAACTCCTCAACTTTCTCGGCACAGATAAACATTTCAACTATTTTATTTCTTGTGTACATTGTTAACAGTACACATTTCTAGTCATCTATCTATCTATCTATCTATCTATCTATCTATCTATCTATCTATCTATCTATCTATCTATCTATCTATCTATCTATCTATCTATCTATCTATCTATCTATCTATCTGACTGTCTTTCGATCTGTTTGTCTATGTATCAGTCTCTCTGTCTGTCTACCTGTCTGTCTGTTGTTTGTCTTTCTGCATGTATGTTTTTTCCATTTTTCTCCAGTCCCTTACTATATGTAATATTGTTTTTGTTTCGTGGTTTCGGTGTGTCTTATTATTATACTTTTTAAAAAATCTTAATCAGTAGAAGTTTCCAATATATATATATATATATATATATATAATATATACATAATATTCCCTTACCACACAAAGAAACAACTGAATCAATTGTGTATCAAACACTAACAATTTGTAAGATGTACAGAAATGAAAACGATAGCGTAATAACTGTGTTTAACAACAGTATTTAGTTAACTTCTCGATTTACGAAGTTGTAGAGAACACTTTCACACGGTTAGTAATTTCACAAAATCAGTTTGATTAAAAGTATTATACGATAAGAAAATTCGAAAGGCATTCGTTTTTCAAAAGTGTGCGAAAGAAAAAAAGATGAATAAAACGCTATTTTTTACTATTTTTTCCTACCAACATAATAACTACCTATCTATCTGTCTATCTCTCTGTCTGTCTGATTGCATGTCTGTCTATCCAATGATATAATTATATATCAATACATCCAACATCCATCAATCCTTCAATTCATCCATCCGCCGTTCTAGTTTTCAATTCATTCTTCTATCCATTCTTACAATCAGCCATCAATCCATCCTTACAATCAGTCATCCACCCGTTCATGATGCTCATTATGCTTTTATAATGAACAGTGTTGTCAAATACACTAGTTAACTACATAACTTACACAATGTTCATATAGAGGTATTAAAATAAAATCATCGTTTTAAACATTAAAAGAAGCATTAACTAAACTAATATCAACAGAAAATGAAATATACCAAAGAAATTTCCTGAAAATATTTTATAACTCTGTTACTAATATTTTAAGTATTGAGGGAGGCATATTAGTTTTGAAGTATGTTAAAATAAAATGCTATCATACCGAATGACAGGTATTTAATTTTTCACCGCAGTCTACATCTTTATATTTTGTAGATTACATCTTTATATTTTGTAAAGTAAATACTTACTAGCTGTATTAATGTTTTGAAATATGGCACAGAAAAAGGATAGTACAATTGTTAGTGAAATTATTTCAAATGTTCTTATAATATTATTTCACTTTGGAAATCGAAATGTTATTTTTAAATACAGCCGTAGTTCAGAAAATTAATTGTGTAGATACATTTGGTATTTTTACGAAAATGTCACAACTTTTTATTTTATAAATGTCAGTAAAGTTATAAAATAAACCGCTTTTAATAATATATCTGTATTTATGTGTGTATATATGTGTTTATGTATGTATGTATGTGTGTATGTAAGTATGTACATATGTAAGGTATATCTATCTGTTTCATGCATGTAAATATGTCTATAACACGGTGCGGGTGACTTGTCCTGGAGTGACAGCTTGCATAACCTGACCACACCCAGATTTTTACTCCTGGCAGGTCGAACTAAGCTGGGAAGGTCTGCCCGGGTAAGGGTCAGACGAAACTTGCACCCTGATCCGCTAGGTGGGGGGGGGGCCTTTGGGGGGGGGGTTGGTGCATGGGGTCAACGACCCCTTTTAGTCAAAAAGATTAGTGTTATGGAACAGATAAAGAAGCATCGAAATTGGACAGATAAATATGGATTACGACTTTGAAACGTCAAAAATATTATGAGATTTGGAACATGTAATATGAAAAGTTTGCACAGACAAGGGACAACTAAAGAATTAGCAGATGAACTAAGTAGGTATGACATGGATGTTTCAGCATTACAGAAAATCAGGTGGTTTGGAGAAGATATAACAGTCAGAGGAGAAATATTACTGGTATACGGAGGAAATACCAATTGGAAGACGTGTTCTTTGTCAAGAGAAAATTATGGGACGTAGTGATGGACTTTAGTGTTACCAGTGAAAGAATCAGCAGCCTCCGCATCAAAGGAACAAAGTAAAATATAACAATGATTAATGTCCATGCAGCAACAGCTTTCTCTATGTAATAAATTTTCTCTGTGTAAAATACATTTTCTTTCTTTAATCCTCTTTACTTGTCAGCCTTCTTCAATATTAAGTTCTTGTAATATAGATAGATGTCCTCCATTTAATTTCCCTCATTGTATCTCCATGTAGTGATCCAAGATATTCAAAACTCTCCACTTATTCCAGTTTTTCCTCATTGATATATATTTCAGCTGCCTTGTTTGTTTTGTCAGTTGTAATCAGTTTAGTTTTCTTTCCATTAAGATAGAGGTTTTCCTCTTCGCTGATCAGTTGTGTACTAACTTCATAACAATGTAAGATTTTCTACAGTTTTATCTATCTACTCCATCAAATGCATTCCCTTGATCTTCATAAGCTATGTGCAGTTTATAATTGTGTTCATCTGATTTTTCTGTTAGTTGTGTCAGGGAAAAGATGGCATCTGTACATTTCTTCTAAATCCCATATGCGTTTCATTTAACTGTGATTCAATCACTGGTCTCAGTCTATTCTCTATGATCTTGCAGAACATTTTTCCAGTATGGCTTATCAGTGAGACATCTCCATATTTGTTGCAGTCCCTTTTACTGTCTTATATCTTCCATACTGAAATAATTACAGCGTTTCTCTAGTCCTGTGGTGTTTCTTGTTTTTCTCATACAACGTATTAGAGTGTGTAAAGCCAAGCTATTCCAATTTTTCGCACATTTGATTAAGTCATTGGTTATTCCTTCACATCCAGGGGGTTTAGTCATTGGTGACATTCTGATGGCTTCTCTGATTTCAGCTTGTAGTATGTCTGGTTCCAATTCTATGATGTCAGCTGTGTTGTTATCATGAGTTTGGCTTGCCTCGGATGGTATATTGAGTAACTTGTCGAAGTACTCACTCTGTCGTTGTACTACCCTCTCAGGTTCGCATATTTGGATCGCCATTATCATCGTTCACAATCTCTGTTGGGTCGAAGTGCTCTCTTATCTTTCTCATTGCACCAATCTTTTTATAAAATATTTTCATAGATTCTGTGTGGTTGTTGTTTAAAGCTTAACTGTATTCATGCCGTGATGTTACCTTTACTTCTTTTATTACCCGGTTAGACTGTCTTCTTACAGGTAGATATTCAATGTAGTCTAAATCCTCTTTACTTCTTATCCATTCTTTATATTTATGTTTCTTTTCTTTTACAGCATCTTTCACCTCATCATTCCACCATGTTATTATTTTCATTTCTCTACCTCCTTTTGTCATAGTACCACATATTTCATTTGCTGCTTGCAAAAGCTGGTTTTAAACAAGGCCCTTTTCTTTTCATTGATTTTATTTCTGTCATGAAGAGTTCTCCACTTTTCTTCTCAGATTCTTCTTTTACATTCTCTTTCTAGATCCTGCTTCCAAATACTCATGACATTTAATATGTCAAAAATGATCTATGTTGTGTCCATGACTTTTGGATGGGTCTTTAGTAGCATTTCCTTTCAAAGACATTAATATGTTTTCAGCTCTTTTGTAAAGTATCCAGGTCTCACAGGCATATGTTGCGATGGGAAAGACACATGCCCTTTTTTAGTTCTATCTTTTCCTCCACACAACATCTTTAGTTGTTTTATTCTATAGTGATACATGTCCTTCTTTCAATTTCCATCATTGTAATTTCATTATTATTTAGTAATGATCCAAGACATTAAAATTGTTCGAACTCTTCAACTTTCTCGGCATAGATAAACATTTCAACTATTTTATTTCTTGTGTACATTGTTAACAGTACACATTTCTAGTCATCTATCTATCTATCTATCTATCTATCTATCTATCTATCTATCTATCTATCTATCTATCTATCTATCTATCTATCTATCTATCTATCTACCTACCTACCTACCTACCTACCTACCTACCTACCTATCTATCTATCTATCTATCTATCTATCTATCTATCTATCTATCTATCTATCTATCTATCTATCTATCTATTTATCTAACTTAGAAAAGCAACTTGTTAGATATTGTTAGAAATTATTTTAATGTTTGTTTAAAAAAACATATGTTAGAAGATCTGTATTTACAATGTATTTTTATTTATGTATATGTCTGCGGGTGTATGTGTGCGTGAGTGCTATTTTATTAGGTTAATTATTTCTTCTCTTTTACCTTGAATGTAGTAGTTAAATCTTACACTCTTTTGATATGTTTTTACTAATTTAATTTGTATTTTTGTACTAAATCAAGTGTGTGGGAAGAATGAAAGATGGAGTGATGAAGGGCAGAATGTAAGACAGGCCTGCGTGCCCAATTCTTTACCCTTGAAAAATAAAGATTATTCATTCATTCATTCATTCATTCTATCTATCTATCTATCTATCTATCTATCTATCTATCTATCTATCTATCTATCTATCTATCTATCTATCTATCTATCTATCTATCTATCTATCTGTCAGTCTGTCTGTCTATCTGTCAGTCTGTCTGTCTGTCTATTTATCTATCTCTTACGACACATACGAACTAGTGAATCAGTTGTGTAACAAACACTTACAGCCTTTAAGATGTACAGCAGAAAAAACTTCACGTCAACGTAATAACTTTATTTAACAACAGGGTTTAGCTAATTCTAGATTTCCGAAGTTGCAGAGAACACTTTCACACAGACATTAATTTCGCAAAATCAGTTTGATTAAAAATATAAAACGATAAAAAATTGCTACCAGCATTCGTGTGAAAAAATTATACGAAATCAAAAATGAATAACAGTCTATTTTTTCTGTTTTATACCACCATAATAACTAGCTATCTATCTGTCCAACTCTCTATCTGTTTATCTGTTTCTCTGTCTATCTATCCACTGATGTAATTATATATCAATACATCCAACATCCGTCTATCCTTCAATTCATCCGTTATTTATTTCATTTTTCAATTCATTGTTTAATACATTCTTACAGTCAGCCATCAATCCATCCTTTTCAAATGAACAGTGTTGTCACATACAGTAGTTAACTACGTTATTAAAATAATGTATAGCAGTATATTGAATGTTAGGACGTAAGATAGATAACTCAACTGAGAATTAGAACATTTGTATAAAATGAGTTATCGTCTAAAGTAATCAGCTGTTTCTGAGTAGAGTCCATCTCCTTTATCTCGGGTTGAACTAAGGTCACGGATGGGGAATAACAGGAAAAAGGTCAGCTGAGAGAGAAATCATAAGACTGAGGGAAAGTTATGTTTTGTGTATCGTCTGAGATAGACGTAGATTAGGCTGTTAGAAATGCTGTTGTTTAAGAAATAGATGTAGAATAGAGTGTGTTAGGATATTCAGATGGCGACAGCAGTCTGCCGGAACATATATCGTGGAGATGTCCAGTCTTGTGTCCATGTTGATGCCTTTGTCGTTCTCGTCATACCGCTCATCGACTCATCGTCACCTTGTTCATCATTAAAGTCATTTCAACTGTAAAGTTGCTGCTTCTGTATTACTATTTCCACTGAGAGAGAATGAACCTGGGAGCAAGTAAGTCTGTGAAGTGAGTAATAAAACAGACGCAAACAAAGTAGAATAGTAATGTAAGAAAGAACATTATTCCAGTGGACAATTGTGGAAATATACACAGAAATCAATAGCAATACATCTACAGTTTACATTCTACACACAGAGGAGCAGGAGATAGATTGAATCACGTCACAGAGGAATCCTGCCTTAAATGTTCATATAGAGCTATGAAAGTAATACAATCATTTTAAACATTAAAAGAAGCAATAACTATAAGAATATGAACGGAAAAACAAATATACTAAAGAAAATTCCTGAAAACGTTTTATAATTCTGTTTTTAATATTTTCAGTAATGATGGAGGTATATTACTTTTGAAAATTGTATTAAAGTAAAAAGTAATCATACAAAATGACATGCATTTATTTTTTTATCAGTCTAAATCTTTATATTTTTTAGACTACATCTTTATATTTTGTAAATAAATACTTACCAACTATATTAATGTTTTGAAATATTGCACAGAAAAAGGACAGTGCAGATGTTAGTGACACTATTTCAACTGTTCTAATAATATTATTTCACTTTGGAAATCGAAATATTTTTAAATACAACCGTAATTCAGAAAATTAATTTTGTAGCTGCATTTGTTAGTTTTACGAAAATGTCACAACTTTTTATTGTATAAATATCTTTAAACAAAGAGAGTAAAATGATGTTAATTATACGTATATACAACCATATATTGTACATACATACAATCACGCATGTATATATACTTTCCTATATACATTCATTCATACATACATACATACATACATATATATGTGTATGTGTGTAAGTATGTATGTATGTATGAATGTATGTATGTATGTATGTATGAAGGATTGTATATAGAAAAGTATATACACATGCGTGATTGTATGTATGTACATATATAGCTATAACTGTTTTTTCTATTTATATATGTCTGTGTATTTGGAATTACGTTGCTTAAATATCAGAATAATCTCAATTCTATGTGTCTATAAGATTCCTATCTATCTATCTATCTATCTATCTATCTATCTATCTATCTATCTATCTATCTATCTATCTATCTATCTATCTAATCTATCTATCTATCTATCTATCTATCTAACTGTCTGACTGTCTTTCGATCTGTCTGTCTATGTATCAGTCTCTCTGTCTGTCTACCTGTCTGCCTGTCGTTTGTCTTTCTGCATGTATGTTTTTTACTTTTTTCTCCATTTCCTTATTATATGTAATATTGTTTTTGTTTCTTGGTTTAGGTGTGTTTTATTATTATATTTTTTGAAAATCATGTTCAGGACAAATTTGCTATATATATATATATATATATATATATATATATATATATATATATATACATCAGTTAAAAGTACTTTTTTCACGCAGGCTGTTACAATCTCGTGTTATAGTATGTTAACATTTCAAGTTACAGAGCTATCACTATTAACTATTGATATATTATAAGAAATAATGATGAATCGCATGTTTGTTTTTCATACGAATTTCAGATCTAACAGAAATATTTAAATGCATATAACCAATATATAAGAATGCTCACAACATTAAGGAATATAAATATTAGAGGAAACAAATGGGTTCTACTTTTAATTTAATTCTACATAAACATTCAAACAGTGAGTATATTGCACATATGCACATAATGTTTCGAAATATTTCATTTATTCCCTTACCACACAAGCAAACAACTGAATCAATTGTGTATCAAACACTTACGGTCTGTAAGATGTACAGAAATGAAAACGCCCACGTAATAACTGTGTTTAACAACAGTATTTAGTTAACTTCTCGATTTACGAAGTTGTAGAGAACACTTTCACACGGTTAGTAATTTCACAAAATCAGTTTGATTAAAAGTATTATACGATAAGAAAATTCGAAAGGCATTCTTTTTTCAAAAGTGTGCGAAATAAAAAAATGGAATAAAACGCTATTTTTTTCTATTTTTTCCTACCAATATAATAACTACCTATCTATCTGTCTATCTCTCTGTCTGTCTGATTGTATGTCTGTCTATCCATTGATGTAATTATATATCAATACATCCAACATCCATCAATCCTTCAATTCATCCATCCGCCGTTCTATTTTTCAATTCATTCTTCTATCCATTCTTACAATCAGCCATCAGTCCATCCTTACAATCAGTCATCCACCAGTTCATGAGACTCATGCTTTTATAATGAGCAGTGTTGTCAAATACACTAGTTAACTACTTAACTTACACAATGTTCATATAGAGGTATTGAAATAAAATCATCGTTTTAAACATTAAAAGAAGCATTAACTATAATAATATCAACAGAAAATGAAATATACCAAAGAAATTTCCTGAAAATATTTTATAACTCTGTTACTAATATTTTAAGTATTGAGGGAGGTATATTAGTTTTGATAACTATGTTAAAATAAAATGCTATCATATCGAAAGATAGGTATTTATTTTTCACCGCAATTTACATCTTTATATTTTGTAGATTACATCTTTATATTTTGTAAAGCAAATACTTACCAGCTGTATTAATGTTTTGAAATATGGCACAGAAAAAGGATAGTACAGCTGTTAGTGAAATTATTTCAAATATTCTTATAATATTATTTCACTTTGGAAATTAAAATTTTATTTTTAAATAAAATCGTAGTTCAGAAAATTAATTTTGTACATGAATTTGTTATTTTTATGAAAATGTCACAACTTTTTAAAAAAATATAATTAAAGACATAAAATAAACCGCTTTTAATTATATATCTGTATTTATATGTGTATATGTGTTTATGTATGTATGTGTGTATGCATGTATGTATGTATGTACATATGTAAGGTATAACTATCTGTTTCATGTATGTAAATATGTCTATAACACGGTGCGGGTCACTTGTCCTGGAGTGACAGTTTGCATAACCTGACCACACCCAGATTTTTACTCCTGGCATGTCCAACCAAGCTGGGAAGGTCTGCCCGGGTAGGGGTCAGACGAAACTTGCACGCTGATCCGCTAGGTGGGGGAGGGGGTTGGAGCATGGGGTCAACGACCCCTTTTCGTAGAAAAGATTAGTGTTATGGAACAGATAGAGAAGCCTCGAAATTGGACAGATAAATATGGATTACGACTTTGAAACATCAAAAACATTATGAGATTTGGAACATGGAATATGAGAAGTTTGTACAGACAAGGGCCAACAAAAGAATTAGCAGATGAACTAAGCAGGTATGACATGGATGTTTCAGCATTACAGGAAATCAGGTGGCTTGGAGAAGATATAACAGTCATAGGAGAAATGGTACTGGTATAGGGAGGTATTAAGAATGGAAGACATGAACTTTGTCAAGAGAAAATTATGGGACTTAGTGATGGACTTCAGTGCCACCAATGAAAGAATCAGCAGCCTCCACATCAGAGGAACAAAAAAAAATAAAACAATGATTAATGTGCATGCATTAACAGTTTACTGTGTGTAATAAGCTTTCTCTGTGTAAAATACGTTTTCTCTCTTTAATCCTCTTTATTTGTCAGCCTTCTTCAATATTAAGTTCTTGTAGTGTGGATATATTTGTTCTTTTTTGTGTCCATGATATTTGAAGAACTATTCTGTAGCATTTACATTCAAAGGTATTTATGTGTTCTCAGCTGTTGTGTTATGTGTCCAGGTCTCACAGGCATATGTTACGATGTGAAAGATGCATGCCCTGTTTCTCTCCACTTCCTTTCTGAAGAGCAATAGATATCCTCCTTTTAATTTACCTCATTGTATCTCCATTATTAGTTAGTAGTGATCCAAAATATTCACATCTCTCCTCCTTTTCCAGTTTTTTTTCATTTATACATATTAAATCTGTTTTGTTTGTTCTGTCATTTGTCATCAATTTAGTTTTCTTTGCATTAAGATAGACATTTTGCTTTTCATTATTCTTACGGACTGACATAATTAGTTTTTCCATTCCTTTTTGTGTTGTGGACAGTAATACTGTATCATCAGCATATCTAATTTCTGGTATTTCATAAACCTCCAATTGTTATAGCATCGTAATATTCTTTGACTATATTTTCTCCAACATTTCTCATTATGTTTTCAGTATACAAGTCAAATATGTAATGTGACATTTTGCACGCCTGACAACCAAGTTGTATTTTCATGTAACTTGTTATAATATCCCATTTATGTTTATTTCCTTTTATCTTAGAGAGAAATTAATGTCCTTAATTCATTCATTTGCATGTCCTTTGCAGAATTCTGCCTCAATAACAGCACTCCTGTAGGTTGTGAGCAAGATGGCCTGCTGCTGATGGATCCATTTGCAGATCATCAACGTTAAATAAGTACAGTGTGTGTGCGCACCCCTGACGGACCCCTTATGTCAGTTAAACCAAGCTGTTGTTTCACAATTTATTCTTAGTTCTGCCTGTTGGTCCATATACAACAATTATATTGTTAATTGTAGTAAATGTGATTGAAATCACACCATTATTTCCCACAGTTTCTGGTGTGTACACAATCAAATGCCTTTGAGTAGTCTGTAAAAGATAAATATAGATTCACATAAACTCTCTGCATTTCTCTATTATTAATCTTATACTGGATATATGATCTCTTGATCCTCTTCCTTGCCTGAAACCAGATTGAGTTATATTGATTTCTTCTTCTGTTTTCTTACGAAGTCTACCCATTATGATTTTTAACAGAATTTTACTGGCATGATTAATCAGGGCAACAGTTCTGTAGTTTGTGCATAATTTCAGGTTACCCATTTTTGGCAGTGGTATGAATATAGTTCTTTTCCATTATTTTGGTTAGTTGCCTGAATGTCATATCTTTTTACATAGTACATGATAGATTGTTGCAAATTCCTTTCCTCCTTCTTTAATAATTTCATCTGTTATCTCATCACATACTGGTGATTTACCATTTTTCAGATTCTTAGTTGCCCATAAAACTTCTTCTATTGTCGGTTCGGGTTCTTTCTCCCCCAATAATAAGTCACACTGTAGATTTCTGCTTTCACGGTCGGTTGTTTCATACATTCCTATGCAATTTTCCTTCCATCTTTTCCTCTGTCTCTGTCAAGGTATTCCCCATCTCGTCACACATTACATTTAGTTTAGGTGTGACATTTCTCTTTAATGTTTTCATTTCTTTAAGCATTTCACTATCTTTTCCACACTTATGATATCCCTCTATTCTTTCATAACAATCTTGTATGTATTGAGTTTTGTCTTTTCTTATGTTTCTTCGTATTTCTTTTGTTAAAGATCTATATTCATTTTTTTGGGTCACTTTCCGTTGCGTCTTAATTTCTCTTCTTTGTTTTATCAGTTCTAGTGGGACTGCTGTAGTTCATCCATTCTTTTGTGTTTTCTTTACTGGTACCATGTCTTTAGCTGTTGTTATTAAGATATCTCTGGCCTGCTTAGCCAATTCATCTGGTGTCATCTCCTCCTGTAGAGCCATCAGTATTTCGAAAAGGTTCTTCACTTCTATATCTTATTGTTCTGGTATTTTCGTAAGATCAAAGCGGAGTGGTCTTGATCCCGTAACTGTCTTTTTTAGCTTTATCTTCATGTCTGCTATTAATAACTCTTGGTCCATGTCACAATCGGCACCTGGTAAAGTTTTTGCTGATGTTATACTTGATCTCCATCTTCTTTGCAATAAAATGTAATCTATTTGGTTCTTGGTTTTCCAATCAGGTGATGCCCATGTGTAAAGTTTTCTTGGATGTTGTTTGAAAAGTGTGTTAGCGATCATTAGCTCATTTTCCACACAAAACACCATTAGATTGTCACCTGCCTCATTTCTATGTCCTATGCTAAATTTCCCCCACAACATATCTTTCGTCTTCTGCTCTTTCTGTACCAATCTTTGTATTAAAATCCCCCATCATTAATACAGTATCATTTTATCGTACCTGTTCTATCGTCGTTTGAAGTGTGTTATAAAAGTCTTCTACTTCCTCTTCTTCTGCTGCTGATGTAGATGCATATATCTGGATAATTGTTACATTTCTAGGAGCGCCCTTAATCTGATTGTGAGGATTCTATCACTTACTGGATTGTAACCTAGTAATGCTTTTTATGTTGATTTGACCAGGAAAAAAAGCCACTCCATTCTTTCCTCCTAATTCTCCAACAGAGTATATAAAGATATCATCATTTTCACTCTTGAGATGTACTGATCCTTTCCATCGATATTCGCTGATTCCCAAAATGTGTATCCCCGTTCTTTTCATCTCGTCATTTATTATTTGATACTTTTCCTCATTCATACTTCTTACATTCCATGTTCCTACTCTTATTTTTCTTGTTAGTTTGATGCAGGGATTTTCCTTAGTAATACCGTCAGGATTTTGTCCGTCATCACAGTTACTAGTACTGACCTACCATTGCTTTCCTTCCGGGCAGTGACTGAACTAGTCAGTGATCGTAGCCATTGTCCCTACATTGAGATCATCTGCCCACCATCATAGAATAGTGACCATAACCAACATTTTCTATCGGCTGCTCTGCCATTCCATCCACCACCTGCTCCCATGGCTTCACGTCACCCTGATCAGGGGGCTATACGGGTACTCCACCTTGCCCAAGGGTGTCCCGTAGAATAACGGAGTTAAAGAGGCGTCTTACTCTCCTGTGATAGAGGATACCCCTACACCGCAAACTAAGATCATCTATTAAAACTTTACAACAAATAATGATGACATTGCTAATGGTTTAACATGATACAAGCATTTAATTGTTAACAACAACTGGAAAAGAAAGCAGACAACATTTACTAATTGTGGGAATATAGATGTAAGAGAAAATCACTCGCACTACTTATTTTATATAATTCTTCAACAAAAATTTAACAATGCAGAAAAAAAAGTCATAACTATTCTATTCTATAGGAATTTACAAGTAATGATAGGAAATGACTTATTTGTTGTTTTGAAACACAGAGAACTGAATCTCGTGCATTATATAGTAATACTTCCGCATTGTATTTATAATTGTTAGGTATATAGAATCTAAAGAGTTAACGCTAAAGCTATGACGTTAACTCACAAATTATCTGTCTCTATAAATGTCTGACTGTTTGTCTATGCTCTTATAACTGCACAAGACTTATCCCCTTTTAAAACCTCGTTTAAGAAAAATCCCTCAAGCTATAGGCCAAATTCCATTCTATCACTTTTGTCAAAACCCCTAGAAAAACACATACAAAAAAAACACCCTTTCAACACACGCAAGAAAATGATTTGACTGTTGACTGTCAGTCAGCTTTTAGGCCGAAACATTTCTGACACACAGCTCTCAGAGAAATGACAGAGTATTGTTGTCTTATATAAATAATGATAAATTATGTGATGATGTCTTTGTTGGCTTTAAAAAAGCATTTGATATGATTGATTATGAAATCATAGTTAGAAAACTTGAGACTTATAGATTAATCCTGACTTAATGAGATTTATTACACCTTTTCTTTCCAACAAACGACAGATAGTTTGCCTCAAAAAATCTATGTCAAATTCATCTGTGGTTGATAATGAGATTTCACAGGGATCTAATCTTGGTCCTCTCCTTTTCACCATCTACGTCAATGATCTTCACTTCATCTCAAAACATCATCTAGTGACCTTTCATGTAAAACTTATAAGTAATATTCGCTCTTATATCTTCAGACTTTGTCAACATCCATTTGATATGGACTATATGTCTTTAAACCATAGTCTAAAGTAGTTTAAAGTATGGCTAGATTCTTGTAATTTTTTCTACTGCTTTTCTATAAATTTGTATATATAACTCACGGAAAAAAAGTAGCTGTGCAGTGGTGTCAAGCTTATCAATCACGTTGTCATGAGTGAAATGAAATCAGATTTGGCACGAAGTTTTGTCTGAGTGTTGTCCACTTCTCCGCACTGCACGAAGTTGATCGCACTATTCATGGGGAGATAACCACAGCTCCAGTGAAATCACGTGCGTGATCCATGATTGGTTACTGACCACGGATAAAATGAGGGTGAGTGTGTAATTCTATTCTCAGAGATCTCTTCACGTAATCGTTAAGATAGAAGTAGTGGAATTCCAACATAAACATCTTTTTTCATCATGCCAAGATTGAATGAACATCAGCGAGAAATAGCTGTTGGGATGTTAATGGCTGGATCAACAGTAGCAGCAATATCTCAATATTTTAATGTTCACAGAAACACAATATCACGCCTTCAAAGTCGTTTTAACCAAAATGATTCCGTTACTGACCGTCATAGAAGCGGCAGACCACGAGTTACCACCCTTGCACAAGACCGCTACATCCACCTCATGCACCTTCGTAACAGGTTTCTCCAGGCAACATGGACTGCCTGTAACATTCCAGGTGTAAGACGTGTGTCGGGCAAGATAGTGAGGAACGGACTTAGAGAGGTAAATCTCTTACCTCATAGGCCTGCAGTTAGACCAGTACTGACAGTTCGCCACAGACAAACCCGCTTGAACTGGGCCAGGCACCATGTGGCATGGCCTTATAATCAATGGAGACGGATCCTATTCACTGATGAGTCCAGATTCTGTCTGCAAGGCAATGATGGGCGTGCTTTAGTGTACAGGCGAAGAGGAGAACGCTTTGCGAATAACTGTGTGCTAGAGGTGGATAGGAGAAGAGGAGGCAGTGTAATGGTTTGGGGAGGAATTTCCTATGCTGGCTGAACAAACCTGGTCTTCCTCAATGGCAACCTTACAGGTTTACGATATAGGTACGAAATCATTACAAGACACGTAATGGCTTTTCTGGATGCTAATGGCCAAGACCTGATACTACAGCAGGATAACGCTCGCCCACATGTCGCACGTGTGGTCAGAGGCTACTTTCAACAGCATCAGATTACTGTCTTGCCATGGCCAGCAGTTTCACCGGACCTGTCACCTATCGAGCACATTTGGGATAAACTGGACCGCAGGTTGAGAAGACGACACAATCGTCTTGGAAACCGCCAAGAATTAGCCCAACCGTTGCAAGAAGAATGGAATAACATGTCTCAACAATTGATACAACTTGTCATTGGTTCGATGAGAAGGCGATGTCAAGCAGTGATAACTGCCCGAGGAGGACACACACAATATTTAAACCTTGATTTTCTGTTCTTGGGGTGGTGAACCACATTAGGAGAGCTTTCTTTTTCTTTTTTGTGACATGTGACTGGCCTGAAAGTTATCATTTTATCTGTTATTGGATAATAAAACATACTGTGTGCCAAATTTTATTTCAGTCATCACTTGAGCACGTTCATGGTGCTTTTTAAAGCATTGCACACTTACTTTTTTCCATGAGTAGATATATATATATATATATAAATATATATATATATGTATGGATGATGACAAAGTGATGACAACTGACAAAACAAACAAGGCAACTGAAATATGTATCAATGAGGAAAAACTGGAAGAAGTGGAGAGTTTTGAATATCTTGGATCACTACTAACTAATAATGGAGATACAATGAGGGAAATTAAACGGAGGACATCTATTGCTCTTCAGAAAGTAAAACAAATAAAGAATCTGTGGAGAGGAGCAGACAGAACCACAAAAATAAGATTTTTAAGGGCATGCATCTTTCCTATCGCAACATATGCCTGTGAGACCTGGACACTTAACAAAACAGCTGAGAAGCACATAAATGCCTTTGAATGTAAATGCTATAAAAGAGTTCTCCAGATATCGTGGACACAAACAAGAACAAATATATCTATACTACAAGAGCTTAATATTGAAGAAGGCTGGCTAGTAAAGAGGATTAAAGAGAGAAAACTTAAATATTTTGGCCACATTAAACGTCATGATAATTTAGAGAAGACCGTATTGGAAGGATACACAATGGGAAAAAGAAAAAGAGGAAGACCGAAACGAAGATGGCTGCAAGACATCGTTGATGATCTGGAAATGGATGCAGCAGCAGCAGGCCATCTTGCTCACAACCGAGAGGCCTACAGGAGTGCTGTTTGGGAGGCAAAGTTCCGCAAGGGACATGCAAAGGAATGAATGAATGGATGTATGTTAGCATGTATTTATGCATGTATGTATGTATGAATGAAAGTATACAAGCATGTATGATTGCATGTATGTACATACACCTGTTTTATGCATGTAAGTATGCCATTGTATATAGAATTAAGGTGTATACATGTCAGTATATTATTCTTTCTACATGTGTCTATAAATATGAATATGTATGTACGTATGTATGTATGTATGTATGTATGTATGTATGTATGTATGTATGTATCTATCTATCTATCTATCTATCTATCTATGTCTCTATCTATCTATTTATCATTCTATCTATCTATCTATCTTTCTATCTATCTATCTAACTATCTATCTATCTATCTATGTATCTATGTATCTATCTATCTATCTATTCATCTATCTATCTATCTATCTATCTATCTATCTATCTATCTATCTATCTATCTGTCTGTCTGTCTATCTATCTATGTATCTATCTATCTATCTATCTAATCTATCTATCTATCTATCTATCTATCTGTCTCTCTATTCTCCTGTGTCTCTGTCTGTCTATCTGTATGTATTTATTATTACTATTCTGGTCTATGCAAATCTGCAGGTAATGCTACGAAATGATTCATTTATTCTCTTACGACACAAACAAACGACTGAATCAGTTATGTAACAAACACTTACGGCCTGTAAGATGTACAGAAGAAAAAAGGTTAACGCCAATGCAATAACTTTATTTAACGAACTTCTCTATTGATGAAGTTCTAGACAACATCTTCTTCCTGAAAGAGGTAACGAACTACAAATAAATTGTTCCTCAAGAACCTTTGAGACAACAATAGCTTCTAGCTGTGCTCCAGCGGTAGAGCAAGAATCATTTTTCTTCACATATAAAAATATGTTTTCCCTCTTCAGTTAAGTAAGAAGGATACTCCTTTAGACCAAAGAGAAGTTGGCTGCAAGACATGGTTGATAATCTGCACATGGAACCATTAGCAGCAGTGAATCTTGCTCACAACCGGGAGATCTGCAGAAGAGCTTTAAAGGAGGCAAAGTTCAGCAAGGGACATGCAAATGACTGATTGACTGATCTATATAACTAAAAAGAGATACTTCTTTAGACCAAAGTGAAGATGATTGCAAGACATCGTTGATAATATGCACATGGAACCATTAGAAGCATGGAATCTTGCTCACAAGCTCAAGTTTTACAGAAGAGCTTTAAGGGAGTCAGAGTTCAGCAAGAGACATGCAAATGACTGATTGACTGACCTATATAACTAAAAAGAATTACGTGCAGAGTTTTCAATATAAAACAACCATTTTACTAAACACTAAAATGAACATTTACTAGAAGACTAGCAACAATAGAAACAAATATGCTAACGAACAATTCATGTAAGCTTGATGTATGTTTGCTACTAACATATACAGTAATGACAGAAGTACTCTGTTTCTGAAATGTGTAGTAGAATAAGAATAAATTTACCGAAAATCAAGAATATACTTTTTAACACATATGAACTGCAATATTATGTTTTATAATTAAAATACTTTCTAACTGTATTAATAATTTCCAATATGGATTGAACAAAAAACGATATTAAAAATGTAAGTGAAATTACTTCATATTTTCTACTAAGAATATTTAACTTTGAAACAAAGGTAATAAATTAAACAAAAAAGTAATTCAGTAAAAAAGGAATGGAAAAAACTAATTATGTCAATCCGTAAGAACAGTGAAGAGCAACGCTTATATCTTAATGCGAAGAAAACTAAATTAATGACAACTGACAAAACTAATAAGGTAGCTGAAATGTGTATCAATGAGTAAAAATTGGTAGAGGTTTGGAGTTTTGAATATCTTGGATCACTACAAACTAATAATGGAGATACAATGAGGGAAATTAAAAGTAGGAAATCTATCGTTCTTCAGCAAATTTTAAAAATTATAGAAGATGTGAAGAGGAACAGACAGAAGTACAAAAATATTATTTTTAGGAGTATGCATCTTTGACAACTCAACATATGCCTGTGAGACCTGGACACTTAACAAAACAGCTGAGAAACACATACACGTCTTTGAATGTAAATGCTACAGAAGAGTCTGTCACATATCATGAACAGAAAAGAGAACAAATATAGCCATACTACAAGATCTTATTTTTGAAGAAACGAACATAGTAAAGAGGATTAATCAGACAAAATTTTAATACTACTATCTATCTATCTATCTATCTATCTATCTATCTATCTATCTATCTATCTATCTATCTATCTATCTATCTATCTCTCTGTCTCTCTGTTTTCCTGTCTCTCCGTCTGTCTATCTGTATGTATTTATTATTACTATTCTGGTCCATGCAATTCTGCAGGTAATACTACGAAATGATCCATTTATTCTCTTACGACACAAACAAACGACTGAATCAGTTTTTTAACAAACACTTACCGCCTGTAAGATGTACAGAAGAGAAAAGGTTAACGCCAATGTAATAACTTTATTTAACGAACTTCTCTATTGATGAAGTTCTAGTGAACACTTTTACACAGCCGTTAATTTCACAAAATCATTTTGATTAAAAGGATTTTTATGTTATATGTTTTGTCACTGCATTATGGCACCAGTTTTTTCCCATCGTTATTTCCATCATTCTTATCTTCCGCGTCATTAAATTTGATGTCTATTGAATTTCAACCTACTCTCTTGGCTGTTACTAACGTCTTGTATTCTTCTTAAGTAGTAAACCTGTAAGTTGAAATCTCGTTGTACTGCTGTTATGTAATGAGAAGAATGAGGCTCTTAGATCAGTTTGTTAAACTTGTTCCTGAGAGAGTTAACAAACTACAAATTAGTTGTTTCTCTAGACCCTTTGAGACAACACTAGCTTCTAGCTGTGCTCTAGCTGTAGAGAAATGATCCATCTTCTTCACATATGAAGATATGTTTTTCCTCTTCAGTTAAGTAAGAAGGATACTTCTTTAGAGCAAGGAGAAGATGGCTGCAAGACATCGTTGATAATCTGCACATGGAACCATTAGCACCCGGACATCTTGCTTAAAACCGGGAGGTCTACTGATGAGCTTTTAGGGAGGCAAAGTTCCACAAGGGACATGCAAATGACGGACTTAATGATCTATATAACTAAAAATAATTACGTGCAGAATTTTTAATATAATACAACCATTCTACTTAAACACTAAAATGAACATTTACTAGAAGACTAGCAACAATAGAAACAAATATGCTAACGAACACTTCATGTAAGCTTGATGTATGTTTGCTACTAACATTTACAGTAATGACGGAAGTACTCTGTTTCTGAAATGTGTGGTAGAATAAGAATAAATTTACCGAAAATCAAGAACATACTTTTTAACACATATGAACTGCAATATTATGTTTTATAATTAAAATACTTTCTAACTGTATTAATAATTTCCAATATGGATTGAACAAAAAACGATATTAAAAATGTAAGTGAAATTACTTCATATTTTCTACTAAGAATATTTAACTTTGAAACAAAGGTAATAAATTAAACAAAAAAGTAATTCAGTAAAAAAGGAAGAGCAACGCTTATATCTTAATGCGAAGAAAACTAAATTAATGACAACTGACAAAACTAATAAGGTAGCTGAAATGTGTATCAATGAGTAAAAATTGGTAGAGGTTTGGAGTTTTGAATATCTTGGATCACTACAAACTAATAATGGAGATACAATGAGGGAAATTAAAAGTAGGAAATCTATCGTTCTTCAGCAAATTTTAAAAACTATAGAAGATGTGAAGAGGAACAGACAGAAGTACAAAAATATTATTTTTAAGAGTATGCATCTTTGACAACTCAACATATGCCTGTGAGACCTGGACACTTAACAAAACAGCTGAGAAACACATACACGTCTTTGAATGTAAATGCTACAGAAGAGTCTGTCACATATCATGAACAGAAAAGAGAACAAATATAGCCATACTACAAGATCTTATTTTTGAAGAAACGAACATAGTAAAGAGGATTAATCAGACAAAATTTTAATACGACTATCTATCTATCTATCTATCTATCTATCTATCTATCTATCTATCTATCTATCTATCTATCTATCTATCTATCTATCTATCTATCTATCTATCTATCTATCTATCTATCTATCTATCTCTCTGTCTGTCTATCTGTATGTATTTATTATTACTATTCTGGTCCATGCAATTCTGCAGGTAATACTACGAAATGATTCATTTATTCTCTTACGACACAAACAAACGACTGAATCAGTTTTGTAACAAACACTTACCGCCTGTAAGATGTACAGAAGAGAAAAGGTTAACGCCAATGTAATAACTTTATTTAACGAACTTCTCTATTGATGAAGTTCTAGTGAACACTTTTACACAGCCGTTAATTTCACAAAATCATTTTGATTAAAAGGATTTTTATGTTATATGTTTTGTCACTGCATTATGGCACCAGTTTTTTCCCATCGTTATTTCCATCATTCTTATCTTCCGCGTCATTAAATTTGATGTCTATTGAATTTCAACCTACTCTCTTGGCTGTTACTAACGTCTTGTATTCTTCTTAAGTAGTAAACCTGTAAGTTGAAATCTCGTTGTACTGCTGTTATGTAATGAGAAGAATGAGGCTCTTAGATCAGTTTGTTAAACTTGTTCCTGAGAGAGTTAACAAACTACAAATTAGTTGTTTCTCTAGACCCTTTGAGACAACACTAGCTTCTAGCTGTGCTCTAGCTGTAGAGAAATGATCCATCTTCTTCACATATGAAGATATGTTTTTCCTCTTCAGTTAAGTAAGAAGGATACTTCTTTAGAGCAAGGAGAAGATGGCTGCAAGACATCGTTGATAATCTGCACATGGAACCATTAGCACCCGGACATCTTGCTTAAAACCGGGAGGTCTACTGATGAGCTTTTAGGGAGGCAAAGTTCCACAAGGGACATGCAAATGACGGACTTAATGATCTATATAACTAAAACGATTACGTGCAGAATTTTTAATATAATACAACCATTCTACTTAAACACTAAAATGAACATTTACTAGAAGACTAGCAACAATAGAAACAAATATGCTAACGAACAATTCATGTAAGCTTGGTATATGTTTGCTACTAATATTTACAGTAATGACGGAAGTACTCTATTTCTGAAATGTATGGTAGAATAAGAATAAATATGTCGAAAATCAACAATATAATGTTAATACATATTGTAGCATGGCCTTGTAAGTAATGATTATAGTTATTATTATTACCATTAATGAATATGACTATGAAATTTACAGTAAAGAAAATAGTACCATTGGTGAAAGTCCTCGCGATATGGAGGATCCCTGTGAATAAGGAGTTATCCAAATAATCAGGCGCGGACCAACTGGCGGTAGACTCAGAGAGCGAGGTGAGGTAGTAGGTGACTCTACTACTCCTATAAAGTGCTTAAGGTGCTCAGTGAAGGGAATACCAGCGGGTAAGAGGCGCCTTAAAACCTCTCGCTCCCGTACCTTGCGGGTAGGACAGGGAGTCCAAATGCTAGCAGAGAGTTCGTACACAAACCGACAGAAGGCAACGGGAAACCACTGTTGTAGCTCACAAGAATATTTATGCATATTCAGAGTAATAGATTTGTCATGAACGACGTTAATGGATGTTCCTTTGGAACAGCCTCATCCGGTAGGGCAGCTCACGAGCCACAGGTGATGCCAGATCGTCATCAAGCTACTGGTGGCAAAACTAACAAGTTCACAACAGAAACATGCAATGTTAGAACTTTATTCCAGGCTGGAAAATTAGAAAATGTAAAGATGGAAATGTAAAGGATGAATATCAACGTATTAGGAATGAGTGAAGTTAGATGGACAGGTGCAGGGAAGATAAACTCAGATAAATATATAATAATATATTCATGACTGAGAAACATGAGATAGGAGTAGGAATACTATTTGACGAACAAACAGCAAAGACAACTGTAGGATATTTGAACATCTCGGACCGAGCCATGCTAGCACACATGGAAGGACGATCAATAAACATAAATATTATACAAGTGTACGCTCCAACATCTGAAAGTTCTGAAGAAGATGTACAGTTGTTTTATAATGACATAGAGACAGCCCTAAAATACACAAAGTCACATGAAGTTACCATAGTCATGGGAGATTTTAATGCCAAAGTTGGTAAAGGAAGAACTTCAGACATCGTTGGTGACTATGGACTGGGGGAGAGGAATGACAGAGGTTGTAAAATAATTCAATGGGCAAGAATACACAGCATGGTTGTAGGAAACACCTGGTTTAAACAAAATCATCGAAGACTGGCAACGTGATGTAGACGAGACAAAAAGACTTTTAACCAGACATATTAATCAACAAACGGTTCCGCAATGCATTACGGACAACAAAAACCATGCCAGGAGCTGACTGCAATAGTGATCATGACCCACTATGTGGAAAAATTCGAATAAAGCTAAAGAAAGCATGCAGAAAAGTGAGATACATCAAACGGAATACAGAACTCCTTACAAATGACCAAGAACTGCGAGAACAATACAAAGTTATTATAACAAATAGATACAATGCAATAGCAAAGATAAATAGTGTAGATGAACAATGGGCAATGTTAAGAGATTCGATCCACCAAACTGTTAAGGAGATAATACCACCGAAAAAAGAAGCCTCTAAAAATAAATAGATGACAGGCGACATCTTAGGACTGATGGACAAGAGGAGAAGGAGTAAAAATAATGAGAAAAAAAAATAAAGCAAGATAAATAAAGAAATAAGAGGCAAATGCAGAGAAGCAAAGGATGTGTTGTTAAATGAACAGTGCAGACAGATAGAGGACTCTCATAATAAAGATAGCAAAAACATGCACGAACGAAGTAGTGAACTCACAGGCAGGAAAACAAAATATACCACAGGATGCCTGAAATCGAAAGAAGGTAAAATGTTAATGGGAAAAGAAGACATTGTGGACAGGTGGACAGAGTATATCGGTGAGCTATATGGAGGAGAAAGACCAGAATTAATATCAGATACTGAAAACTGTGATGGACCACCAATACTTGAAGATGAAATCATAGATGCCATCAAACACATGAAGAAAAGAAAAGCAACTGGGCCAGATAATATAACAAAAGAAGAAATAGAGGCACTAGAGAAGACCGGAATAAAAATAATAACCAAGTTACTGAATGACATTTACAACAGTGGTTATATTCCCAATGACTTGATTAAATCCACGTGTATAGCACTACCAAAGAAACCAGGTGCAAAGGAATATGACGACCAACGGACTATCAGCCTCTCATGTCACATAACGAAGCTACTTCTGAGAATAATTATGAGAAGAACAAGGAAAAAGATAAAAATGGAAATAGCAGATGAACAGTTTGGATTTGTTGAAGGAAAGGGAACACACAATGCCATTTATGCTTTACGAACACTAACAGAAAGAGCTTTAGAAGTACAGAAAGATCTCTACTTATGCTTCATTGATTACACCAAGGCATTCGACAAGGTGAAACATAATGAACTTATTAAAATGCGTGAAGACATCAATATAGACTGCAAAGACCTGAGGATTGTAAGACATCTATACTGGCAGCAAGAAGCAGCAATTCGAGTTGAAAATAGAACTCGAAAATATCAACCTATAAAGAAAGGGGTGCGACAAGGATGTGTACTATCTCCAGACCTTTTTCTCTGTGTACAGCGAGAATATTCTAAGAACAATCATCACAGAACAGGGCATAAAATTTGAAGGATATAATATTAACAACCTTCGGTATGTTGACGACATAGTACTGATAGCTGAGAACCATCAAGACCTGCAAAATCTCTTGGATAAAGTCGCCAAAGAAAGTGAACAGAAAGGCCTTACTTTGAACATCAAAAAGACAGAGACTATGGTTATATCTTAGAAACAGAATCCACCAGCATGCAGTATAAAATTAAACGAAACTGTTCTAAAGCAAGTGCAGAAATTCAAATACCTTGGAGCAGTAATAACTTCAGATGGGAAATGCAGAACAGAAATTAGGAACAGAATAGGCCAAGCACAGACTGCATTTCAGAGAAAGAGAAACATATTAGCCAACACATCCTTATCAATGAATGTTGGAAAACGAGTCCTAAAATCATGTATTGTACCTAGCTTGTTATATGGAAATGAATCATGTACAATAGGCAAGTCTGCACAAAAATAATTGGAAGCAGCAGAAATGTGGTTTATTAGAAGAATGTTATGAATCCCCTGGACAGCAAAAATAACTAATGAAGAATTATGAGAAGAGCTGGAGAGACCAAAAAAAAAACTTGTAAAAAGATAAGAGAGACAATGTACTTTCATAGGACATGCAATGAGAAGAGGGGGCATTGAAAATATTATAACAACAGGAAAAATAGAAGGAAGAAGATCAAGAGGAGAATCAAGAGAAATGATACTGGACAGTCTGACGGGACGTTGTGAGAGGAGATCACCAACAGAGCTGGTGGCCTGCATGAAGGATCGTGTACTCTGGAGAAGCACAATAGCCAATGCCAGTCGGCACGGCACCTGATGTTGATGATGATTCGTTTAACAAAAGTATACGAAGTAAAAAAATGAATAAAAGTCTATTTTTTTCTATTTCATTCTTATATCTTATATATATCTTATAACCTTCCCGTGCCGTTAAACGTCACATAGGCCTCGTAAAGTAGTTCGCCAATTTTTCCTGTCTTCGGCGAGTCTTTCAACCTCATCAAAGGATTTTATGCCTGTTAACTTGGCCTCTCTTAATAATGTCCTCTTCAGAGTTTCACGCGGTCTGCCCCTTTTTCTTCGGCCTGTTGTGTTCCACTTGATAGCTTGTTTTGGGATTCTCTGATCATTTCTTCTCATCAAGTGACCAACTTATGTCCATCTCCTTTTCCTCATCACCCGTGAGACTGGTTGTTGTTCAGTCATCTGTCTTATCTCTGCATTGTTCTTGAATTCATTCCACTTGATGCCGAGTATTTTCCTTAGGCATTTGTTTTCAAAAGAGTCTAATTTCTTTTCTATTTCTTTAGTTGTTTTCCAGCTTTCGCATGCATAAATGAGGGTGGATATTATATTTGAATTGAATAGTCTTAACTTGGTTTTTGTGCTTATAACTTTTGAATTCCATATGTTCTCAAGATTCTTGAAGATTGATGCTGCTTTTGCAATTCTGATCCTAACTTCCTTTCTAGTGTCACCATCCTGGTCTATGTAGCTGCCAAGGTATGCAAATTGATTGACTTCTTCAATATCTGTACCTTCTATGTGTATTTTTCCATTTTGATTGATGGGAATTTTCATTATTTTTGTTTTGTCCTTGTTAATTTCAAGTCCTATTTTGCTAGCCAGTGAAGACAGGCTATCTGTTTTTTCTTGCATGGAATTCACATTATTACTGATAAGAGTTATGTCATCAGCAAAATCAAGATCTTCTAGTTGGGTCCCATGTACCCAGTCAATACCTGTGTTATCTGTGCAGCATTTTGTCATTATGAAGTCTATTGTAATCCCAAAAAGTAAAGGAGACAGTATACATCCTTGTTTCACGCCTGTTTCAATCTGGAACCATTCACTCATCCCTTCTTCTGTCTTGACTGCACAACCACATCCATTGTATAAGTCCTTAATGATGTTGACAATTTTAGATGGTATTCCATATAGACATAAAATTCTCCATAATGAATCTCTGTGTATGCTATCAAATGCCTTTTTAAAATCTATGAAGTTCAGTATTAATGGTTTCTGCTTTTCAATATGTTCAAGTATTATTCTGAGAGTAAAGATTTGGTTGAGACAGCTTCTCCCTTTTCGAAATCCTGCTTGTTCTTCTCTCATTGCAGTATCCACTATATCTTTGAGTCTATTCAAAATGACCTTGCAAAATACTTTTGACACAACTGATATTAAGGTTACTCCTCTCCAGTTGTTACAGTCACTAAGGTTGCCCTTTTTTGGTATTTTAACAATGATTCCTTTCTTCCAATTAGAAGGGATCTTTTCTTCTTTCCAAATCTTGTTAAACATTCTCTGTAGTTGTCTCATGTTGTCACTATTGATAGCTTTTAGCATCTCGGCTGTTATTTCATCTTCACCTGCAGCTTTGTTGTTAGCCATTAAATTCACTGCTGCTTCAATTTCATGCAATTTAATTTCATCTAGGTTGACATTTAGTTGTGGGGCTGGTAAGTCAGTTTCAAGGTTTAACAATTCTTTTGGGTGTGGTCGATTGAGTATTTCTTGGAAGTGTTCAGCCCATCTTTGCTTTTGGTCTTTATTTGATGTTAATAGTGTTCCAGTTTTGCTAAGGATTGGTCTTTCTTTAGATGTAATAGTACCTGTTAGCCTCTTTTGTATGTTATATAAAGTTTTGCTGTCTCCTGTTTTTGCTGCTTTTTCTGCCTCTTTCGCCATATTGTCTATGTATTCTCTTTTATCCCCTCTAGCTGAACTTTTTACTTTCTTGTCTATGTCTTTGTATTTTGCTTTTGCCAAATCTCTTTCATGATCTGCTTTTGCATTCAACATGTTTAATTTGATTGCTCGTCTTTCATGTATATACTTCCATGTTTTATCTGATATCCATGCTTTTCTATTTGGTTTTTCCAATCCAGTGTTTACTTTTGCTGCTGTGATTATGGCTGTGCTGTAAGAATTCCATAACTCATCTATACCTATCTCCTCAACTTCACTGGGTGTTTTGGAATGATTGGCAAGTTCCTGATTGAAATTAATGTTAGTATTTTCTTCTTGTAGGCTGTGGCTGTTTATCTTTCTGTGTACTGATTTCTTGTGTTGACTTTTCAATTTTAGTTTTATTTTCCCTATGCACAGGTTGTGATCACTGTTGACATCTGCACCCCTATAAGCCCTTACATCCATGAGAGATGTTCTGTATTGCTTTCTAATACAAAAATGGTCTATCTGGTTTCTAGTTCTATCATCTGGAGATATCCATGTTGTTTTATATATCTCTTTGTGTGGGAATATTGTGCCTCCAATGACCATGCCCTCTGTTAGACATACTTCAATTAATCTTTCTCCATTCTGATTAACCATGTCAATTCCTTCTTTCCCCATCACTTTTTCAACGTCGGTATTATCCTTCCCTACCTTAGCGTTGAAGTCCCCCATAGCAATTAAGCTGTCGTGTTTAGGGACTTTGTTGATGATTTGTTGTAATTGGTGATAGAAGTCGTCTTTCACATCATCATCTGCATCATTCGTGGGTGCATAACGCTGTATTATTGTCATTCTTCCGTGTCGTAGGTTGTATCGTGCTCTTATTATACGACTGTTCACCGGTTCCCATTCTACAAGGCTCTTTGCAGCTACATTTGACATAATAATGCCCACTCCTTCTCGGAATTTACCGTGATTTCTGCCTGAATGTATAATTAACTTACCGTTTTCCGCCGATCTTTTACCTGCTTCTGGCCATCGCATTTCGCTGATGCCCAGTATGTCTAGATGGTATCTCTCCATTTCTTTGATGACCTGGGTAGTTTTTGTTGGTGCTGCCATCGTTCTCACATTCCAGAATCCGATCTTTGTCACATGTTTGGGGCCGACGAATGAGCTCTTCGGAGTTGGCATCCCTGATGCTCGGTTGGTTTCTCTGCGAGTTTCCATAACGATATCTTTTTTTCCCATCTGGAGTTGCCTCTAGATAGGTCCCAGGATAAGGTCGGTAGCCTAATGCCCAACTCCTGGTACATGATATGTAACAGATCAAGCGGAAGTCCGCTGATTTCTGCATGCCGGCGAGAGCGTTTTAAAAACGACCGCCATCTTGCACGTCACGACGGAAGTCGTTTCATTCTACCAACATAATAACTACCTATATATCTGTCTATATTTCTGCCTGTTTGTCTGTTTCTCTGTCCGTCTCTCCATTGGCGTAATCATATATCCAACATCCATCTATCCATCAATTCATCCTTCAGTTCTTCCATTCTTCAATTTATCCTTCTATCCATTCCTACAATCAGCCATCAATCCATCCTTACAATCACCCATCCATCCATTCATTATGCTCATAAAGCTTATATAATGAATAGTGTTTCCAACAGTAGTTAACTACTTTACTAAAATATTGTTCATAAGGAGATATTAAAATAATACAATAGTTTTAAACATTAAAAGTAGCATTAACTAGAATAATACCAACAGAAAAACAAATATATCCAAGAAAATTACTGAAAATGTTTTATAACTCTGTTACCAATATTTTCAGTAATGACGGAGGTATATTAGCTATGAAAAGTATGTTAAAGTAAAAAGTAATCATACCGAATGATATGTATTTATTTGTTTAACGCAGTCTAAATCTTTATATTTTGTAGACTACATCTTTATAGTTTGTAAAGTAAATACTTGCCAGCTATGTTAATGTTTGAAATATGGCACAGAAAAAGGATAGCACAGATGTTAGTGAAATTATTTCAAATGTTCTTCTAATACTATTTCAGTTTGGAAATCGAAATGCTATTTTTAAATACAACCGTAGTTCAGAAAATTAATTTTGTACATGAATTTGTTAGTTTTACGAACATGTAACAACTTTTTATTTTATAAATATCAGTAAACTAAGAGAATAAAATGCTCTTAATTATGTATTCATGCATATAAATGTATATGTATATATATATATACGAGGGATATAAAGTGTCCTGATCCTTTCCATCGATGTTCACAGATTCCCAAAATGTGTATCCCCGTTCTTTTCATCTCTTCACTTATTATTTGATACTTTCCCTCATACATACTTCTTACATTCCATGTTCCTACTCTTATTTTTCTTTTTAGTTTGATGCAGGGATTTTCCTTGGTAACACTGTCAGGATTTTGTCCGTCATCACAATTAACTAGTACTGACCTCTGTCTCACACTCTTCCTCAGTGTTAAAATTAGATCTATCTGGCCTGGGGGACTCACCGCCAGATCTTTTTTCCTATTTGACTTTCCATGTTGCTGTTTGGGTTTCTTGGTATATTTCCAGAAATAGTTTACCATTGCTTTCTTTCCGGGCAGTGACTGTACTAGTCAGTGATCGTAGCCATTGTCCCTATATTGAGATCATCTGCCTACCATCATAGAATGGTGGCCATAACCAACGTTATCTGTCGGCTGCTCTCCCATTCCATCCACCACCTGCTGCCATGGCTTCATGTCCACCTGATCGGGGGGCTATACGGGTCCTCCACCTTAACCAAGGGTGTCCCGTAGACTGACGGAGGTAAGTAGGCATCTTACTTCTCCTTTGATAGTGGATACCCATACCCCGCTAACCGGTATATCTTTATATACTCTGGTGGAGAAGTAGAAGGAAAGAATGGAGTGGCTTTTTACTTGGACAAATCAACATCAAAAGCATTACTAGGTTACAATCCAGTAAGTGATAGAATCCTCACTATCAGACTTAAGGGTATTCCTAGAAACGTAACAATCACCCAGGTATATGCACCTACATCAGCAGCAGAAAAAGAGGAAGTAGAAGACTTTTATAACATACTGCAAATGACAATAGACCAGGTACGGAAAAATAATATTGTATTAATAATTGGGGATTTTAATGCACAGATTGGTACAGAAAGAGCAGAAATGAATGACATGTTGTAGGGAAATTTAACATAGGACATAGAAATGGGGCATGAGACAATCTAATGACGTTTTGAATGGAACATGAGCTAATGATTTTAACACACTTTTTAAACAACATCCAAGAAGACTTTACACATGGACATCACCTGATGGGAAAATCAAGAATCAAATAGATTACATTTTAGTGCAAAGAAGCTGGAGGTCAAGTATAACATCAGTAAAAACTTTACCAGGTGCTGATTGTGACACGGACCATGAGTTATTAATAGCAGACATGAAGATAAAGATAAAAAAAAGACAATTAGGGGATCAAGACCACTCCGCTTTGATCTTACAGAAATACCAGAACAATACGATATAGAAATGAAAAACTGTTTCGAAATTCTGAAGGCTGTACAGGAGGACATGACACTAGATGAATTAGCTACGCAGGCCAGAGATATCTTAATAACAACAGCTAAAGACATGATTCCAGTAAAGAAAACACAAAAGAATGGTTGGATTACAGCAGTCCCACTAGAACTGATAAAACAAATTAGAAAAATGAAGACGCAATGGAAAGTGACAAACAACAACAAAGAGGAATATAAAACTTTAACAAAAGAAGTACGAAGAAACATAAGAAAAAACAAAAAACGATACATACAAGATTGTTGTGAAAGAATAGAAGAACATAAGAAGTGTGGAAGAGATAGTTAAATGTTTAATGAAATGAGGACATTGACGAGAAATGTCACACCTAGGCTAAATGTAATTTGTTATGAGATGGGGAATACCTTGACAGAGACAGAGAATTTTCTAGAAAGATGGAAGGAATATTGCAGAGGAATGTATGAAACAACCGACTGTGAAAGCAGAAATCAACAGAGTGAATTATTATTGGAGGAGAAAGAAACCGAACCGATAATAGAAAAAGTTTTATGAGCAATAAAGAATCCGAAAAATGATAAATCACCAGGATGTGATGAGATAAAAGCTGAACTTATTAAAGCAGGAGGAAAGGAATGTGCAACAATCTATCATGTGCTATGTAAAAAGTTATGGCATTCGGGTATTTGGCTAAAGGAATGGAAAAGAACTGTATTCATACCACTGCCAAAAAAAGGTTAACCTGAAATTATGCACTAACTACAGAACTGATGCCCTGATTAGTCATGCCAGTAAAATTCTGTTAAAATCATAACAGGTAGACTTCGAAAGAAAATAGAAGAAGAAGTCAATATGGTCCCAGCTGGATTCAAGCAAGGAAGAGGATCAAGAGATCATATATTCAATATAAGATTAATAATAGAGAAATGCAGAGAGTTTAATGTGAATGTATATTTAGCCTTTATAGACTACTCGAGGCACTTGATTGTGTACAACACCAGAAACTTTCTGAAATATGGGAAAGAAATGGGATTTCCAACACATTTGACACAATTAACAACACTGCTGTATCCAGACCAACAAGCGGCACTAAGAATAAATGGTGAAACAACAAGTTGGTTTGACATAAAACAAGGGATCCTTCAGGGGTGTATATTGTCACCTTTCTTATTTAACTTGTATACTGAAAATATGAGGAATATTAGAGAAGATGTAGGCAAAGAATATTACGATGCCATAACAATTGGAGGTTATGAAATAGTAGAGATTAGATATGCTGATGACACAGTATTACTGTCCACAACACAAAAAGGAATGCAAAAACTAATCATGTCAGTCCATAAGAACAGCGAAGAACAAAACCTCTATCTTAATGTAAAGAAAACTAAATTGATGACAACTGACAAAACAAACAAGGCAGCTGAGATACTTATCAATGAGGAAAAATTGGTAGAAGTGGAAAATTTTGAATATCTTGGATCACTACTAACTAGTAATGGAGATACAGTGGGGGAAATTAAAAGGAGGACATCTATCGATCTTCAAAAATTAAAACAACTGGGGAATATGTGGAAAGGAGCAGACAGAACCACAAAAATAAGAATTTTGATGGCATGCATATTTCCCTTCGCATCATATGCCTGTAAGACCTGGACACTTGGCAGAACAGCTGAGAAAGGCATAAGTGCCTTTGAATGTGGGTGCTACAGAGGAGTTCTTCAAGTATCATGGGCACAGAAAATAACAAATATATCTATACTACAAGAACTTGATATTGATGAGGGCTGACTGGTAAAGAGAATTAAAGAGAGTTAACTTAAATATTTTAAACACATTGAACGTCATGATAGTCTAGAGAAGACCGTCTTGGAAGTACATGGTTGGAACTGGAAAGAGAGGAAGACCAAGGCGAAGATGGCTGCAAGACATCGTTGAGGACCTGCAAATGGATGTATCAGCAGCAAGCCATCTTGCTCACAAGCGAGAGGCCTACAGGAGTGCTGTTAGGGAGGCAAAGTTCCGCAAGGGACATGCTAATGAATGAATGAATTATATACGAGGGACGTTCAGAAAGTAATGCACCACATCGTTTGTTTCAGCTAATAATGAAGATATAAGAATTACATTTTGCACACTTTAAATATCGCATGTGTCGATTGTCTGAACCAAACTACACTGGAACCGGCCAAAGATTATGACTGATTTAACCGTTGAAATGGAGTGTGTTTGGAACTTGCGGTATAAGCAGCGAATTGTGACGGAATTTCTTGTTGCAGAGAAGAAAACTATTGTGAACATTCACAAGCGTTTATGTGATGTGTATGGAAGTTTTGGCAATCGACAGCAGTACAGTCAGTCGCTGGGTTCAGAGAATCAAAGAATCAATAAGTAAAGATAAAGAGTTGCATGATCGGCCGCGCAGTGGACGTCCTACCACAACTACCAAGGCAGAAATGTTGAAATGCGCTGAGGACATCATTCTTACTGCTAGGTGTATCACTACTCAACAATTGACCTTAAAGCTGTCAGTCAGCAATGGTAGTGCAAATGCAGTTATAAAAGCTCTCGGATTTTCTAATGTTTGAGCAAGATGGGTTCCTCAAAGTCTCACAAATCGATTGCAAAGGAAAGCACTTTCTTCTAAATTGTTGGAGCATTTCAATGATTATGGAGAGATCTTTTTGGCTAATATCGTAACAATTTACGAAACCTGAGCACATTACTTTCAATCTGAGACAAAAAGACAGTCAATGGAGTGGCATCATTCATAATCATCACGAACAAAGAAATTCAAGACAACTCCTTCAGCTGGTAAGATCATAATCTCTCTTTTGGGACAATGAAAGTGTGATTCTTATGGATGTTATGCGAAGAGGAGAGACAATCAGTTCTCATGCTTACATTAAGACAAAACTTAGTCAATGTTTTCGCAGATTTCGACCGCATAAGACTCCAGCAGACATGTTTCTCCTTCACGTCAACACTCGCTCTCACACAAATCTGACAACACGGCAAGCAATCAACAAGTTGGGTTAGACTGTACTACATCATCCACCCTATAGTCCCGATTTGGCACCCTCTGATTTCCATCTGTTTGGTCCACTTAAAGATGCACTCCAAGGGGTAAGATTTGAAAATGACGAAGGAATGATTCGTATAGTGTAGAAATGGCTACATAATCAAGAGAAAATATGGTACGGGCTAGGAATACATTGTTATCATGAGTTTGACTTGCCTCGTACGGTATATTGAGTAACTTGTCGAAGTACTGACTCTTCGCTGCATTAGTCTCTCATGTTCGCATATTGGATCGCCATTATCGTCGTTCACAATCTCAGTTTGGTCGAAGTGCTCTCTTATCTTTCTCATTGCGCTGATCTTTTTTTTATAAAAGATTGTCCTAGATTCTTTGTGATTGAGGTTTAAAGCTTAACTGTATTCCTGCCGTGATATTACCTTTGCTGCTTTTATTACCCGCTTAGAGCGTCTTCTTACAGGTAGATATTCAATGTAGTCTAGATCCTCTTTACTTCTTATCCATTCTTTATATTTATGTTTCTTTTCTTTTACAGCTTCTTTCGCATCATCATTCCACCATGTTATTATTTTCATTTTTCTACCTCCTTTTTTCATAGTACCACATGTTTCATTTGCTGCTTGCAAAAAAAAAACGGATTTTAAACAAGTTCCGTTCCTTTTCATTGATTTTATTTCTGTTGGTAAGTTTATTAAGAGTTCTCCGCTTTTCTTTTCATATTCCCCTTTCAAATTATCTTCCTTGACCTTGCTTCCAAATACTCATGACATTTAATATGTCCAAATTAATCTCTGTTTCATCTTCCTTACTAGCCAGACTTCTTCAATATAAAGTTATTGCAGCACAGCTATACTTGATCTTGTGTCGTGTCCATGATATTTGAATGAGTTTTTAGTAGCATTTCAATTCAAAGTCATTTATATATTTCTCAGCTGTTTTGTTAAGTGTCCAGATCTCACAGGTATATGTTCGATGGGAAAGATGTTTGCCATTCTTTTAGTTGCATCTTTTCCTCCACACAGCATCTTTAGTTGTTTTATTTTTAGAGAGATAGACATCCTTCTCTCAATTTCCATCATTGTAATTTCATTATTATTTAGTAATGATTCAAGATATTAAAACCCTTTCAACTCTTCCAATTTACTGCATAGATATATATATATATTTCACCTAACTTATTTGTTGTGTACATTGTTAACAATACATCTATCTATCTATCTATCTATCTATCTATCTATCTATCTATCTATCTATCTATCTATCTATCTATCTATCTATCTATCTATCTATCTGTCTGTCTGTCTGTCTGTCTGTCTGTCTGTCTGTCTGTCTATCAATCTGTCTATCTAACTATCTGAATGTATACATGATTACTATTCTGTTACATGCCAATCTGCCAGTAATGCTACGAAATGTTTCATTTATTCTCTTACAACACAAACAAACGACTGAATCAGTTGTGTAACAAACACTTACGTGCTGTAAGATGTACAGAAGAAGAAAAGTTAACGCCAACGTATTAACTGTATTTAACAACAGTGGTTAGCTAACTTCTCGATTTATGAAGTTGTAGAAAACACTTTCACACTGCCATTAATTTCATAAAAAGACTAAAAAGATTTTTATGTTATATGTTTTGTCACTGCCGTATGGCAGCAGATTTACTCCCTATCGTCATTCCATCATCCTCATCTTCCTCATCAATAAATTTGATATCTATTGAATTTGAACCTACTCTCTTGGCTGTTACTAACGTCTTGTATTGTTGTCAAGTAATAAGCCTGTAAGGTGAAGTGTAGTTGTACTGTTGCTATCTAGCGGGAAGAAAGAGATTGCCTGAGTGTAAATATTATCTGAGTATATTGAAGAACACACATTGAAGACTCTTAAATCAATCTGTTAAACTTGTTCCTGAGAGAGTTAACAAACTACCAATTAGTTGTCCCTTCTTCTTCATATATAAAGATATGTTTTTCCTCTTCAATTAAGTAAGGATACTCCTTTAGACCAAGGAGAAGATGGCTGCAAGACATCTTTGATAACCTGCACATGGAACCATTAGCAGCAGTGCATTTTGCTTTCAACCGAAAGGTCTACATGCGAGCTTTTAAAGAGGCAAAGTTTCGCAAGGGACATGCAAATGTCTGATTGACTGATCTATATAACTAAAAAAAGATTAAGTGCAGAGTTTTTTAATATAATACAACCATTCTACTTAAACACTCTCTCTCTCTCTCTGAACCTTAAGTGCCCAGGGCACATGGGGCTTCCGCAAGGGTTTTCCACAAATGCCTGTCCTTCGCCTTTTTTTTTTTTTCTCTTGCCCAGGTGAGCCCTCTATTGCTCAGCATCCTTTCTGCTGTTCTTCTCCATGTCTCTTTTGGTCTACCCTTACTTCTGCTCCCCTGTGGTGTCCATCTTAGTGCTATTTTTAGTAGTGAGTTGTCAGTCATTCGGAGCACATGTCCCAACCATCGCCAGCGTCTTTCCTCAATAATTGTTGTCAGTGGTTTCATCTGCACTTCTGCTAATAAGATGTTATTTCTTATGGTGTTTGGCCAAAATATTTTTTCTAATTCTTCGTAAACATTTAGTCTGGAAAGAATTCAACTTGTTTTCTATGGTTTTGGTGATTTTCCAGCATTCACTTCCATAGAGTAGTACACTTAGAACATTACTCTTAAATATCCTGATTTTTATATTTATGCTTAGTTTATTTGATTTCCATATATTCTGCAGCATTGCAAAAGCCTGGTTTGCTCTAGTAAGTCTGCTGTTGATGTCCTCTGTGCTGTCTCCATTTTCTACTACTCTGCTGCCAAAGTATACAAATTCGTTGACCTCCTCCACTAACTTGTTATCTACTCTGAGTATATTTCTGTTGTTCACATTTTGCTTCATTAACTTTGTCTTTCCTACATTGATCTTTAGTCCTATGTTGTTTGCATTCTGAGTTAGCTTGTTTATTTTATCTTGCATATCATTGCAACTGCTTGATAATAGACAAATGTCGTCCGCAAAGTCAAGGTCCTCCAGCACTGTGTCAAGGGTCCATTGAAATCCTCTGCGTTTGTCTGATGTTGCCTCCTTCATTAATCAGTCTACTGCCAAGATAAATAATGTTGGTGATAGTACACATCCCTGTTTCACTCCTGTTTGTACCCTAAAGCTGCTGGAGGTATGTTCTCCACAGATCACTTTGCACTGAAAACCCTCGTATAGGGCTTTGATTACATTTACTATTTTATGGGGGAGGCCATGCCATCTTAGGATTTTCCACAGTGCATCTCTGTTGACACTGTCAAAGACTTAAACACTAAAATGAACATATACTAGAAGACTAGCAACAATAGAAACATATATGCTAACGAACACTTAATGTAAGCTTGATATATGTTTGCTACTAACTTTTACAGTAATGACGGAGGTACTCTATTTCTGAAATGTGTGAAAGAAAAAGAATAATAATACTGAAAGTCAAGAATATAATTTTAACACATATGAGCTACATCATTACGTTTTATAATTAAAATATTTACCAGCTGTAATATTCAATATGGATATAGCAGTATATTGAATGTTTGGATGTTAGATTGATAACTCATCTGAGAATTGGAATATTTGTATAAAATGTGTTATCTTCTAAAGTAATCAGCTATTTGTGAGTAGAGTCCATCTGCTTTGTCTAGGATTGCACCAAGATCACGGATGGGGAATGACAGGAAAAAGGTCAGGTAAGAAAGAAATCATGTGACTGAGGGACAGTTGTGTTTTGTGTATCGTCTGAGACAGACGTAGATTAGGCTGTTAGAACTGTTGTTGTTTAGTGAAATAGATGTAGAGTAGAGTGTATTAGGTTGTTCTGATGGCGACAGTAGTCTGCCGGGCACATATATCGTGGAGATGTCCAGTCTTGTGTCCATGGATTTTATTGATGCCTTTTGTCGTTCTCGTCATATCGCTCATCGACTCATCGTCACCCCGTGGATCATTAAAGTCATTTCAACTGTAAAGTTGCTGCTTCTGTATTACTATTTCCACTGAGAGAGAATGAACCTGGGAGCAAGTAAGTCTGTGAAGTGAGTAACAAAACAGACGCAAACAACGTAGAATAGTAATGTAAGAAAGAACATTATTCCAGTGGACAGTTGTGGAAATATACACATAAATGAATAGCAATACATCTACAGTTTACATTCTACACACAGAAGAGCAGATAGAATGAATCACCACCCGAGTATTCTGCTTTAATTGGTGTTCGTGACTGGCACTGTCTTTCACGGAGAACAATAACAACAATAACAACATCAGCGACGACATTGCTTTCGTTAGTGCTGACTTTAGGAGCTTTTGTACATGTTCTAGACTACCCCTTCGTAATGCAGAGTCTGGGCGTGTTCTTTCATGGTCAACTGTTTTAAGTGGGGCAATGATCAGCCCCTATACCTCACGGAAAACTTGTGTAGTCCTGCCTTGTGACCGGCGCTGTGTCAAGGCTACAGTGTGGGCGCACGTGTCTAGCGCACTTCGTTACAGACTTTTTGCATTATATTACTGGATTATGCATTCTTCAACGTTTCGTGATTGCTGTTTTCACAGTTCTGATCCTAATTACCAGGCTGCATGTTATCCACTGCATTGTATATCGTTATGGTGCAGAAGTAGTCTATATGGAATTCTGCTACAACAGGTCACATTCGCTACGTGGATTTATTTTCTTGCATTTCGCTTTCGTTACAAGAAAAGGATTTCAAGTTGCCCAGATACGGGCACCCAGTTTGCTCATCCTCGTACAGCCACGACGGTATCCACGGGAATTGTGCCACCAGTATCTGTCGGATAGTCATATGTTGCAGTGACGGTATCTCCAGATATACCTGAGCCTACTTGATGTTACCTGAGAGGGCCAAGCTTGGGTCCTGTACTTGCCTGCATGCAGAAGGAGCCACTCCCTGGCTCTCCAGATTGAAGGTTACTGTCCTGTTTGCTATTTGCCTTGCATGAATAGAATCATTTGGACTTGGGTTATTGCTGTGAAGTTCCAGTCTCATCCAGTTGTCTGTTCGTGATGGATAGCTGTTCCGCGGAGGTCGAATGCCGCTGCTTAGCTTGTTACCCTAGCAAGCTTGTTACAATTCCAACTACGAACTCGGTTTATTTTCATCTGAACTGAACTGAACTGAACTGGATTACATAGGACAGATATCTTTCAGTGCGTTGACATTCCTAGCGCTTATGGAAACAATTACCGGATAGCAGAGTTGTCCCTTTTGTGCATTGATGATATGAAGAGTGTGCTGCTGGATGAAATATCATTGATTTCAGTGACTTGTTTTGGACATTAATATATGAACATTTTTGTTGTAGTGTATGTCACTAAACTGTATTCTTTGGTAGTAAACTTTTTTTTGTTTTTGGACATACAATTAGTGATAGATGTTATTGATTAGAAAAGTTGTTATTTTGAGAATTTCTTACAGGTAACAGACCTGATGTTGACTGAAATGAGACTATAACACTGGGACCAGGTATCCTGTGTTCCAGAAAAGTAAAATAGGTTCCTGTTTGTTTTGCTATGAAACAATTACCTTTCCCAGAGATTCCTGTTCTGGTGGTTATATTGTTCGAAGTGAAAAGCCCAGCAGTTAGTGCTTTACAGGACAGTTGTATAAGTGTTTACCATTAGAATGAGCTTAATGCTTACTGATGGGTAGTTACAAAATTAGACGTTACATAACTCGGATTGGAGTATGATGGAAGTTTGCCATATTTATATAGTCCTTTGGGAGGACTTATTGTAAGGCGGATTGCCTTTTACTCAGTTTCCTGTTATATCCATGTTGCGGATAGTCTCATGTGACAGATATAGGTTGGATTGTTATGATACCCTTATGCATATACCCTAATATGCTCATGTTGCGAGTAGGCACATGTGACAGATATAGGATGGTTTGTTATGGAGATTGCACATGTTATACTCTACTACTCATAGCGTTGAATATACAGGTGAGAGTAAGTAGTTATTTGAACAGAGTAAAAAGATACCAGTAAAGCTACTGTCTACAAGTAGATATTGAATCAATGATAGAGAAATGGTAGCCAGGCGAGAGAAACTTTCTATGGTTGAGTCCGCAGTGTGGTTTGTTAATACCCAGGCGGTTGCTCTTGATGAGAAAGACAGAACATTCCGCATGCTTGAGTTATATTACTGGACTGGAAAAAAATTATGTATAGGGTGAACTGTTGAGGTCCTTAAACCTGACCGGTTTCAAAACCGATTGATACACCTTGTGGGTCGAACTAAGGTTGTGTTCGATAGTAATTAATCTGATTCATTCTCTTTTTGAGAGTTCTTCCCTTCAGTAAAACTCTGCTTAGGAAGGGGGGTGGGGTGGGGTGGGAGATATCTATAGCAGTATATTGAATGTTTGGATATAAGATAGATAACTCATCTGAGAATAGGAATATTTGTATTAAATGTGTTATCTTCTAAAGTAATCAGCTGTTTGTGAGTACAGTCCATCTACTTTGTCTAGGATTGCACGAGGGTCACGAATGGGGAATGACAGGAAAAAGGTCAAGTGAGAAAGAAATCATATGACTGAGGGACAGTTGTGTTTTGTGTATCGTCTGAGACAGACGTAGATTAGGCTGTTAGAAATGTTGTTGTTTAGTGAAATAGATGTAGAATAAAGTGTATTAGATTGTTCTGATGGCGACAGTAGTCTGCGGGGCACATATATCGTGGAGATGCCCAGTCTTGTGTCCATGGATCTTGTTGATGCCTTTTGTCGTTCTCGTCATATCGCTCATCGACTCATCGTCACCCTGTGCATCATTAAAGTCATTTCAACTGTAACGTTGCTGCTTCTGTATTACTATTTCAAATTGAGAGAGAATGAACCTGGGAGCAAGTAAGTCTGTGAAGTGAGTAACAAAACAGACGCAAAACAACGTAGAGTAGTAATGTAAGGAAGAACATTATTCCAGTGGACAGTAGTGGAAATATACACATAAATGAATAGCAATACATCTACAGTTTACATTTTACACACAGAAGAGCAGATAGTACTGAACTAGGTGAAATTGCTTCATATTTTCTGCTAACAACATTTCACTTTCAGAGAATAAAAATAAATTAAATAAAAAAGTAATTCAGTAAATATTGAATGTAAAAATCAGATAAGAATAGTGAAGACCAAAACCTCTATCTTAATGTGAAGAAAATCAAGTGAATGACAAGTGACAAAACAAATAAGGCAGCAGAAATATATATCAGTGAGTAAAAATTGGAAGAGACGGAGAGTTCTGAATATCTTTGATCATTACTAACTAATAATGGAAATACAATTTCATTCATTCATTCATTCATTTGCACGTCCCTTGCGGAATTTTGCCTCCCTAACAGCACTCCTGTGGGCCTCTCGGTTGTGAGCAAGGTGCACTACTGCTGATACATTAATTCGCAAGCAACGTCTTGCAGCCATCGTCGCCTTGGTCTTCCTCTCTTTCATTATGTATACTTTCAATACTGTCTTCTCCGAATATTCTTGTCTTATCTTGTCCTGTCTCCTTCCATATCTTACCTTTCGCTGTTGAGGGAACATATAGACGTCGTGTTTGGGCTCGACGATTTGCTTCATATAATGGGATATGACAAGCTTTACATTGGTAACAATGTAACATATACCAATGTCCTCTGTTACCCACACATCATCATACTGTCTGGTGGTAACCGTGTAACATGGCCAAACCATCTGACTTGCTGTTTCTGGATGTAGTGTAATACTTGTGTTTCTCCAGCCTTTGCCCCGATGGTGTCATTTCTTATTTGGTCTCTTCTTGTCACATTTAGTATTCTCCTTGAACATCTCATTTCTGTCGTAGTGATTTTTCTTTTGTTCCTGGCTGTTAGTGTCCATGTTTGACATTGATATCATAGAGATGGGAGGAAAATTGTGTTGTACAGTGCCTTGTTTGTTTTAGTTGTAATGTATTTGTTTGTCAGTAAAGGAGTCATTTGTCCAATGACCTGATTTCCTTTATTGCATCTGTCCTCAAACTCAGCCTCAGTTGTCCCTGAAGATGATATGCTGCCTAAGTATTTGAAATGTTTCACTTGTTTCAAGGGCTGGTTGTCTAGGAAGATCTTTGTCTGGATTTCTCTCTCGCTATGGTCATGACTTCTATTTTTTTTCAGCACTGATCTTCAAAACAAAATGGCTAGCAAAATAGGACTTGAAATTAACAAGGACAAAACAAAAATAATGAAAATTCCCATCAATCAAAATGGAAAAATACACATAGAAGGGACAGATATTGAAGAAGTCAATCAATTTGCATACCTTGGCAACTACATAGACCAGGATGGTGACACTAGAAAGGAAGTTAGGATCAGAATTGCAAAAGCAGCATCAATCTTCAAGAATCTTGAGAACATATGGAATTCAAAAGTTATAAGCACAAAAACCAAGTTAAGACTATTCAATTCAAATGTAATATCCACCCTCATTTATGCATGCGAAAGCTGGAAAACAATTAAAGAAATAGAAAGGAAATTAGACTCTTTTGAAAACAAATGCCTAAGCAAAATACTCGGCATCAAGTAGAATGAATTCAAGAATAATGCAGAGATAAGACAGATGACTGAACAACAATCAGTCTCATGGGTGATCAGGAAAAGGAGATGGACATATGTTGGTCACTTGATGAGAAGAAATGATCAGAGAATCCCAAAACAAGCTATCAAGTGGAACACAACAGGCCGAAGAAAAGGGGGCAGACCGCGGGAAACTCTGAAGAGGACATTATTAAGAGAGGCCAAGTTAACAGGCATAAAATCCTTTGATGAGGTTGAAAGACTCACCGAAGACAGGAAAAATTGGCGAACTACTTTGCGAGACCTATGTGACGTTTAACGGCACGGGAAGGACATAAGATATAAGATATATAAGACTGATCTTCATGTTGTGGCTTTGACATGCCCTTGCTAAATTATCCATTTTCTGCTGTTGGTCTTTCTCTGATGTGGCTATAAGTGCTTGATTGTCAGCAAAAAGAATTTCATTGATTGCCCTCTTATTGAGTAAGTCTTCTGGAATGTGTTTTCGGTTTATTGGCATTATTTCTTACGTTGGTCTGTTGGGCAGCTTTGTCGTGAAATTTTTCAATGATTTTATTGCTGCTGGTAAGTTTGTGAACAGTTCTCTTGTCTTGTAATATTATTCTTTCACATTATCTTCCTAGATCATACTTTCAAATACTCATGACACTTAATATGTCCAAAATATTCTATGTTTAATTCTCTTTACTAGCCAGACTTCTTCAACATTAATTTCTTACAGTAAGGATATATTTGATCTTGTGTTGTGTCCATGATATTTGAAGGAGTTTTAGTAGCATTTCCATTCAAAGGCATAGATGCAAACGAGGAAGACGAAGACATTCAAAGGCATTAATGTGTTTCTCAGCTGTTTGGTTAAGTGTCCAGGTCTCACGGCCATATCTTGCGATGAGAAAGATGCATGCCCATAAAAATCTTTTTTATTTTGTAGTTCCATCTTTCAATTTCCCTCGTTGTAACTTCATTATTATTTATTAATGATCCAAGATATTAAGAACTTTCTACCACTTTCAATTTTTCTGCAATGATATATTCTTCAGTAACTTATATATGGCGGCCTGGTTAGCTGACTTGATAGACGCTTGGCTTACTAATCTGGTGGTACCGGGTTCAGTCCTAGCAATGGGATTTTTTTCTGGTACACACCAAAAAGGCCCCGGGGTTCATCCAGCCTCTAAAAATTTGTTCCAGAGAAATCTGGGAAGGTAGAGCGACCAGGGCGTGATACTGACCACATCACATTTTCATGTCATGGAAAATACGGGCCTAACATCGTATTCCCAAATATGCCTTAATGGCATGGAAACCTGAATTTTAACTACTTTTAAAAAATTTATTTGTTGTGTATGTTGTCACATCTATCTATCTATCCATCTATCTATCTATATATCTATCTATCTATCTATCTATCTATCTATCTATCTATCTATCTATCTATCTATCTATTTATCTATTTATCTATATCTATCCATCCATCCATCCATCCTTCCATCCATCCATCCATCCTTCCATCCATCTATCCATCCATCCATCCATCCATCCATCCTTCCATCCTTCCATCCATCCATCCATCCATCCATCCATCCATCCATCCATTCATCCATCCATCCAATGAATCTCAGTGTTAAATTGTTAAATTTGTTAATGGTGTTAAAAGGCAATAGTTATCAATATAAGTAAAATAAATTTTGTGCAAACATATTAAATATAATACATCCGTCCGTTGTAATTAAACACTGAAAGAAGCATTAATTAGAAGACTAGCAACAGTAGAAAGAAATATGGTAAAAAAAAAGTTAATGTAAACTTGGTATATGTCTGCTACTATCATTTACAGTAATAGCTGAGGTATACTATTTCTGAAATAAATGCTAATATGAGAGTAACTAGACTGAAAGTCAGTACTACAATTCTTAACATAAATGAACTACATAATTATATGTTGTAATTGAAAAACTTACGAACTGTATTAATATTTTAAAACACGGATTTGAAGAAAGATAGTATGAAAGTAAGTGAAATTGCTTCATGTGTTCTTATGACATTTCACTTTGACATTATGTACCCGTGCAAGGTTGTTTTCTCCAAATACTTGTGACGTTTAATATGTCGGAAATATACTCGGTTCAGTCTTCTTTACTATTTAGCCCTCTTCAATATTAAGTTCTTGAAGTATGAATATACTTGACCTTTTCTCTGTCCATGATATTTGATGGACTTTTGTATAGCATTTACATTGAAAGGCATCTATAAGTTTCTCAGCTCTTTTTTAAGTGTACAGGTCTCATGTACAAATGTTGCGATGAGAAAGATGCATGTCCAAAAAATTCTTCTTTTTGTAGTTTATTATTATTTTGTCTTCCTGTCCACATCCTCTTAAGTTGTTTTATTTTCGGAGGAGCGATAAATGTTCTTCTTTTTATTTCCTTTATTCTATCTCCATTATTACTTAGTCAGTCAGTCAGTCAGTCATTTGCATTCCCTTGCGGAACTGTGCATCCCTGACAGCTCTCCTGTAGGCCTCTCGGTTGTGAGCAAAATGCCCTGCTAGTTGGCTAAGTCGATAGTACCCTGTTCTCTCGTGGCTAGACGGCTGCTCGTCCTACCGGAGTCCGTGTTCGAATCCCAGGTAATTCTCTTGTGATTTTTCTTTCTCTCACGTCTCACTAAAGTGCTTTGTCTACGATTTTTTCGAGGTTTAATCCTACAATATTTGTTCTCTTACTTTACCGTACCAAAACCTCGTAGTTTCCTATTTTATAAAAAAATTGCTGCTGATGCATCCATTTGCAGATTATCAACGATGTCTTCCACCCATCTTCGCCTTGATCTTCCTCTCTTTCTTTTTTCCATTATGTACCTTTCCAAGAGTTGTCTTCTCTCGATTATCATGACGCTTCATGTGTGTCCAAAATATTTAAATTTTCTGTTTAATCCTCTTTACTAGCTAGCTTTCTTCTATGTTATGTTTTTATAGTATGGAAATATTTGTTCTTTTTTGTGTCCATGATATTTGAAGAACTCTTCTGTAGTATTTACATTCAAAGGCATTTATGTGTTTCTCGCCTGTTTTGTTAAGTATCCAGGTCTCATAGGCATATGTTGCACTGGGAAAGATGCATGCCATCAAAAATCTTATTTTTGTAGTTCTGTCTGTTCTTCTCCACAGATTCTTTAGTTCTTTTACTTTCTGAAGAGCGATAGATGTCCTCCTTTTAATTTCTCTCATTCTATCTCCGTTATTAGTTAGTAGATATTCAAAACTTTCCACTTCTTCCAATTTTTCCTCATTGATACATATTTCAACTGCCTTATTTGTTTTGTTAGGTGTCATCAGTTTAGTTTTCTTCGCATTAAGATAGAGGTTTTGCACTTCGCAGTTCTTAGGGATTGACATAATTAGTTTTTCCATTTCTTTTTGTTTTGTGGGCAGTGATACTGTGTCATCAGCATATCTAATCTCTGGTATTTCGTAACCTTCAATTGTTATGGCATCGTAATATTCTTTGTTTACATCTTCTCTAACATTCCTCAATATAATTTTAGTTTGCAAGTTAAATAAATAAGTCGACAGTATGCACCCCTGATGGACCCCTTGTTTTATGTCAAACAAAGTTGTTGTTTCACCATTTATTTTTACTGCAGCTTGTTGGTCTAGAACACAATAATTGGTGTATAAGTATACAACTATACACTAAACACTGCAGTAAAGCTGTGATACTAGAATGTATAAAATTGGAAAAAAGTAGGAGCAGCTTTATTACTTAACGATTACAAAGTTGTGACGTTTCGGCGTGAGCCTTAATCATACAAAAACATACAGGACAAAGAAATAGGGAGAGGAGATAAAGTATAGATTTACATGAATACTATTTTTAAAAAAATAAATAAATAAATAAAATTTTTTAAAGGAGTACTTAGCTGTAAATTGCAAGGTGTGGCTTGTCTGGCGGTGTGTGTCAGGAATGGATCTGGTAGGACGTGGAAATTGTTTAAATAGAGACCTGTGACATGTGGTCGGTGGGTTGTAACTGGGGGTGGTGGATGGGGAGCCGGGGAGGGGAGAGAGAGTGACGCACTACTGGCCTAGCTAGGAGAATTTGAAACAGGTGATTGGGGAAGAGGTGTTGCAGAGAAGAGGGGTTGCAGAGAAAATAGCGGGGTTGCAGAGTGATGCTGTGAGGAAGTTTGAAAAGTAAGAAGGGGCGGATTTAGTGGAGAGGTACTATAATGATTGACACGTTACACGTAACACGTAACACCATCTACTATAATGTACTATAATGATTGACACGTTACACGTAACACGTAACATCATCTTCTTCAATCATTATACACCTACACTGGTGAAATATGCCTAAACCGGCACACACCAGGGGTGGAACTTGATAGCTAGACATGTCATGCCACCTCCGCTCTAGAGGTCAGTAACGCCTGATAAACACCCATACTGGTGAATTTTGCCTAAACCGGCTCATACCAGGGGTGAATCTTGAAGGCTATGCATGTCACAGTACCTCTGCTCTAGAGGTCGGTCCCGTCCCAAACACGCTCATACTGGGATAATGCCTAAACCGGCTCAACCCAGGGGTAGAAGTCACTAGTGGCGAGGATTCGTCCTCCTGGACAAAAGCTCCATCCTGGTCACAACTAGGAAGGGTAGCGGCCACGACCGCCAAATGCTGAAGTCGGAGACACTGGACCAGGGAAGTCTAGATAGACAACCACCTCTCACCCGGCGGGGATGTTTGCGTATCCTAATCACGCTGAGGTTTTCCGGTGAGAAAGTCCAACCCTGGACTGGATGGGCAACCACCTCTCACCGGGCGGTGATACAAGGGTATCTCAAAACACGTCGAGGTTTTCCGGTGAGAAAGTCCAGTTCTGGCCTGGGTGGGCTACCGCCTCTCACCCAGCAGGGATGCACTGATATCCCAAACACGTCGAGGTCTTCCGGTGAGAAAGTCCAACCCTAGACTAAACTGGTGCAATGAAAACCACGGTGTCACGCAATCCCGCTTCCGAGACCCACCAAGAATACAGGCTAAAGCACTGTGATACTCTGAACCCCTTGTGGTCCTTTCGTGGATCTCGTGTGGTCTATTTTGGACCACACAGGGGACCACGGGACCTAACGAGGACCACAGTTGTGAATTCAGTAGGTTCACAGTGCGGTTTTTGGTGGTAGAAGTGAACGAAGAAGAAGAAGATGTAAATCTATACTTTATCTCCTCTCCCTATTTCTTTGTCCTGTATGTTTTTGTATGATCAAGGCTCACGCCGAAACGTCACAACTTTGTAATCGTTAAGTAATAAAGCTGCTCCTACTTTTTTCCAATTTTATACATTCTTGTTGGTCTAGATACAGCAGTGATGTTAATTGTATCAAATGTGTTGGAAATCCCTTTTTTATTATTTTCCAAAGTTTTTGGTGTTGTACACAATCACATGCCTTTGAATAGTCTATAAAGGATAAATATAGATTTACATTAAATTCTCTCTACATTTCTCTGTTATTAATCTTATATTGAATATATGATCTCTTGATCTTCTTCCTTGTCTAAAACCAGCTTGGACTATTTTGACTTCTTCTTCTATTTTCTTACAATTATTTTATGATTTGTAACAGAATTTTACTGGCATGACTAATCAGGGCAACAGTTCTGTATTTTGTGCATAATTCAAGTTAACCTTTTTTGGCAGTGGTAGGAGTATAATTCTTTTCCATTCTTTTGGCCAAATACTTGAATGCCACATCATTTTACATAGTGCAAGATAAATTGTTGCACATTCCTTTCCTCTTGCTTTAATAGCTTCAGCTGTTATCTCATCACATCCTGGCGATTTACCATGTTTCAGATTCTTTATTGCCCATAAATCATCTTCAATTGTTGGTTCATGTTCTTTCTCCTCCAGTAATAATTCACACTGTTGATTTCTGCTTTCATTGTTAGTTGTCTCATACATTCCTCTGCAATATTCCCTTCATCTTTCTAGAATTTCATCTGTCACTGTTAAGGTCTTCCCAACTTCGTCACAGAATGCATTACTGACAACAAAATGTATAAACTAGGAAAAAAGTAGGAACATCTTTATTATTTAACAAATACAAAGTCATGACAACAAAGACCATGCCAGAAGCTGAGCGCAATAGTGACCATGACTCACTCTGTGCAAACAAAAATAGAATAAAGCTAAAGAAAGCATGCAGAAATGTTAGAAACATCAAACTGAACGCCTTAGAAATGACCAAGAACTGCAAGAACAATACAGATTTATTATAACAGACAGATACAATGTACTGCAATGATAAATAGTATAGATGAACAAGGGACAATGTTAAGAGATTCTATCCACCAAACTGTTAAGGAGATAATACAACCAAATAGAAGCCCCCCCCCCAATAGAAAATAGATGACAGACGACATCCTGGGACTGGTGGACAAGAAAAAGAGTAGTAAGAATAGCCAAGAAAAATATAGCAGAATACATTTTAAAAAATAAGATGCAAATACAGAGAAGCAAAGGAAGTGTGGTTAAATGAACATTGCAGACAAATAGAGGACTGCCATAGTAAAGACAGCATAAATATGCACAAAAGAATTAGTGAACCTAAGGCAGGAAGACAAATTATACCACAGCATGCTGAAATCAAAAGAAGGTAAAATATTAATGGGAAAAAAAAGACATTGTGGACAGTTGGACAGAGTACATCGACGTAGAAAGACCAGAATTAACACCAGATACTGAAAACTGTGATCTGACCATCAGTCCTTGAATATGAAATTATAGATGCTATCAAACACATGAAAAAAGGAAAAGCGACTGGGCCTGATAGTATAGCAACAGAACAAATAGAGGCCCTAGAGGAGATAGGAATAAATATAATAACCAAGTTACTGAATGACATTTACAACAGTGGTTATTTCCCCAGTGACCTGCTTAGATCCATGTTTATATCAAAGAAACCAGGTGCAAAGTAAAATGATGACCACAGGACTATCAATCTCTCTTGTCACATGACAAAGCAACTTCTGAGAATTCCTCTGAGAAGAACAAAGAAAAAGATAAAAATGGAAACAGCAGATGAACAGTTTGGATTTTTTGGAGGAAAGAGAATACTCAAAGTCTTTTATGCCTTGCAAACGCTAACAGAAAGAGTTTTAGAAGTACAGAAAGCTCTTTACTTATGCTTCATTCGACAAGGTGAAACATGACGAGATAATTAAAATGCTTGAAGACATAAACATAGACGGCAAAGACCTGAGGATTGTAACATATCTGTACTGGGAGCAGGAAGCAGCGATTCGAGTTGAAAATAAAACTGGAAAATATAACCTATAAAACAAGGGATGCGACAGGGTTGTGTACTATCTCTAGACCTTTTATTTTTATTTTTCTCTCTTTACAACGAGAAAATTCTATAAACCGAACCAGGTGTAAAAGTCGGAGGATACATTATTATGAACCTTCGGTATGCTGACGACACCGTACTGATAGCTGAGAACCAACAAGACCTGCAAAATCTCTTGGATAAAGTCGCCCAAACAAGTGAACAAGAAGGCTTACTTTGAACATAAAAAAACAGAGACTATGGCTATATCTAAGAAACAGAATCCACCAACATACAGTATAAAATGAAATGGAACTGTTCTAAAGCAGGTGCAGAAATTCAAATACCTTGGAGCAGTAATAACTTCAGATGGGAAATACAGAACAGAAATTAGGAACAAAATAGCCAAAGCAAAGACTGCATTTCAGAGAATGAGAAACATATTATCCAACACATCCTCATCAATGAATGTTAGAAAACGAGACCTAAAATGCTATATTGAACCTGTCTTGTTATATGGAAGTGAATCATAGACAATAGGCAAATCTGCACAAAAATCATTGGAAGAAGTAGAAATGTGGTTTATTAGAAGTATTAAAAAAAGGAAAGGTAATCCTGTCATGCCTTAGAGGCACATAGGGATATGGTGTTAGTGCCCATATTTCCATTTATTAGAAGAATGTTGCGAATTCCCTGGACAGCAAAAATAACTAATGAAGAATGTATGAGAAGAGCTGGAGAGACAACAAATCTTGTCAAAAAAATAAAAGAGAGACAATGTACTTTCACAGAACATGCAATGAGAAGAGGGGGCATTGAAAATATAACAACAGAAAAAATAGAGGGAAGAAGATCCAGAGGAAGACCAAGAAAATGGTACTGGACAGTCTGACGAGATGGTGTGAGAGATCACCAACTGAGCTGATGGCCTGCATAAAGGATCGGGTACTCTGGAGAAGCATAATAGCCAACGCCAGTCGGCACGGCACCCAATGATGATGATGATATGGTACATATTATTCGTTATTTTGCATGAATTTCCGCTTACGCGAGGGGTCTTAGAACGTACTGGCAGAATCTTACTGTATAGTCCTCATTTAACTGTGTCTGATGCAGACTCTATATTTAGTTGCTCTATTACTCTGAGTGGTTAGTGCACTGGTCTCTCATGGCGAAGGTCGGTGGTTCGAATCCGGCCGCAGGCACCCCAGTCACCCAGCTATAGAAATGGGTACCTAGCTTCTTCTGGAGTTGGAGAAGGAAAGGCGTCCATGCGTGATACTGACCATATCACCCTTTAATGTGCTGACAGGTCAAGGTAAATATGAGCACTAAATCCCTATGTGCCTCTAAGATATGACAGGATTACCTTGACCTTATTACTCTGCAGTTTGCTATAATGTCTTCCTAGTTCTTTTCACTGATTAAAATGTATATTATAGATTCCATAATTTGTATGTTTTTTGTCTCATACCCTCTTTCAGTTCGCAATATTTCAGTAACAAAGTACGTAATAATTTGTTCATACAATATACCCCTGGAAACATTCATTTACTCAACGTGATTATAGTTGATAGAAACTCAGCATTTACAACATCTTGTGTATGACCTTTTTTCCTGCCTTTAATAGTAATAAACTTTTTATCATTTACTGCAGACAGCTTGATACTGCAAGTTTTCAGAGCTGTTAGGATGTTGATGTACATAGCTGATATGATGATGATGTAAAGACCCAACAGGATGGTAGGGTATGGAGTTAATAGTATAGTGATGTGCATACTTGACAGTACAACGATGTGCAGAGCTGATAGTACACTGAGTTACAGAGTTGAGATTACATTGGCGTATAGGGCTTTTTGATGAGGTTGAAAGGCTCGCCGAAGACAGGAAAAATTGGCGAACTACCTTGTGAGCCCTATGTGACGTTTAACGGTACGGGAAGGATATAAGATATAATAAAGTACTTTCGTGTACGAAACTGATACAATGTTGATGTACAGAGCTTACAAGTGTTAATGTGCAGAACTAACAAGATATTGATGTACGTTATAAGTATTAATGTGCAGAACTAATAGGACATTGAAGTACATTAGAAGTATTAATGTGCAGAACTAATAGGACACTGAAGTACGTTGTAAGTATTAATGTGCAGAACTAATAGGACATTGAAGTGCGTTGTAAGTATTAATGTGCAGAACTAATAGGACACTGAAGTAGATTGTAAGTAGCTAAACCATTTTTCATCCTTCACTTTAAAAAAGTTTTCCACTATTCAGTCTTCTAAAAGTTTTTTTAATTCCTGTGTGCAGATGATAATATGCCTCTTTGTCTCTTTCTGTATATTCTGTTTGTGTTTTGCGTATATTTTATGCATATTTTGTGTACATGTATGTACTGAGTATTATATTCCTACACTGAAAACTGTAACACTATTATAGAAATCTTTTGTCAAAACAAACATTTTCTTCTCTACAAATAATACAAATTGTACATTTAATAACAGATTTGAACTCTCCAGTACATAAAGCTAATCAGATATTTTATCTTTTATATAAGTACAGATTTATGCTTTAAGACATACTCACCGGCGACTGACAGAGAAATCAATAAGCACAGCATAGCAGTGATCATAATGACCTTCATGGTGTCGGCTTTCTGGAAGACTGAGGATTAAATATACAGCAGGCCCACAGGGATTAGTAGACGCTGGATAAATGTAGATTCTGGTTGCTATGAAAAACAGACCTAACTAATACTATACCGTACCATAAACTCCGATATGACTTGATATTATTGTTAAAATACTTTAGTTAAAAGTAAATTGAAACAAATAAAGACAAAGTTAATTTAATATAACACCGTTTTTTTTTTAAAAATAAAATCAGCTTTGTAAATGCAGCGTGAAATTTTAGTTAAATGACAATCAGTTAACTTTTCAACTTAATGAAATTTACAAACATAATTTTGTTAAGTTCAATTAACTTAGAAGAAAAACAAACACAACCATACACATTTAAGACTGTTAAAATAGGGTTGGGGCGCCAAGTTCAACTTATATTTCTGCTAGAAATTCATAATAGTTTAACTTTTATATAAAAAAATGTATTTATTCACTTCTTTGTCGCTTGCTTGAGAGTGCCTGTTGGTTTAATTTCGGAGTTCTGGTTAACGGAGAGTCTAAAGCGCTCAATTTACATCAATTACTGGATAACGGAGAGTCTACAGCACTCAATTTACATCAATTACTGAATAACGGAGAGTCTACAGCACTCAATTTACATCAATTACTGGTTAACGGAGAGTCTACAGCACTCAATTTACATCAATTACTGGTTAACGGAGAGTCTACAGCACTCAATTTACATCAATTACTAGTTAACGGAGAGTCTACAGCACTCAATTTACATCAATTACTGGATAACGGAGAGTCTACAGCACTCAATTTACATCAATTACTGGATAACGGAGAGTCTACAGCACTCTATTTACATCAATTACTGGTTAACGGAGAGTCTACAGCACTCTATTTACATCAATTACTGAATAACGGAGAGTCTACAGCACTCTATTTACATCTATTACTGGATAACAGAGTCTACAACACTCAATTTACATCAATTACAGGATAACAGAGTCTACAGCACTTAATTTACATCAATTACTGGATAACGGAGAAATTAGAATATTAGTATTTGAGAAAAATTCGGTTTTTAAAATTTGAATATTTAAAACGCACATTTTTCTGGAGTAGGCTATAATATGATATATAAGTTATAAAACATTAAATCAATGATATGTTGTACTTTCATCCACTTTCTACAGCGGTATTAGTAATATTAGTACTATAGCAAATATTTTAATGATACCAATGCCTTGTATGCACTCGAACATGCCTAATTTGCATCTACGGTATGTTATGTTTTGCCACGTACACGTCTATTATAATCTGTTTATAGCAGACACAACAACAACAATAACAACAGGACGCGTGCGCATGGTCCAAGCCGCGAAGTAGAGAGGCGCTAGCAAGGTGAAGGATTTTTATCAATAGTGCCCCTAACACGTCTAAGGCTTTAGACTTGACTTGAGGCTGTTTTTAAGGACTTGACCCTCGACCTGAAGCTTTTTGTAAGGACTTGAGACTCGACTTGAAACTTTTGCAAGGACTTGAGACTCGACTTGAAACTTTTCCAAGGACTTGAGACTCGACTTGAAACTTTTCCAAGGACTTGAGACTCGACTTGAAACTTTTCCAAGGACTTGAGACTCGACTTGAAACTTTTGCAAGGACTTGAGACTCGACTTGAAACTTTTGCAAGGACTTGAGACTCGACTTGTCGCTGCTTACAAGAACTTGGGACCTGTCATGAAGGAGTTGAATGCACCTCTGTAATTTGTGTAGGAATACGGACGGTAGTCCAAACATTAAGGGAATAAAGAGGAGTCTAAACTTCTGCAGTCTGTGCAAGGCTGGCAAAAAATTCTCAAATGTTGGTGTTGTAACCACGTGCTATTTTTGTAATAAAAGTTCACACACAGTTCACAGAAACGCCTAAACATAGTTCACACTAAGAATGGCATGAACATACAAGAAGTTCACGTAAAGAAGAACCGTATGAACATAATTTACCCCAAGAAGATCTGTATAAACATATCTGGCACCAAGAAGAAGGGTTAGAACATATTTCACACCAAACATTGTTTATTTATACGTCACACACGGAACAGTTATACTCACGTCAGTAGATTCAGGCAGCGGTTAATGAAATCTTCTGAGAGGTTGTACAGTGACTAGTGGTAATAGCCTGTCTATTTATACAGTTTGTTCAAGGTTTTCGCTGAGGCAGAAAATAAAAGAAACAATTTTTTTTCCTTGATCAATTATCATTTATTCACCGAATTATTTGGATCAAAGCAACCTTATTATCATTTATTCACCGAATTATTTGGATCAAAGCAACCTTGACTTTGTTTTTGGATCAGTTTTTTCTAAGTGAGAACAACCCTGACTTTTGTTCATCAGATGACAGATGTCATTGTATGTATGATTTAATGATTCAGACCTTTAACAACTGCCCGAGAACCGTTGTTTGGAAAGAGACAAAGCGCATTTTGTCCTTTCTTTTCTGTCTCAGTTAAAATGACTGATTATTTGTCACTGTTGAGTAGGGTTTCTGTGACATTAGCAGTATCATCTGTTTCATCGAGCATTATTTTTTTTCTGTTATATTTGTGCTTTTGTATAACTCACAAGAAAAACACCATCTGTTACCAGACAAAGTAGATTGTCTTGCTCCGCAAGATTGTCCATCTGTGCGACTGTATGCGTGTGTGTGTGTGTGAGAGAGAGAGAGAGAGAGAGAGAGAGAGAATAAAATTATATTTGAAAATTACACCGACTCACTAACAAATTGTTTACTTTTCTTAATTTCATTCTATCAAATTTGGCAATGTTTTCTTTTATATCTACTTAAGCACATAAACCATCTTCGCTGGTTATTAATGCACGATTAACAAACAATTCTTGTGATTTACTCTCTCGTACCAGGGAGCTCTGGAATGTTGTCGACGCGACCAAGATGGGAATGACCTAGAGCCACGGAACTTCGATGTTATTCCACCCAGAATTTCAACATACTTGGCTCATCGTTTCTCAAGTTTCTTTAAATTTTCCGCCAAAAACTTGATATCAGGTCACTGAAATACTGCTCTGTTGCTGCTGTCACATCAGAATCACTCGAAATTTCCTGCCTTTAAAGTATATGTTGACGGTTGGGATACTTTAAACAGTCAGGCGGAGCACATCGGGTGAGTAGGATGGATGATCTATGCACTCAAACTCCAAATTCTTCAATACATCTAACGTCTTGTGAGCCTTGCGAGCAGATGCATTTGTCCTTCAAAAAAAAAACAAACAAAGAAAACATCTTTACCCATCTTCCTTTGCCGTTTTTTCTTTCATATCATCCATTAATCGGCACATAAAGTTATGGTAGTATTCTGCATTAACTTTTTGACCCTTCGGAAGATACCATGACTTTTCCTGTTGACTTTTGCGTTTTGACTTTCTTCTGTCACAGAGAACCCGAGTGCCGCCTCTGTAAGGACTATTGTTTGGTCTCAGGATCATAGTACTGTAACAATGTTCCATCAACAGTAACCAGTTGTTCCAAAACCCTATCACTAGATCACTCAAAATGCTGCAAAGAAAACTTAGATGTGTCTATTCTATTTCGTTTTTCGTCGACATTCAAACATTTCCGCACCCATGTGGCCAATAATTTCTGCAAACCGAGATGTTCACCAATTATAAACCCAACTCGGTCCCTGGATATCTCCAGCGTTTCACCAGTTGTTGTAGCCGAGAACTTGTCAATCTGCCACAATCAGGTCATGAGCATGATCAATGATTTCCGGAGCTGACACCGTTGAAGGCCATCTAGAGGGTGGATGACAGAAGAGTACCATATGGTAAACAACATGGCGCTAGACCCCAGGTGGTTTGAAATTACTGCTACTGATATCAATGGCTCGAGCCATCTTCTTATTACAAACTTTTCTTCCTTCTTCTCCCTACCTGTGTTCGTGAAAATGCGCCATACGCCTCAATCTAACTACTTCACTAGTGCCAGTTTTACAACATTTATCTAACTCTCCTTCTTTAGTGCCAGTTTTACAACATTTATCTAACTCTCCTTCTTTAGTGCCAGTTTTACAACATTTATCTAACTCTACTTCAATAGTTAGTATTTTACACCATTTATCTAACTCTACTTCACTAGTGCCAGTTTTACAACATTTATCTAACTACTTTACTAGTGCCAGTTTTACAACATTTATCTAACTACTTCACTAGTGCCAGTTTTACAACATTTATCAAATTATACTTCACTAGTGCCAGTTTTACAACATTTATCTAACTTTACTTCACTAGTGCAAGTTTTACAACATTTTTCTAAATCTACCACATTAGTGCCAGTTTTACAACATGTATCTAACTCTACAACACTATTGCCAGTTTTACAACATTTATCTAACTCTACTTCACTAGTGTGAGTTTTACAACATTTATCTAACTCTACCACACTAGTGCCAGTTTTACAACATTTATCCATCTCTACTTCATTAGTGCCAGTTTTACAACATTTAACTCTACTTCATTAATGCCAGTTTTAGAAACAGTTATCAAACTCTACTTCACTAGTGACAGTGTTATGACATTTATCTGACTCTACCTCACCAGTGCCACTTTTACAACATATATCTAACTCTACTTTACTAGTGCCAATTTTACAACATTTATCTACCTCAATATCATTATTGCCATTTTACAACATTTATGTAACTCTACCTCACTAGTGCGAGGTTTACATCATTTATCTAGCTATACTTCATTAGTGACAGTTTTGCACCAGATATCTAATTCTACTTCACTAGTGCCAATTTTACACCATTTATAAAACTCTAAATCATTGGTGCCAGTTTTACAACATTTATCTAACTCTACTTCAATAGTGCCATTTTTACACCATTTATCTAACTCTACCTCACTAGTGATAGTTTTAAAACATTTATCTAACTCTACTTCACTAGTGGCAGTTTTACAACATTTATCTAAATCTACCTCACTAGTGCCAGTTTTACAACATTTATCCATCTCTACTTCATTACTGCCAGTTTTGCAACATTTTTCTACCTCTACCTCATTAGTGCCAGTTTTACAACCTTTATCTAACTCTACTTCATTAATGCCAGTTTTAGAAACAGTTATCAAACTCTACTTCACTAGTGACAGTGTTATAACATTTACCTGACTCTACCTCACCAGTGCCAGTTTTGCAACATATATCTAACTCTACTTCACTAGTGCCAATTTAACAACAATTATCTAACTCTAAATCATTATTGCCAGTTTTACAACGTTTATGTAACTCTACCTCACATGTGCGAGGTTTACACCATTTATCAAACTCTAAATCATTGGTGCCAGTTTTACAACATTTATCTAACTCTACTTCACTAGTGCCATTTTTACAACATTTAACTAACTCTAACTCACTAGTGCATATTTTGCAAAATTTATCTAACCGTACTTCACTAGTGCCAGTTTTACAACATTTATCTAACACTAACTCACCAATGCCAGTTTCACAACATTTATCTAACTCTACCTAACTATTGCGAGGTTTACACCATTTATCTAGCTATACTTCATTAATGACAGATTTGCAACAGTTATCTAACTCTACTTCATTAGCGCGAGTTTTACAAAAGTTATCTAACTCTATTTCATTATTGCGCGTTTTACAACATTTATCTAACTCTACTTAACTAGTGCCAGTTTTACAACATTTATCTAACTCTACCTCTCTAGTGACAGGTTTACAACATTTATCTAACCAGTGCTAGTTTTACAACGTTTATCTAAATCTACATTACTAGTGCCAGTTTTACAACATTTATCTAATTTTACTTCACTAGTACCAGTTTTATAACATTCATCTAATTCTACTTCACTACTGCAAGTTTTACATCATTTACCTATCTCTATTTAACTAGTGCCAGTTTTACAACATTTCTCTAACTATACTTCACTAGTGCCAGTTTTACAACATTTATATGTCTCAACATCACTGGTCCCAGTTTTATAACATTCATCTAACACTTGTTCACTAGTTTCTGTTTTACAACATGTATCTAACTCTACCTCACTAGTTCATATTCTACAACATTTATCTAACTCTACTTCACTAGTACCAGTTTTACAACATTTATCTAACTATACTTCACTAATGTCAGTTTTACAACAGTTATCTAACTCTACTTCACTACTGCCAGTTTTACAACATTTATCTAACTCTACTTCACTAATTCCAGTTTTACAACATTTATCTAACTCTACTTCACTAGCCTCAGTTTTACAACATTTATTTAACACTAAACTACCAGTTCCAGTTTTACAACATTTATCTAACTCTACTTCATAAGTGCCAGTTTTACAACATTTATCTAACCCTACTTCACTAGTGCCAGTTTCATAACATTCATCTAACTATATTTATATAGTGCCAGTTTTAAAACATTTATATAACTCTACGCCACTAGAGCCAGTTGTACAACAGTTATCTAACTCTACTTCATTAGCGTCAGTTTTACAACAGCAATCTAACTCTACTTCACTAGTGCCAGTTTTACAACATTTATCTTAATTTATTTCACTGGGCAGTTTTACAGCATTTATCTAATCATACTTTATTAGGGCCAGTTTACAACAGTTATTTAACTCTACTAGTGCCAGTTTTAAAACATTTTTCTAATTCTACTGCATTAACCCATGTTTTACACCATTTATCTAACTCTACTTCACTAGTGCCACTTTTATAAGATTTATTTAAATCTACTTCACTAGTTCCAGTTTTACAACATATATGTAACTCTACTTCATTAGTGCCAGTTTTACAACATTTATCTAATTCTGCTTCACTAGTTACAATTTTACGTCATTTATCTAACTTTACTTCACTGGTGCCACTTTTGCAACAATTATCTAACTCTACTTCACTAGTGCTAATTTTATAGAATTTATCTAACTCTACTTCATTATTGCCAGTTTTACAGGATTTAATAACTCTACTTTACTAATTCTAGTTTTGAAACATTTATCCTACTTACTTCACTAGTGCCAATTTTACAACATTTATCTAACTCTACTTCACTAGTGCCAGTTATACAACATTTATATAACTCTAATACAATATTGCCAATTTTACAACAGTTATCTAACTCTACTTAACTATTTCCACTTTTAAAACATTTATCCTTATTTACTTCACTAGTGCCAGTTTTACAACATATTTCTTATCCACTTCGCTAGTGACAGTATTGCAGCATTTTTCTAACTCTACTTCATTAGTGCCAGTTTTACAACATTTATCTAATTCTACTTTACTAATTCCAGTTTTACAAGATTTATCTAACTCTATTTCATTAACGCCAGTTCTACAACATTTATCTAACTCTACTTAACTAGTACCAGTTTTACAACATTTATTATCTCTTCTTCACTAGTTCCAGTTTTAAAACATTTATACTACTCTACTTCACTTGTGCCAGTATCGCAAATTTATCTCACTCTACTTCACTACTGCCAGTTTTACTACATTTATCTAACTCTACTCCACTAGTGCCAGTTTAGAACCATTTATCTAACTCTTCTTCACTAGTGCCAGTTTTACAACATATATGTAACTCTACTTCACTAGTTCCAGTTTTACAAGATATATGTAACTCTACTTCATTAGTGCCAGTTTTACAACAGTTATCTAATTCTGCTTCACTAGTTTCAATATTACGCCATTTATCTAACTTTACTTCACTGGTGCCAGTTTTGCAACAATTATCTAACTCTACTTTACTGGTACCAGTTTTGCAACAGTTATCTAATTCTACTTCATTAGTGCCAGTTTAGCAGTTTTTTTCTAACTCTACTTCACTAATGCCAATTTTACATCATTTATCTAACTCTTCTTCTTTAACGACAGTTTTACAACACTTATCTCACTCTACGTCACTAGTGCTATTTTTTTAACATGTATCTAAATCTACTATACTAGTGCAAGTTATACAACAGTTATCTAACTCTACTTCATTAGTGCCAGTTTTACAACATTTATCCTACTCTACTTCACTAGTGCCAGTTTTACACCAGTTCTCTAATTGTATTTCATTCGTGCCAGTTTTACAACATCTATCTAACTCTACTTCACTATTGCCAGTTTTATATCATTTATCTAATTCTACTTCAATAGTCCCAGTTTTACACGATATATATAACTCTATATTATTGGAGCCAGTTTTACAACAGCTACCTAACTCTACTTCAGTAGTACCAATTATCTAACTCTACTTCACTAGTGCTAATTTTATAGAATTTATGTATCTCTACTTCATTATTGCCAGTTTTACAGGATTTAATAACTCTACTTTACTAGTGCCAGTTTTACAACATTTATTAACTCTACTTTACTAATTCTAGTTTTGAAACATTTATCCTGCTTACTTCACTAGTGCCAGTTTTACAACATTTATCTAACTCTACTTCACTATTGCCAGTTTTACAACATTTATATAACTCTAATACAATATTGCCTCTTTTACAATAGTTATCTAACTCTATTTAACTATTTCCACTTTTAAAACATTTATCCTTCTTTACTTCACTAGTGCCAGTTTTACAACATATTTCTTATCTACTTCGCTAGTGACAGTATTGCAACATTTTTCTAACTCTACTTCACTAGAGCTAGTTTTACATCATTTATCTAACTCTACTTGATTAGTGCCAGTTTTGCAACATTTATCTAACTCTAATTCATTAGCGCCAGATTTACAACAGTTATCTAACTCTACTTCACTAATGCCACTTTTACAAAATTTGTCTAATTCTACTTCACTAGTGACAGTTTTGCAACAGTTATCTAACTCTGCTTCAGTAGTGCCATTTTTACAACATTTATCTAAATCTAATTCACTAGCGCAAGTTCTACAACATTTATCTAACTCTACTTCACTAATTCTAGTTTTACAACGTTTATCTAAATTTATTTCATTAGCGCCAGTTTTATAACAGTTATATAACTCTACTGCATTATTGCCAATTTTACAACATCTATCTCACTCTAATTCAATTGTGCCGGTTTTACAACATTTATCTAAGTCTACATCACTAGTGCCTGTTTTATCACATTTGTCTAAATCTACTTCACTAATGACAATTTAAAAACATTTATCTAACTCTACTTCACTAGTGCCAATTTTACACCATTTGTCTAACTCTACATCATTAGTGCCACTATTACATCATTTATCCTTCACTAGTGCTACTTTTACATCATTTATCTAACTCTACTTCACTAGTGACAGTTTTATAACATTTATTTAACTCTAATTCATTAGTGCCAGTTTTATAGCATTTATCTAACTCCATTTCACCAGTACCAGATTTATAACATTTATCTAACTCTACTTTACTATTTCCAGTGTTACAACTTTTATCTAACTCTACTTCACTATTGCCAGTTTTACAACATTTATCTAATTATACTTTACTAATTCCAGTAAAACTCGCAGAGAAACCAACCGAGCATCAGGGATGCCAACTCCGAAGAGCTCATTCGTCGGCCCCAAACATGTGACAAGGGTTGGATTCTGGAATGTGAGAACGATGGCAGCACCAACAAGAACCAACCAGGTCATCAAAGAAATGGAGAGATACCATCTAGACATACTGGGCATCAGCGAAATGCGATGGCCAGAAGCAGGTAAAAGATCGGCGGAAAACGGTAAGTTAATTATACATTCAGGTAGAAATGACAATAAATTCCGAGACGGAGTGGGCATTATTATGTCAAATGTAGCTGCAAAGAGCCTTGTAGAATGGGAACCAGTGAACAGTCGTATAATAAGAGCACGATACAACCTACGACACGGAAGAACGACAATAATACAGTGTTATGCACCCACGAATGATGCAGATGATGATGTGAAAGACGACTTTTATCACCAACTACAACAAATCATCAACAAAGTCCCTAAACACGACATCCTAATTGCTATGGGGGACTTCAATGCTAAAGTAGGGAAGGATAATACCGACGTTGAAAAAGTGATGGGGAAAGAAGGAATTGACATGGTTAATCAGAATGGAGAAAGATTAATTGAAATATGTTTAACAGAGGGCATGGTCATTGGAGGCACAATATTCCCACACAAAGAGATACATAAAACAACATGGATATCTCCAGATGATAGAACTAGAAACCAGATAGACCATTTTTGT